>OY744506.1:1456032-1749026 GCA_963556185.1 Pseudopediastrum boryanum
GGGGGGGTGCATTGATGAGCTGGATAGGGGGCTGGGTTGGGGAGGGGGAGAGAGATACGTGAAAAGGGTCGAAATTTGGGTTTAGGGTTGGGGAAGGGAAAGGATGAAAAGCATAAAGGCATGATTTGATATCTTCCCATCCTGTCAATTCTAATTTAGGGCAAGGGGAGCAGCAGGGGCTTCCTAGGTTTGGCCCAGTGAAGGTGACCCTGTACCTTAAGCTGAATAGGCTTACTTCAAAACTAGTTTAAAGCATCTGACCGTTAACTTCGCTACTAGTTTAAAGCATCTGACCGCTAACTTCGCTTTCCTTTCTATAGTTTGTCCCGCTTTTTGGTGGACAGAAGGGGCAGATCTTTGGGGCTCTGTGGAGCAAGGTAGAAGTTGACAAGCTCAGCAAGAGCTAGGACTAGCTTAGGGTTTGCTATACATGCTGCCATGCATGGCGGCATATTAAAGCCTTCCGGTCTGTTACTCCACCTCACTCTTTTCCAATAGAAGGTGCAGGGAGGGCAGGGCCAGGAGACCAATGCGCTTTTGCCATGGCACCGCTTGAAACGTAATGCCGATTATCCTGCTCTGCCAGGTTCATGTTAGCATCTTTCTCTTATCCATTTTTGGTGTGTTATTGGTTATTATTGGTGTGTGCTACCCCTGTTCTGCCACCAGGTTCGTGATGCTGGCAACTTGTTAACCCGTGCTGGCCTAGCGCTACCAACAGTGGATGTGGACAGCTTTGACATGCGCTACCCCTCTGCACTACAGGTGAGGGTCTGTGTGTTCTTGCTGCTAGGGTTTAGTCTTTAGGCTGGGGTTTAGCGTTCATCTATGGTACCCACAGTGGATGTGGATGGCTTTGACATACGCTACCCCTCTGCGCTACATGTGAGAGTCTGTATGCTCTTGCTGCTAGGGTTTATGGTTTATGCGAGGGTTTAGGGTTTATCTATGGTACCTGAGGCTTTGTTGATGGCTTCTATATGTGCTACCCACTATCTGCACTGCAGGTGGGGGTCTGTGTGGTATTGCTGCTACAGTTTAGGGTTTAGGCTGGGGTTTAGGGTTCATCTGCCGCACCCAAGGCCATGTTGATAGCTTTGACATGTGCTACCCCTCTGCAGTACAGGTGAGGGTGTGTGTGCTCCTGCTGCCTTAGGGCTTAAGGTTTAGGCTAGGGTTTAGGGTTCATCTACCGTACCCATCTGCACTGCAGGTGAGAGGCAGCATCTATTTGCTTGTGCTACTGCAGCCTTTTCTTTCATGTGTTTGTATCATGGCATGCCAACAGCAGTTGGCATGCGGTTTTATAGGGATTCTGGGGAATGAGTTGGCAGATGTCTTACAGTATGTTGTATTCTACTATTCTATCTGTGTCTGGCTTCTCCTTAACCTCCCTGTTGTCTTGATCTGCAGTCTCGGCTCTTTCTTACTGGGACCCAACTTCCTAGGTGTATGAGCACACATAAGCTCAGGTTTAGGCAGGTGCAATAACAGGGGGTTACTATATAAGAACAGCCAACCCAGGCTTATCACTTACTTCTAATCAAAACAACAGTATTTGATGATGAAAGGTGTGAAATATGAGGTGGCCCTTTTAAGAAAGCCAAAAGCTATCGCTGCTCCTGAAGCTGCTATTAATGGTGCTACTGCCCCTGCTATTGATGCTGCTGTGATTGTGTCCCAGTTGATCAAGCACTTCAGACCCATGGGTGGAATCAATGCCCTGCTGGTAATGAACAGCCAATCTAGGCCTCATCACTTAGGTCTGATCCAAACAACACTACTGTAGTGATGAAGCACGTGGCAGATATGACCTGGCCCACCTAAAAATTCAACTGCTGCTGCTTACCCTGCTGCTGCTGTTACTGTTGAGTCCCAGTTGATCAAGCACCTCATGTCCATGGGTGAAAGCAATGCCCTGCTGTTAATGAACAGCCAACCTAGGCTCATCACTTATCTCAATTCATACACTGCTATTGGCTATTGATGACGCTGGTGGCAAATGTGCTGACCCAGTACTGCTGCTGTTAATGATGCTATTGCTGCTGCTACTGCTGCTGCTACTGCTGCTACTGCTGCTTCTGCTGCTATAGAGCGTGCTACTGCTGCTGATGGTGATATTGATGTTGACACTTCTGATGCTGCTGTTGTGTCCCAGTTGATCAAGCACCTGAGGTCCATGGGTGAAAGCAATGCCCTGCTCGTAATGAACAGCCAACATAGGCTCATCACTCATCTCAATTCAAACAAGGCTATAGGCAATTGATGATGCTGGCGGCAAACATGAGCTGGCCCCTCTGGAGATATCCAGTGCTGCTGCTATTAATGATGCTATCGCTACTGCTACTGCTGTTTATGCTTCTGCTGCTATTGATGGTGCTACTGCTACTCCACTTATGCTACTACTGCTGCTGCTGTTGTGTCCCAGTTGATCAAGCACCTGAGGTCCATGGGTGAAAGCAATGCCCTGCTGGTAAAGCGTGGCATCCTGCGAAGAGATGTTGCACTAGCTGCTGCTGCTGCCTACCAGGGCATGTTTGGAGAAGAAGGAACTGTGCCCGCTACATACCAGGTGCGACCTTTTAGGCATAATGCAGGCACGGCAAGCTATCATTGTTACATGTTGTGACATGCAATAACAAATTGCCATAGGCTTCGCACCTCAAGCTGTTAGAAATAGCGAGGTGGAAGAGTAAAAGAGCACACGGGATGCCTTCGGAAGCGTGTCACAATAACAAATTGCCATAGGCCCCGCACCTCAAGCTGTTAGAAATAGCGAGGTGGAAGAGTAAAAGAGCACACGGGATGCCTTCGGAAGCGTGTCACAATAACAAATTGCCATAGGCCCCGCACCTCAAGCTGTTAGAAATAGCGAGGTGGAAGAGTAAAAGAGCACACGGGATGCCTTCGGAAGCGTGTCACAATAACAAATTGCCATAGGCCCCGCACCTCAAGCTGTTAGAAATAGCGAGGTGGAAGAGTAAAAGAGCACACGGGATGCCTTCGGAAGCGTGTCACAATAACAAATTGCCATAGGCCCCGCACTATGGCACTTATTGCTATGGCATATCATGAAATGTAATAATAGGCCCCGCACCTCAAGCTGTTAGAAATAGCGAGGTGGAAGAGTACAAGAGCACACGGGATGTCTTCGGAAGCTTGACGTAGATAGGAATGTAACTAGACGCTGTTGCTGCTTGGCAAGCTGCTTGTGTCACATATGGTTTCTGTTATCAGCCTTGATTGCCTCCTGAGGGTCAGCCAAATGCTTCTCGCTGAAAGACAGTATTCTTACCAAGTTGCTTGCTTTAGCAGCTGGTTTCTTGCAGGGCTGACCCTCTGTGTACCCTGACAAGCTAGCTGTTGTTTTAGCTGCTTTGACCTCTACCATCAGCAGCAGCGCTTGGGTTACTTGCGAGCACACTGCTTTAGCAAAGGCACTATAGTTGAAAGGGAGGAACTGATGCGAGGTTTGGGCTGCATGCTGGGCTTATACATTACAGGGAAAGCCTGCATTGATATGCGAAACTGAACTGGTAGGGTTGCAAGGTAGTAACAGAGGTCATTGCAATCTCCTCCTATTTCTCATGCCTTTTTTCAGCTGTAGCGTGCAAGCCAATGGTGAGGCTAACTGCTGCTATTGCTGGCGTGATCAGGACTTATCCGTGCCTGTTGGCATCTTACTACAGTCATTGCTTGATCCCTACCTGCCTCTGTCTGCTAAAGACATCCTAGAGGCCAGCGATGGATTTGAACTGCAGTCTTCCTCTGTGACTGTCATCTGGCATGGGTTTATAAGAGAAGTCCTTGCTGCTTTTCTTGCACAGGTTATGTTCATGACAGGATGGTCACCTGCCAAGAATCAACCCAAGGCTGCAGAGAGGGGGTCTGGGACAATATCATTTGCAGAGTTTGCCAGGGAGCTGGAGGAGAAGAAGGCGAAAGAGAGGGGCCTTGCACCTACTTCCTCCGGACGTGAAGGATCTAAAGACGCAGACGCTTAAAGGATGGCAGCAGTTGTGCAGAGGATAGGAGATATGCTGTGGACGGTGTACACACTCGGCGGGAGCATCCTCAAAGGAGAGGTTTTCAGGCTTAGTCCGAGGGGTCAATGTGCGAGTATGCGGAGATGGTGGGAGTCGACAAGAGAGTATAACACAGTGAAAAAATCACTTTGTGCAGCCCCTGACGTCGCTGGGACTCAGTGCAACCGCAACGTGATCATGACACGCTCTGCAGCCTGCAAACCATTGCATGGTAAGACACTTTCTAGGAGACATTTGTAGCAGGATATTGCTTGCAAATGCCCTAGACTAGACAGAAGCCCGCGAGCGGTGAATGTCTGAAGGGCCGGAGTCACTAGCAAGGCAATACAAGCGGAGGTACTTCATGTAATCCATGAAATTTGCCATGCGGACTCCCGCGGCTGGCTCGATAGAACGCCAGGCTCGGTATGAAGGAGCGGTCACATTGCTCAGCTATCTCTCACTGGGGTGAAGTCCTGCGCGGCTTTCATGGCATAACGTGATCGTCAGTTTGCCTTTGCTTGTTCGCTTGCAAACGCTTGGACTTCAGAGGGTTGGTGTTGTTGAACTAAACTGCTTAAGTTGATAGATCAGATAGAAGTAAGAAAATGTTTCGCAACCAGGTGTGCCTGAACTACGATCACCCGAACCATGCAAGCTGCTCTCCCGCCAGAGCTTGCGGAAGACTTACTCGATTCCTTGTTCGTGTAGTACGACACGGATGTAACAACATGGAGCCCACAAGGGCGTTTGTTCCAAGTGGAATATGCAATGGAGGCAGTAAAACAGGGCAGCTGCGCAGTTGGCTTGACGGTAAGCCTATAGGCTTGCTGTTTGCAGTAGAGGCTTCCACAAGCTTATGCAGGGGACAATTGCTTGCAGAGCCCAACACACACAGTACTCGCAACGCTAAAGAGGGCGCAGAACGACATGTCTTCATACCAGAGAAAAGTGTTCAAGATAGACGACCACATGGGCATAGCTATTGCTGGGCTGACAGCTGATGGCAGAGTGCTCTGCAAGTACATGCGGAATGAATGCATAAACCATAGGTGAGCAGGAGAGGAAGGGCTTGGTAGCAGCTGTTTGCAAAGGGCCCACAGCATATGCCTGTGTCTGCATGCATGGCCTCCAGCAGGACCTTGTGCACCTCTAATCTGAGCAACTAGATGAATATCTCAGATAGTGGTTTCAATTTCTGTAGCAATGATACCTACATAGTGTTTGGGAGACTACCAGTACAGATGTCAAGTCTCATGTTTTAAAGAGATGTGTCTGGGGCCACACCAGTTTCTGGGTCAATGCATTCCGCTACCAAGTTTGAGTGGAACAGTCTGCAGTAGGTGTTTCACCCACTGCTACTCGAATGCACACTGTACTAGCTACTTACAGCAAGCAGGTTCTAGTATAGCAACACTGGCCCCCCGGTAACCCCCCTCTGCTCTTGATGGGAATGGTCTTGCATTTGGGCCCATGCACTCGGCACAGGGTCATTCAGTTTGCCTGCAGGCAAAGTTGTGATTGCCCATTTATTGCCATGGAGCTTCTTAGCGAGGGACCTCGAATTATGCAGGCAATCATTACAGCTGTCACTGACAACAGCGCCAGTACCTGCTTAATTAATTACAGCTGGTACTGCATTTATCATTGTTGCTACGCCTCTCACTCCGCACGAAACCCCTGTAATGTCGTCTCCAGAACCTTGCCTATCTTTGCGGCATCACACTGCCCTGCTTTTATAAATTGTATCCAACCTCCGTAGGTCTGTTGCTCTTGTCTGAGCTGCTTTTGCAGGTTGTCGCTTTTCAGCACGGTCTTTTCTTTTCATCCGTGCTCAACTCCCCATTGCAGGTGCCAGCCATGCTGTTACCTTAGTGCTTCATCAAAGCACTTGCGTGTCCCAACCCCTGTAAACCACCTCCTGGTGACTTGAGATGCTAATCAACTATGCACCGTGTGCAGGTTTGTGTATGAGACACCCATGCCTGTGGGGCGTCTGGTTCGGCAAGTAGCTGACAAGCACCAAGTCTGCACCATCCGCTCCTGGAAACGCCCCTATGGTGTAGGACTGCTGGTGGGTGGGTATGACAAGAAGGGCGCTCACTTATACAACACATGCCCCTCTGGCAACTACTACGAATACAAGGCCATGGCCATTGGAGCAAGGTCACAGGTCAGTGTGTGGGCTGGTGGCAGGGTTAGGGGCCACTGAGATGACGGGGTGTAGATGTGACAGCCTGGTGGGATTCCGTAGCAATGTCACTAGCATTGTACAGGCGGAGATTGACCTATGCTGGCAAGCTGATGTCACTCCCATGGGAGGTGGCCCCTGTTACCTGTTCTGCACTGCAGTTCCTGTGCTCCCTTTCTGTCCCTGTGCTTGTCTTGAGCTGAGAGATTCTGGCAAGGAATTTAAGGCCTCTGTCTGTAAAGATCTCCTGGTCTATGTGGATGAACCTCTCCCCTTTCAGGCTGGCCACCTCCACCCCAAGAAGCTTCTTAGACTGCTTTCCATATCCCTATGTAGCCGTAGCAGCACATAATGCATCCGTTTTAAATTGGTTGTAGTCATGTGGCGGGTCGCGGTACCGTGATTTATCTCATATACGATGTGTCCAATCCACCTACTGGTCCACTTGGAGGCCTCATGCAGTAGTATCATGCCACATTGCATTCTTTGGAACACCCTTGAATGACTCTCATGGCCTGACTGCTTCATACGATGCCCTTGATGCAGCAGTCCTATGCCACAACACAGATTCATTTGAAGACCCCTGAATGGCCCTGGTTGCATGCATGCAAGGCTGCTTGTCTCATGGGCCTCTTCATGCAGGCTTCCTGTCTCTACCTAGAGAAGCATCTGGACTCGTTCCCCAACTGCAGCATTGGGGGGTTCTAATATCAAACCGCGGTGCCCTTTGTGTGCGGTCTACTCTAGGTAACAAACCCCAGATGGGGTACCGCCAAGCTTCTCTTACTGCGTATGTAACATCTTCTTGCGCTTCATGTTGCCCATCCATTTTCTTGCAGGCTGCCCGCACCTACCTAGAGAAGCACCTTGACTCCTTCCCCAGCTGCAGCATTGGGGGGTTTTAATATCAAACTGCAGTGCCCTCGGTGTGTAGTCTACTCTTGCTAACAGGGCTCACATGGGGCACCGCCAAGCTACATTATAATGCGCTTCTTTTTATTGTTGCTTCAGTACTTTTTTGCGTTACATCTTGCCCATTTGTTTTGCTTGCAGGCTGCCCGCACCTACCTAGAGAAGCACCTTGACTCCTTCCCCAGCTGCAGCATGGATGAGCTGGTGCAGCATGGCCTCAAGGCACTGGCAGCCACTCTGTCTGATGGAGAGCTGACCAAGGCTAATGTCACAGTTGCCATTGTGGGCAAGGACTCCCCCTTTGTGGTGCTGGAGGAAGATGATGTTGAGCCTTATGTGCTGGTGAGTGGTTTTTTTTAAGAGTGACGGTTACAGCTGTCACAGTTGTCGAGTACAGGTTGACTGAAGGCCTTCTTGCTCAGCTTGGCAAGTGGGATACTCCTATTGCTTTATCTAGGTGCTGCTTCAGACCTATAAATAGCATTGGGAGGGGTCTATATGCTGCTGTGCTTTGATTGGGCCAGATTGAGGTCAGCAAGAGGCTTGAGCTAAGTTTGAGTCATGCTTAGTTTTCATGGTCACACGAACATCCACTGGTTTGTAGGTCATAATGGCACAACTTGATAATGCCAAGCTGCACGAGGCGATGCTGCATGCTTTTGGTAATGAGACATGGCTCCTCTTTGAGAAATTGTTGACTGTTCCTTGTTGAGTTTGTGGCGTGCGTAAAATTGCTTCTTGCTTGAATTTCCAAAGGATTGTTCAGTTCCTGGATAGTATGTATGAATGTTACCTTGCCATAGGTGTACCTGTTGTAGAAAGGCCGGTCTTTGTTATGCACCATTGAGTGACTTTGTAGATTTGACTTATGCCTCTCTGTCTCTTGACAGCTCTTCCTGTAATCTTTCTCTTTGCGCACATTCAGTCTGCTGCTTGATTGGGGAGTGGTTGCCTTTTCCGAGTTTGTAACCTCAGGCAGGATTCCAAACCCATGCGCAGCATAAAATATAACCTCTCATATCAGTCCAACTGTTGACATGTGCATGTCATGATTTCTTGCAGTTGGTCAAGGAGGCTGAGGATGCGCCAATGGCAGCAGATGAAGCACCAGCAGCTGCAGAGGGTGCTGCAGCAGGGGCAGATGGCGGACAGGCTGCAGCTGATGCAGCCCTGGCAGAAGGCGGTGCTGGTGAGGATGCACCAGCACCGATGGAGACATAAAACAAATGACTACAGAGAGCGTGCGGAGCTAAGTGGCCCGTCTGTGCAGGCGTGGTGGTGACTGGTTGGGAGTTGAAGGGTGGTGTGGGCGGAGTACGGGCTTAGAGCAAGTAGGGTTGTAGAGTGGTTGCGGCACGTGGATTATAGAGCATCGTACGCAGAAATGCACGTTGTTTGGCACTGAATTAGATGTATGAAGGTAACAAGCCTGGATCACGTGACATGCCCTCAAGCCGAACCTTGGAGGTTCGGCCCAGCACTATACAGCAGCGCTACTATCAGACCAGAATACATTCTGTTGGACTCTCGCCTGGATCGTACGGTTCATTCGCCTCCCCTGTGGGGCAACCTCCGGTACAAGTTACGAAGCGCCAAGGACAGAAAGTGATATAGCTTCGGCGTCCTGATTGATGCTTCTCATAGCCCATGTGCCTGCATTATACGAAACACTGTGACGTAGGCTTATTGGGTTCCGTTTTGGGTGTCATGCTCACTGGTTCCGGCTTCGGCATTGGTTAGGCTGGTGGTTGGACCATAAGCAGTGGTGGGCCTGCCTGGGAGTAACAAGTAGCTGCACGATGGTACTACCTATTACAAGCTCCAATGAGAGTTCTTCCCGGCGGACCTTCATGGCGAAACCATTCTGCAGGCTGCTGTCCCACAGTCCCTCGTTGCTCGGTTGGAAGCGGTAGCAGACAAGCTAGAACGGTTTCAGGCACGTCGTAAGACTCTCCAGGTCTTCAGGGTCTTCCGTTAGAGTGTGCTGACCCCACTGGCGGGACGCAGGTTTCACTAGAAGAAGGAGGAGCCTCGGTAGCCGTTGCACCTCGTCCTGCAGCTAGTTCAGCACGCGCTTCAGCTGGTTCAGGTGGAGGGGCACCACCAGCACCATCTGGAGGGTCCATTGCAGCCTACGACAACCTCCTGCAGGCGCATCTACAGCCAGTGATACAGCATGGGCAAGCAATTGGTGGAGAGGTGAGATCCTTGCTCCTCTAGCAGTACCAAACAATGTGATCTAGCAGTACCAAACACAGTGAGCACATCTGCATGCACTCATCCCTCCATGGCACTCCTTAAGCAGACACTGAGCTGCTGCTCCAGAAGCATCTTCGAACGTAAGCTCGAGGAGCGAGCCAAGTTGATGCATCTCATTGGGCGGTATCTCTGGCTGCAGGTGCAACAAGTGACCCAGCACCTTGCCAAGGCATTCCAGGTGAGCACCTCACAGCATCCTGCACAGCAACCGAGCAGCCTCCTGCACAGAAAGCATGCATTTCTTCCGTACAATAAGCATGCAACCCTGCTGCACAACGATGATTTGGTCTCATTATCGCCTTTTGGATTGTGGTTTAGCTCTTGCATTTATACGTCCTTTTCAACCCTGCTGCACAACAGTGGGTTTCTTCTGCATTCCTTCTGCACAGCAACACAGTGTCCCTGAGGCTGTACAGCAATTGGGCTTCCTCTGCACAGCAAGCAAACATCTCTTCTGCACAGCAAGCAGACATGCGCAAGAGCACAACCATCAGGTGGAAGCTCTGCAACCTGAGTCTATTCCTTACATATACAGCACAACAAGCATCCTCTACAAGGCCTTCATGCACTACATGTTTCATTTGCTTGGCAGGCAACAAACTGCACCTTGCTGCTTACTTCAAGCCCTTCTCACTAGGCAGGCGCAGCTGCCGTTGCATGCAGCAGAGTCTGGATCTAAAATGATTTGTGACCTTGCCTACTGTGTGTGTTGGTGGCCTGCAGGCACAACGGGATGTCTTAGTCATTGCAAGCCTTGCCAAGGTGAGCTCAGTTGGTACACCCAGCTAATCCACCCTTGCTTAACTAGTGGCTTACTGGGCCCAAAGAAACTGCTGACTTGGTGACCTCAATAAATCTTATCACCAGTAATCCTGGCGCTTGTTCACGTTTTCCAAGCAAGTCAAGGCCGTTCCTCCACGGTGCGGCAATATGCTTTTGCATGTGAATGATTTCAAAGCATCATACCACTGCAAGAGGAAGGTTTTTGAGGCAGGCAGTTCCATGTCATTGCGGGGCTATGCTTGAAACCCTTAACATAGTCTCCAGGCTGGCTAACCTTTGTTTGCGTCTGTCTTATGCCTGTGCTGCAGCAACCAGACACCTCAGGTCTGCAGGAAGTGCTCCAGCCTGTGGCCCAGGAGATGATGAATGCAGGGGTCATGGCAGAGAACAGGCGCAGCACGGTGTTCCAGCACCTCAAGGCCGTGACAGAAGCGCTGCAGGCATGCGGGTGGCTGGCATATGCAGGGCCTGGCTCTGGTAAGTGGGTTGGGGACTGCTGACAAAGTCGCGGTTGGATAGAATCAATGGGCCAATCAGTCAGAATGGTAATTGCCAAACCAACCCAGGTCATGAAAGCAAAGCTCCTGATCACAATCACAAAGGCACACATCCAGTGGGGGTCTTGCCCATGCACAAGCTGAAGCTCGACACAATGACATGGAGTTAAGATGTCCATAGAAACGCGTGCATCGCAGAGGGTATATAGGCAGACAGATGGTGGGCTCGAGCAGGACCAGTGTGGTGCCATTAACTGGAATATGGAGTATGGTATGGTCTGTGATTTCGTATTGTCTTTGTGTGGGAATACTGGGGATTGCTGTCGAAGGTGTAGTTGTCATACCACGAGCCAAATTTGGTCCAATGCAGAACCCCTTTAGCTCCCAGTAAAACAGCCAGCAAACCGTCCAGCCCACTCTTGGCATGTTCTTCATATGGTTCACGTCCACTATACCCTTCCCTTCTCCCACCCTCCCAGGTAGGCCCATGCCAGCCCAGCACCCCTGAATCTGATCCAGACAGCAGTCACTGTAGCTCTCAAGGCAACAACGAGCAAAAGCATCCAGCTGCATGCTTAACACATCCTATGTTTCTTCCTGCCCCCTTCCCTTCTCCCACCCTCCCAGGTATGCCCATGCCAGCCCAGCACATCAATGATGCTTGGTCCTCTGCTGAGTTCTACGCCAATAAGCTGCTGATGCAGTATCGTGGGGTGGATGAGACCCAGGTGGAGTGGGTCAAGGGAATCAAGGTGAGGCGCAGGGTTTGTGACGGGGGATCCATTGCAGAATCTGTAAGGAGAGTCCTATCACTCTGCCATTGTTATGCTTGGGTTTGTCAAAAGAAGGATTTCTTGCAGCATTGTAGCTAGCACTTATTTCAGGAAAACAGCATGGTGGTGTGGGTGGAGTGGTCAAGGGAGTCAAGGTGAGCGCAGGGCTTGTGACTGGGGAATTGTCTGCATCATTCTATCACTCTGCCTTCATCATGTTTGGTTTTTTTAGGAGGATAACAGTGTGATTGAATATGTGATAGACTGATGAAGTGCAGCATTGCAGCTAGCGCTTTTACAAAGAGTTAACATGGTGCGTGGTTAGCCTCTTTAACTGAAGCATAGTGAGATGATGCAAGCATGTGTAGTCGGTGCTTACTCTGCTCAACAAGCACCAGGCACTGCATATGCATAGAGTATGTTGTTTGGCAGAGCGGCCCCATACCGGTGTATGCGATGTCGGGCTGTCTCTGCTGATCATCTCCTCAGTTCATGACCTTGCAGGGGGGAGATACTGCCCACAGCACTTTCAGATCCGTGCATCATTGCAGGAAGGTTAACACCTGTGTACCTGCACACAAACTCATCTACATCCTTCACCTATGTATCTCAGAACACAGGACTGCATTGCAGCTAGCGCTCATATGGAGAGCAAAACATGGTGCATGATTAGCCTCTTTAAGTGAAGCAGACTGTGACCACAATGCAATGTGGGGCTGTTTTTGCTAGTATAATAATGTGCCTGCTAATCTTACCGTGTAAGATTTATGGCCCCCGGCACTTTATCTCTTTGTATCACAGTGACAAGCTTGTTGTAGCTCACAACAAGCTCATTAACACTTCACATGTATGCTTCATAACTCAGGACTTGGTTCAGGGGCTACAGACGTTTGTCCGGACTAACTACCCCCAAGGCATCAAGTGGAACCCTTCAGGTGTTAGTTTGCAAGAAGCAAAGGCAGCAGCAGCAGCTGGTGGTGCTGGCGGCAAAGCTCCTGCTGCTGCTGCTCCCGCCGCCTCTGCGGCACCAGCAGCAGCGCCAGCAGGAGGAAGGGGGCCACCTCCTCCACCACCCCCGGGAGCGCTGCTGCAGGAGAGGCCGGCTAAAGGAAGTGCAGCAGCAGCAGGTGGAGGAGCTGCTGCTGCTGGAGGTGGTGGTGGTCCTAGTAGAGGTGACCTGCTGGCTGCATTGCAGAAGGTGAGGGGCCAAAACACCCGCCTGGAGCAACTGGTCGATGTGAAGCGCTATGTTGTTACCACAAGCTCATAGGAACCTTAACACAAGCAGTATCAGTATCAGCACATTACATCTGCTAGGGGTCCATTGCTGCTACTTCTGCTGGAGGTTTATTTGCTGGATGCGCTTGTTGCTGGAATGGCAACTGCAACTGTGAAGCCAAAGGTCACTTTCCAACATTCTTGCAGAGGGGGCTGAGCCTCAGCATCGTCTATATGGAGGGCTAGTGCAGTTGGGCACCGTATGCACTATGCAGTACACATCACCCCCCAGGCCCTGCTCAAGCTGCTTCTCAGTCCTCATGTGGATCTAAGCGCTTATGATATCGTTCGTTGCAAGTAGATGGTGAGCTGCATGGCCAAAGTGGTTGGTCAAATGCAGAGGGGGCTGAGCCTCAGCTGCAGTCCCAGCTTGGGATACCTAATGTACATGCCGATGCCAGGATATCCTGCCTCGCGTCTGATACGGTCGAGTGTTGGAGAAATGCGCTGGCATGGGACTGGCCTCTTGCCTTCTGATGCTGTAAACTGTAAACCAGCATCTAGGCAGGTTATGTGTGATTTAAGGCAACACATAGCGGCAGCAAACTTGTGTATTCAGCGTCTGTTATTGTATGAGAGAGGGTTTAAGAAAAACCATCCCCCTCACCACCTGCTGCTGTTCTGCTTGCCATTTAATTCAGTTTGAAAACACCCAGGCTTTTGAGGCCTTGCAGCAATGGTCGCCGTAGACTTCAGGTCTGGGACCGGGACGTCAAAGGATCGTTTGTTTGTTTATTCACAGTGATGGTGACACTATCGGCCATCTGATAAGTCGTTCCCACTTCGTGTTTGGGATTTGGGCGTTAAATATCGTGTGTTTTGTTTGTTTGTTCAGGGTGATGGTGTGACAACTGGTCTGAGGAAAGTGACAGATGACATGAAGACCAAGAACCGGCCTGATCGAGGAGGCAAGGTGGATTCTCCTGGGCCTAAACCTGCCGCTGCTGCTGCTGCTGCACCTGCTACTGGTCCTGCTGTGGGAAAGCCCAGGTATGTTAAACATCATGGACTGTGAGAAAGAAGAGATGGTAAAGGATTTTTTTATGCATAACAGGGTAAGATATGCCTGGCGTAGTTGTGGCAGAAGTTCTATGGCCCCAGCGTTATTCTTTCCTTTGCCAGGGGGGTATATAGTTTGGCTCCATCTCCAGATTAGATGACATGCACAATTAGGTGTGATGTTGAGTAGAGCACATTCAATGCAGATAATTGATATGCATGCTGTCTGTCAACTTCCAGCTTGGCTAACAGGACCAGATAACACCTTGGTAACCATCGTTTACAGAGACCCTGCTGACGGTGCAGGAACGCAACACTGTGTACCTCTGCAGCTGCTCATCGCCCCATGGTTCTCCCTTTGCAAGCCACCAACATACGGTACAAATTACATGTAGTGGTTCCTTCTGTCCTCCCGTTCGCTCCCTCGGTGTTTTGGAGTCTCAGCAAAGCCACATGGTGCTCCCCCTTGTCTTGATGTCCACATTTTGTCCCTTCCCCTCCTGCACTTACCACACTGTAACTGTGTGTTTGTATGTGTTGAGTAATGCATAATGCCCCAAAGACCCTCTCGACCGCAGCAAAAAGTCTTGTAGCTCACCTCCTGTGCCTTTCGACCGAGTCTAACCGCTAGACACCAGCCTCGCGTCCACTCCAGCTCAAAGTTGGTGGTATGTTATGTCTGAAGGATGGAGCTGGAGCAGGAGCGCAAGTGGGTGGTGGAGCACCAGATGGGCAACCAGGCCATTGTCATAGACCAGACCACCTCCAAGCAGACTGTGTACATCTACAACTGCAGCCAATGCGTCGTGCAGGTGAGAGCGGTGTGACATGAGTTTTCCCTTCTTTTCCCTCTTCTTCTTTTCCTCCTTTTATCTTCAGTTTTCGCCTCCTCCTTTTTGTTTCTCTCTTTTTTTCATTTTCTGCTGCTGCTGTATTTGGAGGTGCTACCACCATAACTGAACCCCCTGCAGTCCCTCCACCAATCTCAGCTTGAGATGTTGGGTAGCCCACGTGAGCTTGTTTAGGGAGTCAATTGAGGGCACATGCGCCTTTGGCACGAATTGAAAAGGGGTTCAGACACACAGTTCTTCTCTATGCTCATTTCCTCCTTCTTCAGCTTGACTCGGATGTGCCATGCCACCACGATAGCTGCACACCTCGCCTTCCCTCCATCAGCGTGAGTTTGAGATGTTGTGCCGCCCATATAAGTCCTAGTAGATTGCTGCAATGGTTCAGGTGAAGGGCAAAGTGCTGGAACTTAGCTGGAATCCAGCATCCAAGCACAAGCGCACTCCCAACCCACACAGATGCAAGCAGACAAGCATGCTGTTTTGTGACCCTACCTGTTGTCTCTGCACCTCTAGCCCTCCTACCGCCTTGCTGCAATACTACAGCTAAGGGCAAGGTGCTGGAACCCATAATTGCAAGCAGACAAGCATGCTTCCTCGTGACCATACCTGTTGCCTCTGAACCTCTGTCGCTCCTATCCTATTGGATTGCTGGCATGGTTCAGATGAAGAGCAAGGTGCTGGAACCCACAATTGCAAGCAGACAAGGAGACTGTCTTGTGACCCTACCTGTTGTCTCTGAACCTCTATCGCTCTTATCCTATTGTGTTGCTGGCATGGTTCAGATGAAGAGCCAGGGGCTGGGACCCATAAATGCAAGCATACAAGCAGGCTGTTGTAACCCTACCTGTTGTCTCGGAACCTTTAACGGTCCTATTGTATTGGTGGCATGGTTCAGATGCTGATGGCAGATCCTCATTTGCCATGTGTCGTTTCTAAGCGCAAGGTGAACACCATCAGCCTGGACAAATCCTGCTCGGTTGTGGTGTGCAAGCTCCTGGCTGGTTCTAGGGTACAGGGCTCACAAGTCCCCTTTCTAACGTGCCTACCCCTTTGCTGCCCTGGTTCAGGTGAAGGGCAAGGCGAACACCATCAGCCTGGACAAATCCCACCCGGGGCTTATGTCCAAGCTCCTGGTTGGTTCTAGGATTTAGGGTTCACAAGTCCCCTGTCTAACGTTCCTGTTTCCGTGCTGCACTGCTTCAAATGATGGGGAAGGTGAACACCATCAGCCTGGATAAATCCTACTCGGGGCTTGTGTCCAGGCTCCTGGCTGATTCTAGGGTTTGAGGTTCACAAGTCCCCTTTTTCATGTTCCTACCCCTTTGCTGCTATGGTTCAGGTGAAGGGCAAGGTGAACACCATCAGCCTGGACAAGTGCAAGCAGACAGGCCTGGTGTTTGAAGATGTGATTGCAACATGTGAGGTGGTCAACTGCAACAGCGTGCAGGTGCAGTGCCTGGGTTACATCCCTACAGTGTCCATTGACAAGACAGACGGCTGCCAGCTGTTTGTGCCACAAGCATTGTCCAAAAACCCAGACTTCCAGGTGAGGAAATAGTTGACCTTGGTGGGGAGCAACAATACTGAACCAGTCAATTAATCAGTTGGGGATGGGTGGGGTGTGTTAGGGGGAGGGGTGTGTGGGGAGGGGGGGTTGAGGACTGGGCGGGGAGGGGGGGGGCATGTAGGTGTGGGGCAGGGGGGCCAGTAAAGCATATTTGAAAGGAAGAGGCTCAGTGTACTTTCTACGCCAGGAACCCAGACATCCAGGTGAGGACATAGTTGACCTTGGTCAGGAGCCAGGATGATAGGCAGTCAATCAATAAGTTGGCATGTTGTTGATGGGAAAGGGGGTTTATGGAAGGGATTGCCTCAGTGAAGTTTTTGCATCCAGGAACAGAGGCATGAGAGCAAGCACAGTTTGTAAAGGATGCTACAAGCAGCAGCAAACTTCTGATCTGCTTTCCTTGGGGTCAAAACTGGCACAGAGAACAGGAGGCAAAGGCAATGAATCGGGCAGATCCACAGTTTTGAGGCGGTGGGATTTGGCAGTGTCCCTTGGCCAGGCTTTCCTGATAGACTGGCTGCTTATGTTGCTGCTGCGCTGCCCCTTGCTGCTTGGGAACCAGGTGATGCTGCCCTTCTATAAACACCTCTTCTGTTTTTGTTTACCTGCTCGGTGTGACCTGCTGCTGCTTGCCTCATGTTGCCTGTTTGTCTCCTCCTGCTGCTGTTGCTGCTTCTTGTTCTCTGCTGCTGCTTGTCATCCTGCTCCTCCTATTACTGCTGCTGCTGTTGTTCCTGCTTGGATACCTACTGCTAAAACCAATGCTGCCGTTCTGCTGCTTGTGCCATAAATGAGTGGATGTCGGCTGTTACTCGGGGCACTACTAACACATATGGTATTTCGGCCCCATCTTATCCTTCTAATCCATCATGCTTGCTAGTATCATAAGCGCTCCTGTTAAGTTTAAAGATAGTGTCATGTAGGAAGATATTCTGATGAGTCCCGGCTGATTCTTGCCATACCTCTCCCAAGTGGTGATGGCCCCTCCTAATTTGTAATGCCTGAAGTACATGATTGGTCCTGTTCGTGGCCAGGCAGGGTAGATAAATGATATTAATGATGAGAATAATGCTGACAATAGGGACTGGTCCTGTTAGTTCAGAAATGGTGGAATGTAAGAAGATGACCTGATGAATGCCTGCTAGTATCACACTTTGATTCCTGCCATTTGTTTGTTTGTTTGATTCACTGCATTTGTGGCAGGTGGTGAGTGCCAAGTCCTCAGAGATGAATGTTGTGGTGGTGGCTGCTGACCCTGAGAAGGAAGATGCGGTGGAGCATGCTGTGCCCGAGCAGTTCATCAGCAGCTTCAGGGGGGGAAGGCTGGTCACGGTGGCAGCCAGCCACAGCGGAGGCTGATGACATTTTCTCATGTGTTGTCCCGTGAGTATTTTGGTCATGGGGCTTCACTACAAGACCTGTCTGGCAATGAGATGGTCCAGCCTGGTCTGACAGATGGGTTGAAGGTGTTAAGGATGGGGAGCTGTATACCCTGTCAGCTACCTACAGCGGGGCCTGGAGGGTTGCATCCTCGCTCTGGCTAGATGAACAGCAGGGGGTGCCATAGCAGACAGGCAGCGACAAACGTTCGCTTTGAACTATATATATATATATATATATATAGGTAGGGTAGTGCAGCCAGCGCAGGTGACATGACTCCATCCACTATTCCAGGTGTGCTCTAATGCCCCCAGTTGAAGAGGCTGAGGTAGTGTTCCTGGGCATTCTTGGTTCGGCTTTTGAAAGGTTTGGGAAGGTCCAATGGGGGGCTCCTGAGGGTTTCACATGACTGTATCACATTAAAGGTGGTCAAGCATTGATGCGTGGCTTGTTTGGTCGTTTCGACCTAGCAGCCCTTTGCGGTTGCCATGCACCTTACATGTTTGTGTGTGTGTAAAGGGTCAGTTTCGTTTGTAACACTCATCAGACGGACGCAGGCTTCTACCTCCCCAGGGACAATAGGCGGCCAGACGTTTGCTCAACACCATTAGTCCACGTTTTTCAAATGCGTCTGTCTAAATGGGCCCGATCCCTATAGATCATTCTACGGACAGGTGCGCCTCCATTGTACGCATCGCTGAACCGGGAATGTGTGTGTTTGCCTGCGAAGGACCTGAGGTGCATTCGACACATTGATTAAGTGTCATTCCTCAGGCCGGCAACATGGGCGAACCCACACTTTGACCCGATCATACCGCGTACGGCATGACCCTTCGAAAACCCCGCCCGCATCGGGGTTCGAACTGGCAACCTAGCGGATAGCAATGGAGAGTGCTAACCACTACGCCAAGGCGCCAGGGTCCGTGGCAACCAGAGGGTGGCAACGGAACTTGGTCCATACGATCGTCGCTCTACCGGAATGCAGTCGAAAGATATAGTTGAGTTGTGAGGATAGCGCCTGATTTGGGGCACACCTTGGTGCCTCCGTACGGTTGCCAAGCCGTGACGGTCCGCTGAGGACTTTGACCTCACATCAAGTCACATGGGAAGAACTGCACTCTCTCCGCCTTCTGCTCTCCACAGCCTGGTATGCGTTTGGAAACCGATTGGCATGCTGCTGACATGGCAACGGGCCGTTTCACACTCCATGGAGCTGGCTCCAGTGGCCGCCTTGAGCTCTGGCCGGTTACTGGCCGGCTCCATCAATCCAGCTCATCACTCACACACAGCTAACCGCCACATCTATCCTGCAGCAGCGCTATCTTTGATCTTTCTTGCGATATAGCGTCCAGGCACATGACTTATGCTTATTCTACAGGGCAGCCTTGCTAGTAGTAGTTGTTATGGGGTGTGCAATCAGTTCCTACCCTATCCCAGTGAAACTGTTGAAGCAGCACAGACGGCCAACTAAGTATCGACTAGTGTGCAGGTGTCTCAATTACAACAATACTGTATCACTACCACTGCAAGCGCTCATTATGATTACCGGGTCCTGCCCGCAGCACAACCAGGGTACAAGCCCGACCATGCCGGGAAACAAATTCTAAAACCACCACTTGCTTTAGTATGTGGCTGCATTCAATCTTGCCTCATGAGTGCACCACCCACCACTGCCTTGTTTGAACCTTTTCACAGTCCTTAAACTGCTGTTTGCTCTGCTCCCTCTTCTCCCCATTCTTCTGCTTCTTGTGCATCTTCATGGGCTTGCTGCACTTGTGCTAGTCTGCGGTCATCCTGCTAGATGTACCAGCTTTGCTCTCCTCTGCTGATCAATCTTCCTGTCCTCCTCTGCAGCTGTTCCTCGTCTGCTGTCACTGCTGTTTCTCATCTGCCTACTTGAAATATGAAAACTGCCAATGGCAGTCTTCATTACCTGCTCCTCTCCTACTACCTACCATCCATGGGTCATGCATTCTGCAGGATCTTAGCAGCACAGCTGAAACTGCCAGACAACACATACTGCACCCACCAACCTCTTGATTGATTGCCTGACTGAGGCCCATGTGGTAGAGCTTCGTTCGGCCCCCAAAAAATAGATAGAGCATCACGCCGTGCTGCTGCTCGTGGCAGCCATATGCAAAAGCAGCAGAAGCAGGAAAAGCAGAGGCTAGGGCAACCACCCCGCAGGAGTAGGAGATGAAGTGTGATATGCTACTTAAATACTGCTGCAGGAGCTGCGCGCGGCAGGAAGGCCTCAAAGCGGGAAAGACAATGCTAGATGTGCTTAAAAGGTAGCCTTGAGCAGTAGTGTTTACTAAGTATTTACCCACTGTATTAGTTGATAAGCCTGCATGCATCTCATGATGTTTCCGCCCTTAGCTGCCACTATGGTCCCAATTGAATGGAATGAGCATCAGATGCAGACATTCAAGCCAATACATATGGGTCTGCTCTTCATCCCCTCCCCATGATTGTCGGAATCCACTAGCAACAGTTGCTTTGCATACCAGTGAAATTCCTGAGGGACTATTCATAAGAAATCAAAGAAAACACCAGTCTAGTCATACCAATAGGTACACCTATCGGAACCCTCTCTCCAAAACTAGGTGGACCCACCACTACGTGCAAGTGTTATATGAACCCACAGACCTGCGAAAGCGCGACAGCTGATCAGCTAGAAGTGTGGCAGATGGACATGTGGCAAGCTTAACGCTTCGTGATCGTCCTGAGATGAATGCTACAATTACAGTTCAAAGTTTCCCCAATGATTCTGTAAAGGTCGCAGGGCTAGTGCCGGGGGGGGGGGGTCAGTCCCCTAGATTGTATTGTAATACAATAATGTGACATCCTAAGGAGGTCTCTGAAAAGCACTACACCACGGGACACATGCTGACATACTTTGCACACCATCCAAAGGGTAGATTACTGGATAGATAGACCCCCCCCCACCTGAGTAAACCCAAATATACAACTCACCAGAGCTGCATGACACCGCAAGCCAACCCGCTTAGCCAACAACCTGCCCCAGAGCAAGGTCAAATCAATCAATCAATCAATCAATCAAAACGCAAAACCAGCTATGCCAAAAGGGTCACTCAGGACCAAGCAGCACACGACCCCTGCTGATGAACAGAAGTCACACAACCCCATGCCGGCCAACCATATGGATACCCCTCGTACAGGTGAACCACTTAGGCCACATAAAACACTGCAACACAGAGTTGAAGCCAGATGCAACGGCGTGCACACCAAGAGGGCTAATCAAACTGGAGCCCTAAACTGACGGAAACATGGGTGGAGGAGATCCCTCCGGATTAAGCAAAACCCTGGTGGGAGCTAGTGCTGTTGGCTCCCACCAATTCAGGTTGACCCCTTCTGCTGCTGCATCTGCTGCTGGCTCTAGGAAAGGTACTGAGTAGCGCTCTGCATATTGCACTGCAGCTTGATGCCCCCTCCTCCCAGAAGCCCTCAAAGGTCTGCTTTCTTGCTCTGGGTGACTGAACTCCCAGAGCATCTTCCTCCAAACACACTTAAGCTGACACTTTCCCTCCCAATCCTCCTCAGAGACACCTACCACTCCCAGATCATTGAAAGCACACGCTTCTCCCACCTCAGCGGAGGTGCGCCACGCCTTGCCCTCGTTGACACCCCATGCAAGGATGAAAACAAAGCTATATGCGGTAGCCTGCCAGCCTCCATGCGACCCACATGCCCTAGCCACCTCAACCTGTTGGTTGTGATCATGGCGGCTAAAGATGCAATACCACATACAGACCTGACATGTGCATCATTGCTGTGCCGATCAGAAAGCTTGACCCCAAGGATGCTCCTAAGACAGCTAGTGTGCACCCGCTCGAGCATAAGTGACTGTTATTTTGACAGGGCCCACGTCTCACTCCCAAACAACAGAATAGGCAACACATATGCCCTATAGCACTTGACTTTGGTAGACGCAGATAGATGCTTAGATCCCCACAGCTCCTTGAATGCGTTAAACCTGCCATACGCCCTCCCCTTCCTGATATTGAGCTCAACATCCAACTTGCCATCAGCTACAAGCACACTGCCAAGGTACTTGAACTGTGACACCCTCCTTCACCACCCCCTCGCTGATGACCACCTTTTCTGCCTCCTGCTCCACCTCCACTCTACCCTCCTTTGGCTTCAGCTTGATGGCCATGATCTCTGTTTTACTGGCATTGATGCGTAAGCCCATACCAGCAGAAACCCTGTCCATCACCTTCAGCATGGTAGCAAGCTCTCCCCTATTGTTGCTCATCAACACCATGTCGTCTGCATACAGCAAGACCGACAGCACTTCTAGACAGCCCTTGCCCCACTTCTTTCGCTGTAGTTTGCCATCAGCATGATATGGCAATTCCACACCACAGCCCTCTGGCATCTGGGCCAAAGCCTGCTTCACGACAAAGTCCATGTATATGTTGAACAACAAAGGAGATATCACACAGCCCTGCCGCACTCCACCCCGCACATCAAACCACTCAGACATAGACCCACCCATCCGCACAGCTGCCTGAGTACCCTTATGCAGGTCTTCCAACAGCTCCACCAACTTGGCATGCACACCATACACACGCAGTATCTGCCAAAGCGACTCCCTCGGAACTGAGTCATATGCCTTGCGCAGATCCACAAAAGCCATAAAAAGAGGTTCATTGAACTCTACCCACCTCGACATGACTTGCCGTATGTTGAACAGAGCATCCGTGAGGCCCCTACACTTCCTGAAGGCACTTTGGCTATCCAACAGCTGTGCATCCACATGGGAACTGATCCTTGATAGGAGGATTAGCACATAAACCTTGCCAGGTATGCTCAGAAGACTGATGCCCCTATAGTTATCAGTCAGCTTTCGCTTCCCCTTGCCCTTGTAAAGTGCTACCAACAAGGCCCTCTTCCACTCAGCAGGTGCAAACCCCGATTGCCACACAGCAACTATAACTCGATGCAACCACGTACACTCAACCATGGTCCCACTAAGCTTTAGCATAGGTGCACCAATACCATCAACACCTGGAGACGCCCCATTGCGGCATGCCTGCACAGCTTCAATGACCTCTTGAAGAGCAGGCAACTCTGCTGCACTATAGGCTGCTTCATAGCCCCCCTCCCTTGCTCAACCTGCTGCACTAGATCCTCAATGGTCTGCTGCATCTGCGGGTCTAAGGTAGTTGGGCAATTCAGCACATCTGCAAAGTGCTCAGCAAACCTCTTCACCACCTCTTCTCTGCTCTGCAATACCTGCTTTCCGTCGGGACCTCCAAGCACAGACATGGGAGCAGCAGATCTGCTGCCCTGCTGCTCACCAAAGATGCGCTAGACATGCCTACCTGAGAATTAGGGGCCATTTCGATTCGAGGATTTTACACGGGTGCAGGATGCTTACTGGAAATGTGATCAAAATATGCACACCCACACAATAAACCCCTAACTCAGGCCTCTGAAATGGCACAACCCGAGGAAAGAGGGAGAGGAAAGACACAGGAATGACCAGCCAGTGACTGGAACACACCTGGATAATCCCCTTATATCACCTGCCTTCCACCGAATGAGCATGTTGCTTCATTGAGGCCCATGCGATGATGACCCCACTGTAACCAGATGCCAACAATTGGCAAACAGACTCATAGTGTGCCATTGACATCCATGCAGTGTTGCCTACTGTGCTGCGCTTCCCAAGTCACTGGATCTATCATAAGCAGTGTTGCCTAGTGTGCTGCGCTACCCAAGTCACTGGCTCAATAATAAGCAGTGTTGCCTAGTGTGCTGCGCTACCCAAGTCACTGGCTCGCACGCTGCGCAGAGTATGAGCATGCGCGTGATTGCCATGCAATGATTTCACTCCATCAATGCTTTGACTGCCGATTGGCGGATGTTTGTGCCTGACAGCAGGGGGATCATATCTGAAATGGCCAGTGGTGGCGGATTTTGGTGGAAATGGTAGGCGTGAGAACCCACTTTGTGGTACCTAGTATCGCCCTTCCTTAATACTACGCGTGGCGAAAGCCTAGCGTCCTGTAACTGTAACTACCTGCCTCCCGGCAGATAGCACAGCACATATTTAGCAATGACATGCGAACAAAACCTCGCACACTGCAACAGGCTCATGAGCAAGCATAGTGCGTCCTGTAAACTGCAAATGGGTATATGAGGCAAGTGCATGGAATGACAAGATATACATACATAAAATACAATTGCTGTGCTTAACCCAAATATAGAAGATGCTAGAGCTGCATGACTGGGCAAGCCAACACTAGGAAAACAACCTGCCCCACAGCAAGGTAAACCCGCCTGAGAAGAAGGGAGCGACTATCATCAGCCGCTGTTTGGACACCCATAAAAGGGTGTTGTGGGTGCAACACCCTTAAATGTTTGTTATGTTATGTTATGTTAGTTGTGATCAGGATCCGGTGTACTCTGTTTATAGGTAGTACCTTACCAGGGTATGATCAGTAGCAGTCCCAGCGCATCTAAGAGCTTCGAAACCTCTGTTCCGGTATGGTGTAGGCGGTTAGCATAGGCGGCTCTCACCCGCCCGACCTGGGTTCGAGTCCCAGTACCGGAGTCTAATTTTGGACGAGAACCGTTAGTATCGTTGGCATGGTTGAGTATCGGCGTCTCACCTTAGCTCAGTTGGTAGAGCGGAAGACTGTAGTTGGATTATCAGTAATCTTTAGGTCGCTGGTTCGAATCCGGCAGGTGAGATTGGCGTGTGTGGCACAGTGATCAATTAGGCTTTGCCTGAGCAGGTTCAAATCCTGCTCACTGCGATATCTACCACGGGCAGTGATGCCCGAGTGGTTAAGGGGATTGACTAGAATGCCCATGCCTACCTTTTTCTGCCCACCCTGGTGACCTCAAACTTTCAGGTGCATTCTCTTCATGGACTTTTTCCTGCCTCTAGGACCACGGACCGGGATTACCACTGAAGGAAGCACTTTTGGGGCTGCAAGTGTGCCCATCATCAAGGACATCTCATGAGCGCAAGATACCGACACCAAAGGTATCTTCCCACGTGCAAACGGCATTGATGCAGGACAACATACATTGGTTTCTGATTCCTCTTCTGCTTTGGAGAGACTGTCCAAAAGCAAAACATAGGGTATCACACTTGCAAATGGCCACCCAGACATGAAGGGGTCTTGTGACAGCATCTCAGCCAGCGGATTTGGACGGACTTCTTGGTCTGTTTAATATGTTAAAGCTTGACAATGGCTGGATGGGAACTTAGGGCACTGTTATCAATGCCTGACAGGATGGCCGAGCGGTCTAAGGCTCTGGATTTAGCCTCCAGCCCTACACGAGGCGTGGGTTCATATCCCACTTCTCTTACATGTTCGACATCTTAAATTAGGGCTGCCACAAGAAATGTTAATTGTGGACGCGGTTCCGTGGTTTAACAGCTATGCATGGATTTCTAAGGGTATCCATCATTTGTGGCCTGGTCCAGCAAGCTTGCAGAACTTGGATGTAGCAAGGAGGCTAGTAGTGTGAATTGGAAAGTGGTTGGGACATCTTGCAAGTTGAAATCTTGCAAAGGCGTTTTCGGGGTCCAACTCGCGCGGAGCGAAGATAGCACCGTTCTGACCACGAAAACTTCGCAGGAGTCTTGCTTTGTACACGTTATACTGTTTCTAATGTTCGCTTTCCGCAGGTTGAGAAGTTTCGCGACGTGGTTTGGCGCGGAGTGGCCAAAATCCATTTTGCAAGCGGGTTACTTTGCGGTGACTCTTGCAAAATCGAATATGCAAGATGTCCCAACCATTTTCCAATTCACACTAGAGTGTATGGTCACCCTGCACTCTCCCCTGCTCTAACCACCTCAACAATCCTCCAGGATGACAAGGCGTTGGGCAATCCAACGTTAGTTTGGAGTAGCAAAACAGAGGTTATCTTATATTTTGCCTATTAACAGGGTTAATATCTTAATGTCCCCTCTTACACGGGCTCAGTAGCAACCGAACATTATACTGGGTGATGTGAGTGATCTGCTTCATTGAGGCCCATGCGATGATGACCCCACTGTAACCAGATGCCAACAATTGGCAAACAGACTCATAGTGTGCCATTGACATCCATGCAGTGTTGCCTAGTGTGCTGCGCTTCCCAAGTCACTGGCTCTATCATAAGCAGTGTTGCCTAGTGTGCTGCGCTACCAAAGACACTGGCTCAATAACAAGCAGTGTTGCCTAACAGTGTGCTGCGCTACCCAAGTCACTGCCTCGCCCGCTGCGCAGAGTATACGCGTGATTGCCATGCAATGATTTCACTCCATCAATGCTTTGACTGCCGATTGGCGGATGTTTGTGCCTGACAGCAGGGGGATCATATCTGAAATGGCCAGTGGTGGCGGATTTTGGTGGAAATGGTAGGCGTGAGAACCCATTTTGTGGTAGTATCGCCCTTCCTTAATACTACGCGTGGCGAAAGCCTAGCTTCCTGTAACTGTAACTACCTGCCTCCCGGCAGATAGCACAGCACATATTTAGCAATGACATGCGAACAAAACCTCCCACACTGCAACAGGCTCATGAGCAAGCATAGTGCGTCCTGTAAACTGCAAATGGGTATATGAGGCAAGTGCATGGAATGACAAGACATACATACATAAAATACAATCGCTGTGCTGAACCCAAACATAGAAGATGCTAGAGCTGCATGACTGGGCAAGCCAACACTAGGAAAACAACCTGCCCCAAAGCAAGGTTAAACCCGCCTGAGAAGAAGGGAGCGACTATCATCAGCCGCTGTTTGGACACCCATAAAAGGGTGTTGTGGGTGCAACACCCTTAAATATTTGTTATGTTATGTTGTGATCAGGATCCGGTGTACTCTGTTTACATATCCGGTGTACTCTGGTTATAGCTAGTACCTTACCAGGATTTGGTCAGCAGCAGTCCCCAGCGCATCTAAGAGCTTCGGAACCTCTGTTCCGGTATGGTGTAGGCGGTTAGCATAGGCGGCTCTCACCCGCCCGACCTGGGTTCGAGTCCCAGTACCGGAGTCTAATTTTGGACGAGAACCGTTAGTATCGTTGGCATGGTCGAGTATCGGCGTCTCACCTTAGCTCAGTTGGTAGAGCGGAAGACTGTAGTTGGATAGCAGTAATCTTTAGGTCGCTGGTTCGAATCCGGCAGGTGAGATTGGCGTGTGTGGCACAGTGATCAATTAGGCTTTGCCTGCGCAGGTTCAAATCCTGCTCACTGCGATATCTACCACGGGCAGTGATGCCCGAGTGGTTAAGGGGATTGACTAGAATGCCCATGCCTACCTTTTTCTGCCCACCCTGGTGACCTCAAACTTTCAGGTGCATTCTCTTCATGGACTTTTTCCTGCCTCTAGGACCACGGACCGGGATTACCACTGAAGGAAGCACTTTTGGGGCTGCAAGTGTGCCCATCATCAAGGACATCTCATGAGCGCAAGATACCGACACCAAAGGTATCTTCCCACGTGCAAACGGCATTGATGCAGGACAACATACATTGGTTTCTGATTCCTCTTCTGCTTTGGAGAGACTATCCAAAAGCAAAACATAGGGTATCACACTTGCAAATGGCCACCCAGACATGAAAGGGTCTTGTGACAGCATCTCAGCCAGCGGATTTGGACGGACTTCTTGGTCTGTTTAATATGTTAAAGCTTGACAATGGCTGGATGGGAACTTAGGGCACTGTTATCAATGCCTGACAGGATGGCCGACATATCCCACTTCTCTTACATGTTCGACATCTTAAATTAGGGCTGCCACAAGAAATGTTAATTGTGGACGCAATTCCGTGGTTTAACAGCTATGCATGGATTTCTACTTAAGGGTATCCATCATTTGTGGCCTGGTCCAGCAAGCTTGCAGAACTTGGATGTAGCAAGGAGGCTAGTAGAGTGTATGGTCACCCTGCACTCTCCCCTGCTCTAACCACCTCAACAATCCTCCAGGATGACAAGGCGTTGGGCAATCCAACGTTTGGAGTAGTAAAACAGAGGTCATCTTATATTTTGCCTATTAACAGGGTTAATATATATTAATGTCCCCTCTTACACGGGCTCAGTAGCAACCGAACATTATATTGGGTGATGTGAATGATCTGATCCTGCATATAATTACTTGACCATACATTGCAAGTCCCCCCATTGTTTGTGTTTGTTTGTGACAACACGCAACATCTGATATGACGGCTGACATAAGTATAGGTTTACCCCATAAGCTCTGCAGGACGTGGAGGCGTACCTCAAAAATTGTGATTATGCATGCTACAGCCAAACCTCCAACGGCATGCTTTACATTCAAGTAAACTGCATGGGGATTAACATGGGGATAATGCTTAACAGAAATGAAATCATAGGATGGACACCGCACACTATGAAACCCCCAAATCACACCTCCGGGAAGCCTACCCCAGGAAGGAGGGGAAGGAGAGACACAGAGATGACCTTGACCAGTTAGAGATTGGCAACTGATTTGACTTGAGGAGCAAATGGTGTCGACTGTGGTGTTTGGCAAAACTGGCTGTGTCTGGTATATGTAAGGTGCCAACCCAAACAGGAGCAAGCAGTAGCCTGCCCAGACCTGCTACTGCTGGTTCACTTCCTGTCCGGTATGGTGTAGGCGGTTAGCATAGGCGGCTCTCACCAGCCTGACCTGGGTTCGAGTCCCAGTAGCGGAACAGAGTTTGGTACGAATCGCTTTTGGTCTTATTGGTAAACAGACATTCTATCACCAATTGGTGAGCCCCGCCATGCGTCAAGAGATCTTTGATCTACTGATGACAGGCTAGGTAGTGGGATTTGAGTGTGTAGAGGGATCAATTAGGCTTTGCCTGCGCAGGTTCAAATCCTGCTCACTGCGAAAGGTCTGCACCAGCAGTGATGCCCGAGTGGTTAAGGGGATTGACTCGAATGTCATGCCATACCACAATTATGCTCCTGTGGCGCAATGGATAGCGCACCAGACTTCTAATCTGGGGGTTCAGGGTTCGAGTCCCTGCTGGAGCGCTTTTTCCTTTCCCTACAGAGAAGGTTTTGCAATGCTACGCTACGCTTTTGACATTTACAAATTTTCCTGGTTGGACCACATCTACTGTGTAACCCTCACCTCAAACCACCAATCACTTCCACCACTTCGGCACCACTGCACCCCCAGCAGTTAAGACATGGCCTTAGGGTTTACTACGAGATCAGCTCCTCCACTCTAGGTACGGCTTATATTGACAATTATGAATGTCCACACCACTCACCTGAAATTTCATGAGTGCTGGCCTGCCCAAATGCCCCTTGATTCCATAATGCACCATTACATCCCTCGCTTGCTTCAACCCAACTGGCCAAGCAGTGAAACAGCACACAGCGCTCCTGTCCCAGCCCAGACATCAGCACTGTCAGGCCTCTATTGGCAGCCCTTCGGCTAGGGTGTTTGTCTCTGCAATCTGCCAGCACGAGGGATCAGCAACTGAGTGAATGACAGGGAGGAGCTCAGGGTCTAGTGTGCCAGAAGTGGCTAGCACCAGTAGCCATACACGAATACACGAATACATACAAATGCTAACCCCATCCCATACTGGGTTAGCACTCCAAGGAAGTGCCATGCAATACACGAATACATACAAATGCTAACCCCACCCAACCGCTTCCCTCTTGAGTGAATACCATTAATATGGAAAGAGGATGTGCAGCCTCCGATAGCTCAGACATCAGCACTGCTAGCATATTACCCTTGCCCCTCCAACATTCTGAAACATTCTTTTTTCTACCAGGTTTTTTCTATGCTAGCGTCCATATTTACTCCCCCCTCCCCCCCCCCCGCCTTTTCACGTTTTCTTGCCTACACACTGCCCAACTCATGTGGACTGCATGGTTTGAGTGTGGGGTGTCATGGGCTGGGGTGGGGAGTGGGTACAAGTGGGAGCATACAGCTTGGGCAACATCCTTCAGATCTGATTCTGCAGCAAGGATCTCCCACCCTTTGCACCATGGCAGCCATGGCCCCCTTCAAGGCAGAGGGAGTGGGGACCTTGGAGAGTGCCATGCCTTGATGGCTGGGTTGGAAGCCTTACAGCTGCCTGCCTTCCGCTCCCCGGCTCCCCACCCTAACCATCCATGCCCTTTTCCCTGCACCTCCTAGTACAAACGCCCCACCCACCCGAACTTTGCATCCATGTTCTCCAACAAGTTATTGCTCACAACTGCGCCTGCCCTTATCCAGGGCCCCTGCCCCAGCTCCCTCCTTTGCCCCCTCCTTTGCCAAACCGTAGTAGACAACTTCCATTTTGCCCTCCCCCACCTCCCTCCGCCTCCTCCTTTGCCAAACCGTAGTAGACAACCTCCATTTTGCCCTCCCTCACCTCCCTCCGCCCCCTCCTTTGCCAAACCGTAGTAGACAACCTCCATTTTGCTCTCCCCCACCTCCCTCCGCCCCCTCCTTTGCCAAACCGTAGTAGACAACCTCCATTTTGCTCTCCCCCACCTCCCTCTGCCCCCCTCCTTTGCCAAACCGTAGTAGACAATCTCCATTTTGCCCTCCCTCACCTCCCTCTGCCCCCTCCTTTGCCAAACCGTAGTAGACAACCTCCATTTTGCCCTCCCTCACCTCCCTCCGCCCCCTCCTTTGCCAAACCATAGTAAACAACCTCCATTTTGCCCTCCCTCACCTCCCTCCGCCCCCTCCTTTGCCAAACCGTAGTAGACAACCTCCATTTTGCCCTCCCCCACCTCCACTCTTAAAGCACCAGCTCACAGCTTTCAGCCTGCCCCTCCCCTCCCCTTCCCTGTCCCTTACCCAAACCCTTCTCTCCTCCCCCTCCAAACCCCCTGCACGATCCCCCAAATTTCACCCTGGCCCCCCTCACAAAGTCTCCACACCCATCCCACCTCAGCAAATTCCTGCACTCTCGCACCTTCAGTCCCCATCCCCTTCCACTGTCCCTTGTCCTTTTCTCCTTCCTCCCATACCCCCTGCTCATCAACTGCTTCACAGTTTTTTTGCGCCAGCTCAAAGATGTCATTCCCAGTCTCACTCTCCCACCCCATACCCTGCAAGGACCCTCCTCCCCCCCCTCCCCTGCTGAAATCCCTAAACAACCCCATACCATTGCCTCTAATCCCGTCCACCTCCATCACCTTCTCACTAGCACCAACTCAAGGATACATTCCAGTGATACTTGCCAGTCCTACCTTACCGCCTTCCCCCCGCTCGGTTAGCTCGCCCTTCCCCTTCAGTTGCTAAAACCTCCAATCCAACCACACCCTTCCATTGAAACCTCTTCACCTCCACATTTTCCAGAACCCTCACTGATGTATCCTCAATCCAGTGCTCTCCCCCGCCCGTCCCCTTCCAGCCCAACCCCCCTTCCTTGTTACAACCTACCTTTCACCAGCGCCATTAAACCCCATGAAATCCCCTTCAGATCCACACTCTCACCCCTCCTCCCATACCGGCCCCCTCCTCCCCCACTCCACCCTCCTCCCCTTGCCACCCGCCCATCTCCGCATTTTATCTCCAGCACCACGTTACAGGTGTTAGTCCTTCCCACACACCCCAGCTCCCGCAGTGCCCTTGTCCTTTTCTAGCCTCACGCATGGTAGGAAGAGCAGGACTAGGCTGCATCCTAGCCTCAGTTGCCTCTCCCTTACCTTACACGGGCTGGTACTGCAGCTGGCGCTCTGCCCCCGACAGTCACCGTATCAGCTTCGCCAGCAGGTCTTTTTTTGCTCCTTCTTCTCGTTGGTCTGCCCTTCTTTGGCCTGGAGTGGCAACTCTCGTGGCCCCTACCATGTAGCAGGGCTGTACAGCGCAGGTAATGGTAGAGGGAGAACGCACCACGCGTGTTAGTACCGCCTCTTCCTTAAGCCTACGCAGGGCGAACGCCCGGCGTCCACTCACTCACTGTACAGCGCGGGTAAGTCATGAGGAGTTAGTATACTCGCTAGTTGCCCCACTTACTGCTACAATATTTACTAGTGTGCTGCATGCACTAGTGGGCATGAACTTGCTGGCTCAATCCCGCCTGGGTTCCTGTTGCTGTTCTCTGTAATAGCGTGAGGGTGCTGGCCCTATAGCAGTTGTGCCATGGCTTTAACATGGCACATAAAAATGTATTACCGTAATAAGATGAATGTGTTGTTTGCAAGCAGGTCTGCAAGGGCCTATTTAGCCCTGCGTCGCTCTGCCTGATGAGTGATAGCAAGATATAAGGATGTGGGAATACTTTAACTTCATAAGCGAGGCTGGGACCGCACCATGTGAGCTACCTCTTGCTTGAAACTCACATTGGTAAAGCCCAGGGTCCAGAGATATAGCACCAGAGTATCTACGATTGCATCACCCTGGGTTAGTTTTGAAGCAGAATGGTTAAGAGCCACTAGGCTAGCATGAGCTGCCTGGGCATACTGATGGTAGCAAACACTCAGTACTGCACCAGTCAAATTCATGATCTTATAATGCTTCCTGTAAGACATACCCATGCCAAGATGCTGCAATGCCCGCAAGGGTTTACATGCTGCAGCAGCAGGCGGGAAGAATTCTTCCGTAGGTTACATGCGAAAAACTAACTGAGATAATGGCCATGGCACATTCTCCGCCAGGTAATTACGGCTGTCGGTACTAGTTGCTATTCTTGACATTGTTAACAGCCCCTGTGTACTTAGGAGCGTTGAACGTTGGCAGCATTGTCAGCCACGACACGTCGACACCCGAGTGTGTGAAGTGACGGCAACCGGCAATACAAGTTCACAACTCTGCGTGGTGAAATTGCAGACCGAGCGGTTGCATGTATTTGAGAAGCCCGGTTACTGTATCATTTCGGCGTAGCAGGGTATGTATGTGCATTAGGTAAGGAAGCGGGGCAAGACTGGCTACTAGAGCGATCAAGCAATGGACAGTCGGCACCGAGGCCATCGCTACCAGCAAGCCACGTGCAACCACCTGGTGGGCTCACCCTTACAGAAATGAACGGTCGTCTGTGCTTCTGGACCCCACTCTTCATGACCATATCTGCATCCACCTTAGGATGCTTACTGAACAGCAGCCACTGATTAAAGAGGCCTGCGCAAAATCAACATGAATACCAACTGCCAGCAATGGAAGCAAGTGCCCACTACCCAACCAAGCTTGACAATCACTGTAGAAAGACTTTGTGAAGCAGCCTCGCCATAGGCATCCACAGGCCCCCTCATCAGTGTGATGCTTAAAATCCACAACATGATGAATCGTGAGTAGTGACGTTGTGCCAGGGTGTTCACTCAATAGGAGCACACTCAGCCCCACTTGACGGAGAAGGATTGACAATTAAGAACATAACATAACAAACATTTAAGGTGAACAACAACATGAATAGTAAGAGACCCCAACGTCAAGAAACACATACCAATTCCTGCAATGTAATGTCAGTCCCTGCTCTAACCTAGAAGTTCAAAACACGTACCGCACCGCGACTGAACCCGGACCATAAAACAAAGTATCAGTATCACTCAACTAGCCCTCCCTGGCTTCTCCGACAGAGCCAATCCCCGCAACAAGCCCGTAAACCTCAGCTCCAATGCCTTAAACATTAACGGCTGAACCCCATGGTAAATAGTACGCTGCTCTACAGCTGGGCTGGAGCCTGACTCATCAACCGCATCTCCCTCCGTCATTGAGTCCCACGCCCTCCACCTGGCCCCCTCCTTGCCTCGCTCACCCTCCCTGCCCTGCCCACCCTCGCCGCCCCATTCACCCACCCTGCCCCCTTTACCCCTACCACCAGCAGGGCCCCTCTCTGCCCCCTCCAAATGTACACTATCTGCACCACCTCCAGCTGGCAAGCCCAGCCCTTGCATCCACAGAAACTTCATCCCTCCTTTTTCCTCCCCTGGCTCCACAAAATCCTCTTCTTTTACCTTCTCTCCCTGCTGCTCCTCCTGCTGCGGAGCTGACTGTGGGCGTGCTGTCCCCTGTGCCTTAATGAAGGCCCACCTTAGCAAGCCAGTCAACTGGAGGCTCAGGGACTTCACTGCTAGGGGCTGGACAACTACCACACGTGCAGCAGCCATGCCCTCTACCTCTCCCTGACTAACTGAAACTGTCCCCTCTTGTGCCTGCATTCTTTGCTGCTGCTGCTTCAGCTGCTGCTGCTGCTGCCGCGCTTCCTGCTGCATCCTGTACCTTTTCCGCTTGTACCTCAAACCTCCTTCAGCTGCGGTTGCTGCTGCTGCCTGTGTCATCGCCTTGTGCAAAGCATCCACAACAAGCTGCTTTCCCCGCTGCTTCTGCTCCCGCCTCTCCCTAACCTCCAACTGTTGTCGTTTCTTGTTTGCAGCTTTCTGCAGCACAGCTTTAGCAAGGGTCTGAAGCTGCTGCTGCACATCCCGCACATGCAACTGCTGCACGAGCTGCTGTGGTACCAGACCCAACTTACTGCACAGCACTAAATGGACCAAGCAGCAGCTAATCAACATACGTACCGAGGCTGTATATCCCACTGCGTCAATTGGTTGCACTGCAACCCCCTCACTGCAAGGCGGCAGAGACTCCTTGTCTCCCCCAGGGCGAATCCGAGCACGGAGCGTTACCGAGCGGCAGAATCCTGAAGGTGGAGAGGCAGTGTAGAACAATGCAGCTAGACCTAGCAGGAGGGACGAGGTGACACCAGCGTGGCTCCTGCCCTTTGCTGCTGCTTGCTGCTGCTGGCGCCGCTGCTGCTGCCATGCCGGCCGCTGCTTCTGCTGCTGCTGCTGCGCCGGCCAGTGCTCTACAGCTACTGCAATTCCCTCCAGCAAACGCAAGCCCACTGCAGGAACTGAGCTCATTTGCCCTGGCCTAGCTGTTACTGGTCTCCTTCTCCTGGCGTTGCTGCTGCTGCTGCGTTTGTGAGCAAGAGATTGCCTGTGTTCCAGGCGGTGCAGCTGCCTAGCAGCTTCAGCATGACAGGACATAACAAACCACAGCACCCCCAACAGCTCCTGTGGTGAACGGCAAGTGGCTCCTGTACCCCTCCTCTCACAGCTGCTGCTGCTGCTGCTGATGTTGCTGCTGTTGTTGCTGCTGCTGCTGCTGCTGATGTTGCTGGTGTTGCTCCTGCTGCTGCTGTTGCTGCTGCTGCTGCTGTTCCTGGCTGCATGCATCTCACGTATCACTGCCCGGTGCCCACCCGTCCCCGACCAGACACTCCCTTCCCACCACTCTGGCTTGCCCTGCTGCCTTTCCCGTAAGGGGCTGACGATGCTCTGCTCAGCAGTGAGGCTCATAACCCCAGATGCTGCCGCTGCTGCTGCTTGCTGCAACCAGTGCGGCCCAGGTGGCTGGAACCCCACAACTTCCAACAGCAAAGGACGCAGCTGACGCAGGCTGCTGCTGCTCATACACGGCAGCTTCTGCAACAGAAGGCCCAATAGCTCCTCACGCTGCCGAGGGGACGGAGCATAAGAAAAAAAAGTTCCGCTCACTGCCGGAGCCGACAAACGTTTGGGCGGTGCGGCACTTCTCGCCGCCACTCGGGTTTGTGGTAACTCCGCTGCTGATGCAAATTGTACTGCTGCTCGTTGTACTGCCACTACAGCGCCTAGTAGCTGCGTCACCTTATGTCCATGGACCCAAGCCAAGGTCCGTAACAGCCGCCGCACGTATGGACGCAGCAATATAGGTGATAACATACCGGTTGAAAGCTCGGCAGCAACGAGACGCCCACTGCTACCACCACCAGAAGCTGCAGGATAAGCAGAGGGCGGCTGTCCTCCGACTAAAGACTGACAGGCAGCACTATCCGTGGCATCTGCCACCCCAAGCACCCTCTCACCCGCCGTTCCTGCAGCTGCTGCTGCTGGGCTTGGTGACTGTTCCATAACCTGACCCACCACGGTGGAGACGGCTGCAGCACCACCACCACCAGCCAAGATAGCTCTTTCCCCTACCCCAGACGCAGCACCAGCAGCAGCAGAGGAAGCAGAAGCCACATCTGCTGCTGCGTGTAAGAGCTGCCAAACCACGTGCGCATTCAGCTGCATGGCATGCGACTGCAGGTACACCAAACACGCCCTGATCAACTCAGGATGAACCCTGCTATGCTGCAGACCAATAGACACCGCAGTCCAAAAGACACACCGTCTCTCAAGCTGCCAGCGCCGCTGATGATCTTCCACCGTATCTGGCTCGTAGGCTATAGCACACTGCTTCCCCCTGCTCGCTCCCAGCCTTATCCCTGTAGCTGTAGCAGGAGACTCAGTACCCTGCCGTAGCTGCTGCAGCTGCAACCGTACATCTGCCAGTGCTTGTGCACTGCGCCTAAACCTCAGCTGTAACCCTGCCCTAAAAGCAGGCCGCCAGTCACCCCTTGACCCTAGAGCTTCCACCAGTGCCTGCCTATCTTCCAGATGCAGTGTGCTCTTGCAAGGGAGCAAATCCATCCCTGCGAGCACCATTGCCAGCTGTGCTACCTGCTCCTTGCTCAGCTCAGGCAACCTGCATCTCACCAGCCTCAGCCACTGCTTCATCCAAGCCCCTCCGAGAAGCCTAGGGTAAGAGCCTAAGTCAACGGTCAGTAGCCCTAATCGCAACAGCTGCACCCCTGACATGTTGACCATGGCCACAACTTGTGCTCGCAGCAGCTGCAGCCGCCAACGGTGTGGGAGGTGGGCACGCAGCTTGACAAGGAGGCTAAGCAGTTGAAGATGCTGTCGGGGGGACAGCTTATGCACTGCTGCTGCTGCTGGTGCTGCTACTGCTACTGCTGCTGGTGCTGCTGGTGGTCCTGTTGCCGCCATGGCTGGTTCTGCTGCTGCTGCCACCACTGCTGCTGCTGCTGCTACTCCCACCCCTGCTGCTGCTGCTGGTGCTGGTCCTTCTGAGGCCTCCACATGCTCTGCACCACCCTCTAAACCCCCTCCACTTGCCCTGTTGTCTCGCAACTCTTCCGCATTTCGCTGACTGCTGCTGACACTGCTACTGCTACTGCTCTGCACGCCTCCCAGCTGTCCTTCCCCCACCTCAAACCACGGCCGTAGCACCAACGCCAAAGCCCCCGGCGCTGGCTTAAACCCTAGCTTCACCATAGCTTCCAAGCAGGGCAGTGCTTCTCCCGGCCCCATACCCTTCACCCTCACTATCAACAACCGTAACATCAGCTCCTCCCACCGCCTAAACCTCCCGGGTAAACCCTCCTTCTGCAGCAGGTTCAGGCAAATCCCTAGTTGCCTGCCAGAGAGCCCCACTAAACCCTCCCAGCAGCTTCTACGCAGCATCTCACTGTAACCCCCCTTGCTACTGCCGTGGAGATGAGCATGTGCTCGCAGCAGCAGCAGCAGCTGAAGAGGCTGTAGTCCCCCATGGACCTCTGCCCATGCTGCTGCCTCTAGCTGTGTCCTAAGCTCATCCACTGCTGACCTTAGAGCCTTGTGAGCTCTTGAGGCGCGTATATAGCGCGGCACACTGAAGATTCGAATAATACTACAACAGATGCTGGTTAGAGTTTCAGGGCTGCAGTGATCGCCTTTTAGCAGGGCATGAGCACGGCCGAGGTAACACATTACTTCGGTTGCTACTGTTGCTGAAACTTCTGGTGGCTGCTGTCGCTGCTGCTGCTGCTGTGTAGCCTGTGCCGTTGAGTTGGCCTGCTGGCCAACACTACGAAGTTGCCCTTGTCTCCGCACATGCTGCTGCTGCTGCTGCAAGTGCTCCTGGTGTTGCTGCTGCTGCTGCTGCTGCTGGGCAACATTACTGTGCTGCTCCTGTCCGCTCCCATGATACTCCTGCTCAAGTAGCTCCAGAATCTTTTGCTCTTGTCCCAGCAGCAGCCTCAATGCAACATACTTACTCACCGGGCCACCTTCCAAAGGCAGCAGCTCTACTGGTGCGGAGTTAAGCAGCTGAGACACCCTGACCAGCAATAGCGGCAGCAGTTGAGTAGCTGCCAGCACCTTCGGCTGCTGCTGATGCTGGTGCTGGGCCGTAACCCCTGGTTGTTCCCTGCTGACTGGGCGTTGGGGTTTAGGTAGGAGACTGTGTCCACTGACCCTTGCTGATGCTTGTTGCACAGTGGGTTCCTCCTCCTCCTCCTGCTGGACCGCAACCCCTAGTTGCTCCCTGTTCACTGGGCGCCGCCGTCTACATAGAAGACTGTGTCCACTGCTCCTTGCTGCTGCTTGTTGCCCAATAGATTCCTCCTGCTGTTGTGCGGCTCTGGAGCTGCTGATGATGATGATGTTGGTGCTTCTCCCCGCATGGGCCTGAACATCCAACCCCACCCTCCCGCCGCTGCTGCTGCTGCTTAAGCTTCTACTCCCCCTGCTAGCAGCACCCACAGCCATATGTCTAGCCGTCGCAGCCGCAGCAATGCTGTTCCACCTTCCCCCCAGCTGCTCCAGAGCCCTGTGCACCTTCCACAGATCTTGTGGATGCAGGGTCTCCACCACATGCAATACAGCTTGAACCACAGACACCACCAGCACAGGAGACAACTGGGAAGCAAGGGAGGGAAGAGCAGCACATAAGCGCACCTTCTCGCTAGCATTGAAGCCCCCTGGCACTGACGCCCCTATGCTTGGTAACTTCCCCCATTGCTCCAGCTGAAATGCTTGCTTCCACTGCTGCTGCTGCTGGTGCTGCTGATTCACCCATCCCTGCTCCTCCTCCTCCTCCCTCCCCTGCTGCTTCGGCTGCTGTTGCTCCCCGTGCTGCTGGTGCTGAAGTTTCCCCCACCCGTGCTCCTCCCCCTCCTCCCTCCCCTGCTGCCTCCTATACCCTCTCCCGCTACTGCCGACACCCAGCTCCAGCCGCAGCAGCACCTCCGCCTCAAGTGCCTCACCCACAGCTTTATACCTCGGCATCCATGCAGCAACCTCCACTGCAGTCACCAGCTCAGCGTCATTCAGCACCCCCAGCGGCTCCCTCCCTAACCTCCCAAAGACCTTGCCCACCCCTCCCAACCGGTGCTGTGGCGTGCCCCTCTGTCGCCAGAGATGCAGCAGTTGTACTGCCTGCCCCAGAGGGCAGTGCCTGCCGTACTGCCTGCTGAGCTTGTACAGCTGCCCTAGAGCAGCTTTCGCAATGGGCCATGGGAGAAGAGCAACTACCTGCTGCAGCTGCAGCAGCAGACCGATATCGACAGGCTTAGCCCGTTGTCGTCCGAAACAATCTGTGTACCGCTCCTGCTGCTGCTGAGGCACCAAATGTTGCAAAAGCTGCCCTCCCAGCAACCCTTTATCACTGCCAAATTGCCCCATAAAACCCCCCACCTCATCCCTTTGATCCCCATCCGTCCCAGACCCCGGACCAGCAGACGAAGCAACACCTACCACCCCGAGCCCACCCCCTGCTGCCTCCTCATAGCCTTCAAACCCCCCACCGGACTCAGACATATCATAACTATAATAAGCCCCATGTTGCAGCCCTTCATCTATGCTAGCTGCTGCCACCCTTCCCTCATAATGCTTCCCCACCATGTCAACTGCATACAGCAGTAGCTGCGTCAGCTGATCTCCTGCTGTTACACACAGTGCTTCCTCAGGGCCCGCAACTACAGCTTCTGACACCTGGTGGCTGCTGCTGCCAAGGCCTGCACTAGGCAGACTGCCGAAGGTGCTACTACCGGGAGTCTGACTGCTGCTTCTGCTGCCGCTCCTGCTGCTGGTGCCGCTGGTGCCAAGGCCTGGCCTTGGCAGACTGCCGGAGGAGCTGCTGCTGCTGTTGTTGCTTTGGTACTCCTCCCTGCTACTGCTGCTGCTACTGCTGCTTCGAAACTCCTCCCTGCTGCCGCTGCTTTGTTCTGTTTGCAGCAGCTGCTGAGCCATAGGTGCAAGCAGCCGGAGCATCTGCAGCAAGAGTTTGACCTCCATCTGCTCCCTGCAGGTCCACAGCATCCCCACCACCTCCCGCCCAGCACACACGGGCAGTGCAATACCCAGAGCATGCAGGGCTTCCACAGCACGTATCACCTCTGGAGCACTTGCAGCATGACAGTGATATCTCTGCTGCTTCTGCTGCTGCTGCTGCTGCTCTTGCTGGCTACCCAGCACTGGTGATGATGATCCCCTGCTCTGTGCTGCTCCTGCCTTTGATGTTACGCCCTTGGAACCTGCAAGTTGCTGCTGCCGCCGCCCCAGGTCCTGCTGCTGCTGCCGTCCCTGCTCCTCCTGCTGCTGCCGCGGCCCCACCTTCTGCTGCCGCTCCGGTTGCTGCTGCTGCTGACGCCCCCGCTCCGGTTGCTGCTGCTGCTGTTGGACCGTGTACTGCAGCTGTTCTGTCCTCTGTACTCCTGAAGGAGCATAAGTTCTGGAACCAAGGTCCTCGCTCCCAACAGAACCACCACAACCAGCAACAGCAGCAGCAGCCACCTCAACTGCATGGCTCAATTCACTCGCTAATTCCCGTGGAAGGGGCAGCCTAATTTGACCCAGCAGCTGCAGCAGCTGCAGCAGATACCCACTTTCCCTCTGCACGTGTACTGCAGAGCGGTACTGCACTAAAACCGCATGGCAATAGCTTCCCCACAGCTGCTGCAGCAGCCGAGGCGAAGGGAGCAGCTGCAGCAGCTGATAGTCAACTATGCACTGCAGCATGTGCACTAGTTCCCCCAGGGAGGCTGAGGGCAGCAGCTTCTCCACAGCTGCTATCCAAGAAGCTACCCAGGTGGGTGAGGGCTGCTGATGGACACCTGCTACAGCCACCAGCAGCTCCACCTGCATGGTCAGATCGTACTGCTGCCGCTGTAGTGCGGAATCCTCTAGCTGTAGTACTGGTTCTTGTAGCTGTACTGCCGGCTGCTGTAGCTGTAGTGCCGTAGCATGCTCCCAGCTGATGAGCCATGAATGGCTAGGGCGGTAGCAGAGCTTCCCCAGGAGAGCTAAGAGTTGCTGCAGCTGACGTAGTGGCGTCATGGAGAGGCAGGGCTCAACTGATTGCAGCAAATGGTGCATCTGATGTTGGGAGGGGTGGTAGCCCGAGGAGTGAAGGGTTTGTAGCAGAGCCACGAGCTTGAAGGGGTTAATTATGCTGTTGAGAGCGTCTGATAGAGCTGCAGCTACTGCTGGGCTGACTTTGGCCGATGCAGAGTTGCTGGTTCCGTGTGATTGATGTGTTTGGTTCCCTGGCAGACCCTGCTGCTGCTGCTGCTGCTCTTGCTGCTGCTGCTGCTGCTGTTGCTGCTGCTGGTGCTCCTGGTGCTGCTGCTGCTGCTGCACTACTTCATCACCTGCAGCCAGCAAGTGCTGAGATGAAGGCGCAGCCTTTGTCCCTAGCTGCTGCACATCGAGCGGAGTAGGACCTTGTCCAGCTAAGGCCAGGGGGGCTGCTGCTTCAGGCTGTACTGCTTCTGCTCCTGCGGTATGACTGCTTGCCGGGGAGGCTTCATAATGTGTACCAGCTTTGCAGCTACATGAATGCCCTGTGAGGAGTGGAAGAATGGTTCAACAATACCGCCGGAGCAACAAAAATGCCTGCGACACTGCGCCAGACATCAACCTATGCACATGACGTATTACTTGCATAGAGATGTGTCAAACGTGTTGATAGCTGCTGCGACATAAAGCAACCTGCGCCGATCGGCGAGCAACTGTGTCTTACCCAGCTTGAGGTTGTGCAGGGCTCGAAATGCACGGCAGCTTGAGCGTCCTGTAGCTTCTAATGCCAGTGGTGCACTGCACGCAGGACGGTATCCCCAGGAGGCTGATGTGTGCGGACGCAAAGACTGGGACGTGCTAATGGACGAGATCTGCTTTCCGTGCTGGCAGCTGCAGAGCTGACTGTTCTTCACAAGGGCGGCATCCGCTGGTTTGACCGTGGCAAACCATGCAGGACCCGCTCTCAAAGATGACTGGCTGCCTGACAAGGCAGTGTGCGTATATGCACTGTGCATCTCCCCAACATCAGGTCCTCAGATCATAAGCCGCGAAACAAAGCGGTCAACTTCTAGATACAGTTCGTAAATGCAATACAGCTCCAGTACATAATGAGATGTCAATACATTTCTGCCTCTGGAGTCGCGTACTGCTTGGCCGGCTCTTGCAGCCTGCCGCATTAGAAACGGTCCTAAGCTTCGTTTCCACATGCAAGCTGCTGCACCAGAAGCCCACGACCGTCTGCAGGATTGAGAAAGGGAAAGCATGGATCCTCGGAAGCAAGCTGCGGCAGTTGCCGCACGCACTGCTGTGTAGTGCTACCAGTGACATAGCCAAGTCGACTCTTGTCTCTTGCCTGCGAACCTGCCTCTGTTCTACAGTACATAACAGTCACCTTCGACATTAACTGTGTTAAGCTTTGTGCAACCCCTGTTGCCCAAACAAATTGAAGGTCTGAGGCCGCTGTTGATGTCGTGTCGTGCTACCTCTGTGTACCGCTGATTGTACTAGAAGCCCCAGTTCGCATAGGACATCCTTGAAGTTAGTTAGCTATCCATACTATTAGGAGGTATCAGGTACATTTAAAAGCTGCTACTGATGTACTTGTGCCAGTCGTTCTGCATGTGTCTGTTCCCCCTGGGTATTTGAGTCTTGTCGTTTGTGGCCGTGCCGCCTCCACAAAGTAGCTTCGATATGTTCTAGTAGGGCCTATGTTGCTATAGGGTTGTTCCCGTAATCCATGCAAGCCCATCTGACTCCTGGCTCGCTCATGGTCTTGTAGGAACGGCACGGGCAGCCAATTCACTGCCCTGATTGGCTTTGCGTCCTTGGAATTCAGTAACAGGTGAAATGACACTTTGTCACGCTGATTCATTGTGCCGAGCAGATGTAGATCATGATAGATCCCCAACCATCCTCAGAAGGCATATGTATCCTACTCCTCCCAGCTCTCAGACGCTTAGCAGGAGTGTCCAGCTGTGCCCATGTACATCAAATCTGACGCAGCTTTCCTCTGCTGCAGGGGGCCTAGGGGAACAACACCAGAAGAGCGCTCTTGCTGGGGCCCAGCTAGAACTGCCCCCGCCCCCAGCCAGCAGGCATGTCCTCGTTCACAGGGGGCTCCATGGGGGGTGGGGGCGGCCTCAAAATCCGGCTGAAAATGCCAGTTCGAAAGCCTGGCACTACAGCCACTGGCGCAGCAGCATCTGCTTCAGCATCTGGACCTGCTGCCCCCAGTAGCCAGGGCTCTGCAGGAGCAGCTGCTGCACCTTCTGCACCCTCACCTCCTGTGTTCCATCCTCCCCCTCCTGCAGCACCTGCAGCATCCAGGCAGAGGACCTTGCAGGCTCAGAGGTCTGCCAGTGGCCGCCCCAGGCGGTCTGCAGCAGCTGGGGTAGCCAACGTGACACGCTTGCTAGCGGAGGTAAGTCCTAAAGATCTGCCAGTGCTAGAGAATGATTGCTGCGTTGCACGTAGAGGGCTCAGCCATAGAGGTTTTAGGGACAGCAGTATAGCACAGCATACGCTGGGTCCCTTAGCATGCCAGGCAGAAGCACAGGCGCTGAAGTTATGTTCTGCTCAGTTGCAATTTGCACAATCCTGGCCACCCAGATGTTTTACTCAAGCAGGCTTGGCTCATGCAGAAGTTGCACACTTTTCTCAGACCTAATAATTGTAGCTCTAAGAAGCTGTTCTCCTGTCTGACGTGTCCATTCTCAGACATCCTCAATATGTTGAGACAAGTTGTGGTATGTTTCGCTCTTGTAGGATGGGGACGACAATGATGCCCAAGCACCTGCTGAGGAGGCGTGGGAACCAACTTTAGACGACTTTCGTGAAGCAACGCCTCTGGATGATCTGGAGGACGACCCAGAGGACCCTATGCCAACAAGGCGCCTCTTGCGGAACCGCTCATCTGGCAAACGCATTGCAGATGACTATGTTGATCCCAACAGCATCAATCTGGATGATGAGGCCATGCTTTATCTGTCGGAGGTGAGAGCAGCTCGTGGGAGGTGGGCATGCATGACTTCTTGCCTGAGATATCGGGTAATGAGAGGTATGGGGTAGTGGATTGTATCGAACGTATGGGTAATAGTTGTATTGAAGGTATGGGGTAATAGTTGTATCAAAGGTACTGGATTCTGGTTGTATGCGAGGTATGGGTTAAATAGTTGTATCAGGTTTGTGGGAGGTGTGGGGTATGGGAGGTATGTGGTGAAAAGCATCCCGCTGGGTGCAAGTTATTTATGGGCCTGGCGTTCTTGATCGAAAGTGGAACAGGACAAGGTCTGGATGAAGATCAGAATTCTTGCTGATGAGAATTTTCTAAGAGCTCGGCAGATGTCACTGCTAGTGGTTGCCACAGGCTCAGGCACTTGCATGGGTTAGAGAGACCACTACACAGCCCCCCCCCCCCGGGGCGCTAGCACCCAAGCATGGCTCCAATCAGTTGCTTTATGTGCACTTGCATTGACGAGGCATGCAGTGACGAGTACCAGCTGTAGAGCTATCGCTTGGGCCAGCATATAGGTACTGAGAAGTTGCGCTAAAGAGACTTACTTGCATCTTTGTGGGTGTGCACTGTTGCAGCCAGCGGAGCGCAAGCCACCAAAGGAGCCAAAAGCACCCAGGGAACCAAAGCCCAAGAAACCAAAGCCTGCGCCCAAGCCCGAGGAAGAGGATGACGACTATGACAGTGGGCCAGACGCTGGAGCAGAGCTGGACAGTGAGGAGTTTGTTGCGGATCTGCACCAAGATGATGACGATGATTATGAAGTGGAAGAGGTAAGGATGGGAGGCAGTTAAGGTGTAGATTAGCTGCGTGTGCCAATGCAGATGGCTTATGAAAAGCCTCAATGTCAAAAGGCCTCAGGATGTTGGCATCCTATGGCTGAGCTTTGCTTATACCGGTTGATTTTGGGACAGGCGGCACCAGTGAGCTGCTACTGGCATATGTGTATCGCACTACGTTCCAAAGTGGCATGGTGACTGATGTGCCGGACTTTCTACCGGAGTCTCTTTGCTCCTATTGTCATGGATTGTGCCCCCTTGCCCCAGCAGAAGTGTTTAGCTGTTTCGGGGAAAAAAGTATTTTGGGGGAAGGGGAAGTAAATCACACTCACAAATAAGGGCTGTCACCTTTCTTGGCGTATCTTCCACCTGGGCTGTTGGCCTTCCATAGCTAGTAATATATGTGTTGTAATGTGCGCCTTGACCTACCTGTGTGCACCACTCTTCCTACAGGACGATGAAGAGCTAGGGCGTAAGCGGCGGCGTGGGGGAGCGGCAGCAGGGCCAGCATCAGCTGGCAGCGGAGGTCAGCGGCTGTCAAGGTCCAGGAAGGCAGGCGGGAGTGCAAGCAACATGGCTGACATGGCAGCAGGCGGCAGTGGGGGCTATGCTGTGGAGGCTAGCACAGGTACCATGAGCAGGCGCAGCAGGCGGGGTAAGGGGACTGGTGACGTGGACGCTGGCGGGAGCTACAGCTACTGCAGCTTGGAGGATGAGGAAGATGTGGATTGCATGGACAATGGGGTAAGAGGGCGGGGGGGGGGGTGCTTGCTTGGAAATGTTAGAGCCATGTTGGGACACTTATGCTGGCGGCACATACAGCAGCGAAGCCCAGACTGCAGGTGGGCAGACTAGCTTGCAGCGGGAGAGTGGCTGGGGGCTTTCCTGCCCTTGGCAGTCGCATTGCTCAGCATCTGTGTAGTATGGGGAATGTAATGGTCTCATTGATCATGCACAGATGGCTTGAAGAGCTAGCGCCCGCTGCTTACTATGCCTGGAGGGTGGGTGACCCTTCGAGGGGTGCTGCTTGGATTTGTGTATACTTGAGTTATCATTAAAATATTTGCTGGCCTGTTTACCTGAGGTATGAATAAGAATCGTCTGGCCTCTGCAGATCTGAGATTTCAATAAGAGTTGAGAAGGACGGGAAGGAGGACTTAAGGCATATGTATGGCTTATGTATGGTTTCTGGTTCTTACTGGCTTTGTTGCAGTGTTGACACAGCTTTGTTTGCGGTGCTCTTCGCAGGTTTTTGGTGACTTCAGAGAAGGCAGTGACTTCCGCCAGCTGGTTCTGAAGCTGGACCATGGCAATAGGCCTCTGTGGGTGTGCCCAGATGGGCGCATTTTCCTGGAGACTTACTCCCCCATCTACAAGCAGGCCTATGACTTCCTTATCGCAATTGCTGAACCAGTATGCCGGCCTGAAAGTGTGCACGAGTACATCCTGACGCCACACTCGCTATATGCAGCAGTGTCGGTTGGGTTGGACACTGATACCATCATCTCCGTGCTCAACCGTCTGTCCAAGGTGCGTGGGTGGGAGGGGTAGGGTGCAGGAGGAAGGGGAGAGGGGAGGGGGGCAGGGAGGTGGGGGGGAGAGGGGAGGGGGGCAGGGGGGGGTGCAGGGGGGTGAGGAGAGGGGAGGGGTGCAGGGAGGGCGAGAGGGGAGTGGAGGGGAGGGGGTGCAGGGAAGAGAAGAGGGGAGGGGTGCAGGAGGGAGGGGAGAGGGGAGGGGTGCAGGAGTGGTTGGGTATGGCCTTGTGGCGCAGTAGTGTTTGTGCCTCCAGCGTCTATATATGTTTTTGACATCACAGTTGAGATGAAGGTTGCAGACAGTCAAGGCACCTGGGCTCAACAGTTGCACGGTCCGCTTTCGAAAGAAAAAAGGTGATGGCGAGGCACTCATTCAAAAAGAGTTAGCATACATCAGTAGTTGTGGAGCGCTTGTCTTGTTCTGTAGACCATCCTGTACAACTTGCTGATTCACAATACATTTTGATATGAACGGATTTCTTGGGAGGGTTCATACAAACACTGTTATGTATGCTCCAATTTCTCTTGCAGAAGAGATTGTTTCTGCAGACTCAAGCTTTATAGTGGACATGTATATGGGGCTCAGATTCACAGCTTTTAGAGGAGTGATGCAGGCAGCAGGCACGGTATTTAGAGGATTCCTGCTTAAAGGTTGCCTAAGAGGCATTGCATGGCCTGACCATGGCATCTGCAAATGCTCTGTGCAGGTGCAGCTAAGCAAGGACATTGAGCGCTTCATCCATAAGGCCACTGAGAACTACGGGAAGGTGAAGCTGGTGCTCAAGCGGAACAAGTTCTGGGTGGAGAGCCCTTACCCTGAGGTCCTCAAGCGTCTCTTGCGGGACCCCGTAATCGAGCATGCACGTGAACCACCTGGCTGGGGGGCGAATGAGGATGGATTGGTGCGCACCAAGGCACTGAAGGAGCATGCAGCTGCTGATCTCTTCCAAGCAACTGCGATGGCGATAGAGACTGGTGGGGAAGTTGCAGAAGGAACGGCGGGTGCTGCTGCTGCTGCGGTTGGGGCTGGGGGTGATGGGAAGGGCAAGGGGGTGAATGGCAGCCAGGGAGTAGCAGCAGGAGTAAAGGTAAAAGGGAGGAGGGTGGTGGATGATGAAGATAGTGATGAAGATGATGTGGTAGTGCCTGGTGCAAGGGGCAGGGCGGGAAGGACTGAAGTTGCTGGTTGGGATGATAGTGCGAGTGAAAGTGACCCGGAGGACTTCAGCAATGTGGCACGTGCGAAAGGCGGGAGGCTTCAGAAGAAGGTGGTAGCAGGAGATAAGGCAGCTGGCAGTGCTGCGGTTGGTCTTAAGGCGGCAGGGGCTGCTGCTACTGGGGCTGGATTAGTGGGGGGTGGCAGCAGCATCTTTGGGGGTGATGATGTAGGCTTGCTGGATGTGGATGTTGAGGAAGACACTGGAAAGGAGGTGCTGGCTTTTGAGGTGAAGGCTTCTGAGGTGGAGCTGGTGAAGAAGCAGTGCCTGCCACCACCAGAAGGCAGGCTGAATTACCCCTTGCTGGAAGAGTACGATTTCAAGCACGACAGCGTTAACCCGAACCTGGACATTGAGTTGAGGCCAGATGTGTCGCTGCGGCCGTACCAGGAGAAGAGCTTGGCCAAGATGTTTGGGAACGGACGCGCACGGTCAGGTGGGCACGCTTGATATACGCAGCTGTGGGTTAACCAGTGAGAGGCAGCCTGTTATGGAGCAGAGGGTTTGGATGCTTCTGATGCTCATAGATGTCTCTGTGTACATGAAAAGCTCTTGGTAAGAGCGCAAGGCACTGGTGCCTTGTTTGCACAAAAGAGGGATGGCTAAGCACAGCATGCCCTTAACATCCCTGATGGTCTGCTTGAGCAACGTGGTATCTACATCTCCTGTGCACCTGTCTTTCGTGAGTCTTGGTTGCAGAATATCTTTTTTTTTTGAAGAAGTTCCTACGAATGCAGCTAGTGCATGTATTTGGCAGTTTGTACATGCTATATCTGCAGGTTTGCATGAGTTGTCACGGTGCATGATCTACGTTATCTGCCTGTGCTCAGGTAGCTGAGGGGGATATGCCCCCCAGTTGAGGTTCATGTGCTGGTGCGAGCGCAATACCATTTCATGTATATGCGCCCAGCACAGCATGTGCAGTCACCAGGTACACCTACTACCCAGGTACAAGCATGAACGTAGCCCTTCTTTGCCTCCTGTGCAGGCATCATCGTGCTCCCATGTGGTGCGGGTAAGAGTCTGGTGGGAGTGGCTGCTGCCTCTCGTGTGAAGAAAAGCTGCCTGTGCTTGTGCACCAGCAGTGTCAGTGTGGATCAGTGGCGCCATCAGTTCCTGCTTTGGACGAACCTGCATGAGCATCAGGTGGTCCGGTAAGTGATCATTGGTGACATCTTTTGCAATGCACTGCCAATCTAAGGCCTGCATTGTTTGACTAAAAGATTTTACATCTGGCATCTCTGTGACGCCAGGCCATGGCTATCTGGGATGATTCTGCTGGGCCTGTATCAGCGCGAGTGGATTTTTCTTTTATTATGGGAAAGCAGACATTCTGTGCGAGTACTAGGGGTCGAAGAGTGAGTTCGTAACAGCACACAGCACCTAGCGACGGACATTGGGGCAGCCTAGAAGGTATTAGTCATGTCTTACACTGGCAGGGATAGTTACCGGTTCCGGCCGCACTTGGCCTTCATCAGATCCCAAATGCACAGGACAATGAATGGGAATGTATTGTCTTTAGCATGGCAAGTAACCCATGTATACCTCGGTGGTTGGTAGCTACATAGGTCTGAAAGCTGCATTTGTTAATATGCCTAACCACCTGATTGGCTATGCCTCGATGTCATGCACTTTAAGAGCTGAGCTTTGCTACTTGACAATGCTGCTGGCACTGTAAAGGAGCACTTCACAAAGCGAGGATTCAAATATGGACTTGTCCAATAACATGGAAATTGGAGTCCAATAGCATGGAAATTGGAGTCCAATAGCATGGAAACTGGAGTCCAATAGCATGGAAATTAAACGCCAAAATAGGTTCGGCGCGTCCCTCGGGATGCGTGCATTGGTGCCTTGTGTTCCATTCAAGGAAAAGTATGTCCTTGTCCTTTTGTTGCAGCTTTACCTCGGAAGCAAAGGAAGAGAAGCTGCCAGAAGGTGAAGCATGTGTGTGTGTCACAACATTCACCATGATCAGCCATGCAGGCAAACGCAGTGAACATGGCGAGAAGGTGGGTAAATGCTGGAAGCTATACCGGTAATGCATATTCAATTAGACGTTGGGCAATACACCTGCATTAGTGGCTAGTTGTCAGCAATTGTTGCCTTTGGTGATTGAACTGACAGGACGACTTGCATGGCAAACGCGCATGCGGGTAGTTCGTCTCATTTGACTCCGCACAGCTTAGTTCCTTTTGGCATGCCATACCAATGTTCTACTTTTTTTCACAACTCTCTGGCATGTAAAGGTGACTCTGGCGCATGTAGCATCATTGTTTGCTCTGACTGTGCCTGTGGTGTTCCTTGCACAGATGATGGAGGCAATTCGTAGCCGCGAGTGGGGCCTGCTGTTGCTGGATGAGGTTCATGTTGTGCCAGCCCAGATGTTCCGCAAAGTGATTGGCATTGTCAAGAGCCATTGCAAGCTGGGGTTGACCGCCACGCTGGTTCGTGAGGATGAGCGTATTGGGGACCTCAACTTCCTCATTGGTCCCAAAATGTACGAAGCAAATTGGTTGGACCTGACCAAGGCCGGCCACATCGCCAATGTCCAGTGTGCTGAAGTGTGGTGCCCTATGACGAGGGAGTTCTTTGCGGAATACCTGAAGACTGACCACAACCCTCTCAGGTACTAACAACTTCTTTAGTCTGTGTTCAGTCAGCCTGCCTTCACTTTGTTTTTTATATGGCATTTTGAGTATGTGGTGGTATGCTGTGGGGAGTGGGGCGGCCTGAACATGCTGGGGCAGGGCTGGACATGAAGCAGGTTCAAGTTCAAACCTTGGAGTTTGCATGTTATGGCAGATGGGGATGACATGGTGTCTTCCACAGTCCTTATACTGGTTGACACTCCTTATGCTATATGAGAAGAAGGATTGCATGCTTTGCTGTGCATCTGCCTCTTGTCCTTACTGGGCACAAGCATGATGAATTAGAATTCTGTCAGGCCAGCTTGGATGCATCCACAGTGTTCCCTTACTTATCTACCACTGCTTTGGCTCGCATCCGCTGCATCGTGTAGCTACATTTTATAGCCACTTTCTACCCAAGGTCTTCCTTCTGACGCCCTGTGGTTCTGCTGCTTGTGTCCTCACAGGCAACTGCTGTATGTTATGAACCCTAACAAGTTCATGGCGTGCATGTACCTCATCCACTTCCATGAGCGGGTGAGTGTGCTTGAGGACATTTACCGGTAAAGAGGAAGGTCTGAGTCAATATCCTTCCATTTAGCCTTCATGATTCTGGTAGGAGCAATCTCTGGTATGAGCACTCTCTCAAATTTTTTGTTGAAATCGGCTGCTTGGCGGTGGTGACAGTGGTCGCTACGTTTGGGGTTTATATCATCTGATGCTACAGAGCAATGTAGAGTCTCAAGATGGTGCTTCAATACTTTTCACGAGACCACCGTGTTTCATTTTACTGTGCCGCTATATGGTAAGTGTGGTAGCCTGCATCCTGTTGACATCTTTTGTATGGGCATTAAAGTCTGTCCTTTTGACGTGTGTTGTTTATGTTTCTACAGGTTCGTGGTGATAAGGTTATTGTGTTCAGTGATAATGTCTGGGCTTTGGAGAAGTATGCAATTGCGATGAACAAGCCATTCATCTTTGGTGGGACCGCACACGCAGAGCGCACCCGGGTGCTACACCACTTCAAGACCAGCCCTGCTTGCAACACAGTGTTTCTGTCAAAGGTTAGTGACCTAAATCTTTAGTACCAGAGGAGTCTGTGATGTCATTGCCAATTACTTGGGGCTTGCAAACCCTGCTCTAGCCGCTCTGGCTGTTAGGACGGAATCGGTCTATGATTTGATGTTTGCTTTGTCTCGCTATGTTGCGAATCAAAACACTGCTTGTAAGGCTGAAGTAGTGCTTTCTGGCTGTAGCTGTGCTGCCTGTCGCTTTAGCTATGCAGGTCTAACCAAATGAAAAGGATGATGTGGTGCTGCAGCTTTTGTGCAGCTGTAAGAACCAGCTTATATGCTGACAGTAGTTAGGAGGTTTTCAGGCACGTCAAACATTCAACAGAGATTAGAACAGCAGCCACCACTCACAGCACAACCCAGATCTTCCGCGTGCAAAATACTGATGCTGCATTGCTGCCGTTTTTTACACGAGCCTGGCTCACCATTCCGTGCTGCGCGTGTGTGACAGAGCTTTTACATGGGCTTTGAAGAGGGTTTAGGGCACAAACGGCCCCGGGTCACCAACCCTTGCTGCCCGTGTGTGACAAAGCTCTCACATGGGCTTTGAAGAGGTTTAGGGAGAAGGGCGCATCTCACGCCTTACCATTGCTTTTCACCCGGTTGCGATCAGGTTAGTGTGCCACTTTCTGCTGCAGGTGGGTGACAACTCCCTGGATATTCCAGAAGCCAATGTGCTCATTCAGATCAGCAGCCATGCAGGCAGCAGGCGTCAGGAGGCACAGCGCTTAGGTCGCATCCTTCGTGCTAAGAAGGGCAAACCAGGGAGTGGGCAGGAGGAGACTTTCAATGCGTTCTTCTACACGCTCGTGAGCAGGGACACCACAGAGATGTACTACAGTGCCAAGCGTCAACAGTTTTTGATAGACCAAGGGTATGCCTTTAAGGTAAGCAGGGCTTACTGCGGGGGGTCTAGTATGGGCTTTAGCCATGCTGCTGGTGTCGATTTGTATCTAGTATCCTACCCAACCGACGAAAGCTGGGTGGCACAGGAAGGTAAGGCGTTTCTGTAGCAAAAGCAGGTAGGGTCTCATCGCGTCTTGGAACTGCGATCAGACAGCAGGGAGGGATCGGCATGTGGAGGTCATGGGCAGAGCTTTGTTGTCACGGTAGTATGAAGTTGCGTGTAGTGTATGTGGGTAAAGAAGGCAAGGCAACGCAGGGAAAAGCTGTGCCAAACTGGTTGTATGATTGTAGGGCACAGAACCACTGCAGTCCCAGCCGCTGTAAGTAAGGGAAAGGCAACTCATGCTAGGATGCATAGCCCCGTGCCCCTACTGTGCAAGACACTGATGGGCGTGTTGTGTGACAGGTCATGCCAAGTGTCTGGTGACTGCATGATTTGTGTCTGCAACTGGAGCATCCCGGATCGTGTGGAGACATGTGGAATATTCACTGAGTTTAGCTATCACTATCTGAAACTCCCACTGCAACGGAGGGTTTGCCCCCTCTAGTTGCCTAACCAGCTCGGCGTAGCTCTTCCTCTTCTTATGCCCAATCAGGCAAGTCACAATGAGTATGTGGTTCTATGCAAGCAGCTGCGCTGGCTGCTGCCTCGCTTAGGTGTGGTTCCCTTGGCAACGGCTCCTGTAACTGTATCATGTTCTGTTACTGCAGGTGGTACCCAATATGAGTGAGGTCATCCAGTCAGATCCTGGATTTGCTGATGGCGGGGTGAAGTACCACAGTCAAGACGGCCAGTTGAACTTGCTGAGTGAAGTGATGGCATTCAAGGGCAGCAGTGAGGCCTTAGAGGCCTTCGCGGAGGGTGATGACCCAGAAGATCTGGTGACTAGGCAACATGGGGCAAGCAGGTCTGGAGCGAGGAAGGCAGTTGGCAACATGGCAGCACTGTCAGGGGGTGCAGGGCTGATGTATGTAGAGTATGGGACTGGTCAGAAGATTAGAGCTCAGGAAAGGGCAGAGAAGACGAAAGGCATGCGGAAGAAGTTGGGAGTGCTATGAGCCAGGGGGGGATGGGGCAGTGCAGCTGGAAAAACAGCATCTTTCAATAGAAGCAGCGGGGTTTTTGGAGATGTTGTCACAGTTGAGTGCCAAGCCAAAGGATGGACATAGTGACAAGCAGTTGACAAGGGATTTGATGGGCAGGCAGTAGATAGGCAGAGGCATTGACAGGAGGCAGGAGTGACACGGTAGGATTATGTTGGACCCTGAAGTTGGTTGGTTTGTCTTTAAGTATGGTGCTAGGAGTGAGTAACTGGTTTACGAAATACTTCGTTGGCGGCTTCTGTCATTCTACTAGTCGATATTGCATTCTATGATACTCTGGCCACCCCGCAAGTCTGGAGGTCGGGTACATGTAAGACAATAAACCACTAGTTGCAACCACCACCAAATATAGAAGTGTTCTCCTGAGAGCTGCTCGATGAGCTGCAATGGCTGACAGCTGCTGAAGAGGTGAAAAGGCTGCTGACTCAGTCACTTTAGGTACCCCTGCATGAAGCCGGGTAGGAAGCCACGTAAGGAATGGAAGTAAGGGAATTGCTAAAGGGATTGTGGAAGGACGAGGAAAGGGCCCGGATGGAGCGAAATGCCCCAACAATCAGATCGGATTATCGGTGGTACTGATGTGGTGGACTTACCGGATATCTTGCTCCCGGCAGGTCAATATTTGGATCTGTTTGATTCGGAGTCGGAGACAGATGTTCCTAGTGATTCGTCTGATGAGGAACTGGTTGAAGTCTAGATAGCTACATGTTTGGGTATTCGCCTTGGTTGGTGTGCTGGCCGTCTTGGGTGGTACATATGCGGTGGACTTACTGGACATCCTGCTTGGTTGGTGCTCTGGATTGTGTTTGATTTGGATACACCCATCAGTCTCCTGCTGGTGATTTGTTTGCCGTGTCCGTAGTTGGATGTCTGCTTGGGTATTCCTCTTGCTTGGTGGTATGGATTCCATTGTTTTTGGACCCATCCGATGGTGTGTTTGGTCGTTTCGACCTAGCAGCCCTTTGCGGTTGCCGCACCTTAAATTTTTGTTTGTTTGTTATCATGCTGGTTGTTCATGTCATAGTAGGATGTGACAACAAGTGGAGCAGGTTGGACGTGTGTTGCACCTTGTCGGCTGTCTGCCGTGTCTCCTTGCAGCATCCTACCACAATGACAGGTATTTGGGCTTGATCGGTGGCCAGTTCCGTGGTGGCCGCTGAATAGGTTCAACATGGCAACGATGGCGAAAACCCTAATTTGTCTGGTAGTGGGCTTTGTGCTAATCACGGGGTATGCTAGGGTTGTGGTGTCCAATGACATTGATTCTGTCATGCAGATCGTCGATTTGGACGCCTCCAAGAGTGCGCATGTAGTATCAAGAGCTTCCGCGACTGCTGCAGAAGGAGTGCAGACCACAGCATCTGCTTGGTTCGGGTGGGGCCTGCCATACCCCTGGTGGCCTCAGAACTTCTGTTTCTGGGACAATTGGACGACCGCTGCATGGCAGGTCACCTTAACCGGGTCTGTTCGTTGTTCGCTGCAATGATGCCACCGGGAGGGCCGTTGCAGGTCTTGCAAGCAGGGCAGTGACATCAGCCCCGTTCCAAGGCTTAGTTAGAGGTGTTATGTGGCGTCCCGTGTCCTCTACTAGTGTGCTATGTGCACAGACTGGACCGGGCCGCTTGATCTACACCGTCCGCTTCCAAGCACCGAGGTCCGCAATGAATCGCTATAGGCCGACTAAGGGTGCCCAGCTGATGCGCTCCGTGTTCACGTCCACGAGCTTGCGTACTCTGAAATTGAAAGGTAGGAGCTGGAACCTGCTTCTGGTGTGCTTAAGTCTGCTAGGGCGGGTCTCTTGCCTGAAACCAGGCATCGCCCACGATAGGTATCAATTGGGAGCTCACTTAGCATGATATGTTAGTTATGGCATGCTGCCAAGCTACACTGTCTACAGTTCATCCAGAGACACAGGAGTCAAACCCCATTTCCCTATTTAACAGAAACACTGCAGATCTCTAATAGAGAATACACTCTTGCTCGGGCCAATGATCAAAAGCTTACTAAGAGCCGATTGCATCATCAATGTGATGCTCATCATTGCTTGCCAGGAAGGCTCACCCTCCTGTCGACTGTGTCAATAACCTGCACAGTTGGCAATGTCCTCCGTTATTGCACTTAAAGTCATGTCAAAATAGCTTGGATGCTAGCAGCATGATTAAGCAGCACGGCAGGCACACTCCAACGGATATCACTTGGTATTACTGTCGTCTATATGCTTCCCTCCCTTGCAGGCCTGAATTTCTCCAAGGCGGAATGGATACAATCCATCTTCTGCGCCCCACCAGGTGAGCGGCCTAGATATGGCACACGGCGAACAGCACCCTCCCTGACAGTCTGCATCCACCGTTGATGGTCTCTCTACTGGCCAACAGCGGAACCCTGCTGAGGACCACTACTGCTGCGGTCTGCCGGGGCTAGTTCACAGCCAGCTCACTGTGCATGCATGCCCCATTCAAGCTGACAGATATCAACACCAGCCTGCTATATGATGTCTCACCGTACGGCTACCTGAACACTTCATGGCCCTCCATTCCGCATACCTTGCAATGCAGCCTTAAAGCTTGAAGTCCTAACACCCTATTAGCAGTAATCTACACAGTACTCTTAGGTGGCATGGAAGTGCAGCTGCTTTTACCACAGCCTCCCATGCTGTGCACTCGGTAACACTTCTCTTTATGTGATCCATGCAGCACCCTCTCCCTCTCCCCCTCCCCCTCCCCCAAGACCCCCACCACCCCCAGCAGGCGTCATATGTGAAGTGGCTCCAATTCTGGGCTCGGTGGACCAAAACGTAGTCTTTGTCACTACCACCGACCTAGGTTTTGTGGACGTCAACGTGACCCTGACAGCTTCGGATGTAGGACAGGGCGTGCAAAATGTGCTATGCGGGGCCACCACAAACCCGGCTGTTATTGCTTTGTGGTTAGGTGCTAATGGTGGGTTACTGCAATTGGGCAGCATAGCATAACTGGTAGAATTAATAGTGCTTCGGAAGCACCGACTCCTAACTTGCTACCGCATCGACATCACCTGCAGCACAGCCTCGGTTCATTTTGCTGCTATGCCACTTATGAGATAGATTGATCACATGAACATCCCTTGGACTGTGCAGCACCCGCCTACGAGTGCGTGAGTGGACGCCTGGCGTTAGCCCTGCGTAGGAAGAGGCGATACTAGCACATGTGATGCGTCCCCCCCCCCCCCCGCCCTGTCCTGCTGACCCGCATGCGACATGACTCCAATCAACTATAACTATGTTATGTGTTGCCAACATGTTCTATGTGTGATGTGTGATTGAAAGCTGTCCTCTGTTGCTCTACAGTTGTGCCCTGACAATGCCATCAGGGCACATATATAGACAGGTGCCAGTTGACGTCTTCATGAGCTAGTCCGTTATGGTCAGCACCTTTAGTTTGCTCCCTAATCCCGCAATTTGAGCATCACGTCCTCTCCTATTTTACGAATGAGGTGGCTGTGTTTTCTCCATGATATGCAGGGTGGGATCAGTTCTTCGCCACACAGAACGCAAACTACCCATGCCTGCTCGAGTCATGCCTCAACACTCAGACTGTGATGACTACTGTATCAGCTACTGATGTGGTTAATGGCAATCCAATACCGATTGGGTCATTCAGGTAAAAGGTCTTGAATCATCCCTACCCACTCATCTGGCCACCCATCAGTCATGTTGGCATGAGAGGTCTTATTAGGTCTAGCGGGGGGAAACAGCTCAATTCCAGTGAGGGAGTGCTTAACATGGCCTATGGCTCTGACCAGATACGTGTATCTGTCATCTTCCCTCTTAACGTGCACCCACTCCCCATAAGCAGAGTTCAGCGATGTTAAGAATGCTTACCTTGTCAGCATGAACTAGAGCACTTCATGTGTGTGGCAGGAAGTGGTACAGATTACCACTGTTTTTTTGCCTGTTCCATTCCCATTCTTCCCGAGACCCAATAGCCAACAGTACCAAGAGCCCATGTGTGGATTGACAGTGCTTTGAGGGGTAGGAGATGCCAGGCTGTAAGGCTCGCTAAGTTTTAACTATGCAAAGCCCTACCCATAAAAGCGGTGGGAGCCGACTTTAAAAGGCGTGTGGGTTAAATGCATGGAAACTATATGCACTTATTCAAAGCTGTCTACACGGCAAGTGTGGGCTTACACTTGGGCGTTTGCATGATTTGATATGTTTTTGCTATCTATGCAAGATTAGAGTAGTTGATAGTTTAGTCTTAGGGTTTAGGGTTAGGCCTATACCCTAAACTAGATGTGCATGATCTAAGCTGCTGCTTTGCATGATTACACGTGGTAACCAGGCCCGTAAAGAGCTCTTTCGGGCACTGTGATTGCTGCTGCAGCAAGTTTCATGTACTCTGCTGGGCACCATTGTTTTCTGCCAAGACTTAAGCAACGAGGTGCAGGCTCTGTTTACCTGCCTGGGAGCAGTTGGAGACAAATGATTGCTATGTAGTGATGATGCTCTCATCGCAGGGAATTTTGCTTTGCTGAAGACTTAATGGTATCACACTGCACTGCATCCATTCGTGCTCAGCCGCCGTTGACACCTTTCAATGCTTGTTGGCAGTGAGTTGTCCAGACTCTGCCAGGACTGCTGTACATGCAAATCATGCCACAAAATTTGGCGCCTAACCTGCAGGTCCCCGGAGACTGGCGATACGCCGGACTTGGCGGTGGTGTGTGCTAACATCTACCCCGCCACCCCCTCATGTTTGGCACCCGATGGGACACCCCAAGATAGTCCTGTTCAAAACATCGTTATTTCCCGTAAGTCATCTGTGTGTGGCACAATTCAGTTTGCGAGCAAGTAAAAGTAAATTTTTAAAATTGATTAATCAATTAATAAATTAGTTAATTAATTTATAAATTAGTTAATTAATTTTATAAATTAATTTTTACTTGAATTGAATAATTAGTTTTAGTTTTGCGCTGGGTGCATGTGCAGTGTCCGCTATAATCATGCCCATTATGATTGGGCCGGGCGGTTCAGTGGCAGACATGCTGTTGTTTAGACCCCTCCACGCAGTTTCATTCATCAGCAGACACAATCTTTGGCTTTCCTTACATGATTGTAGAAGGCACTCTACTGATAAGCTCTGTAACGCATGTTTGTTTGATACACTGTGCATCAACTTGTGCAGGGTAGTGTTGCAACTTCTGATGACCTGGCTCTTTTCCTAACCATATCCAACAGTAGAACGACTAACACCACAGATGTGCTCAACGTGGCCCTGAATGGCTGACTGAGTGCACAGTCACTGAATGTATACCTCAACGCACAGTCTCTGTTTATTTGCAAGGCCCACGGGTGTGTTTCGATCAGGAGCGAATGCCAAGAGTTTAGCCAACCATAGTGTTCAAAGACCCATACTGCTCACCTCTTGCGTGCCTGTCGCAGGCCTAACAGTTGCACACCAGGCAGCCAGCTAACTGTATGTTTTTTGGTTTCTGCAGTGGTATTTACGTGCTTCCCATCTGATGCCCTGGTGCGGAAGATGACAGCTACAGGAGCAGTTACGACCATCAGAATGGACCAGCTGGCCATTGGGGACCAGGTGGAGTGCCTGAAACCAAGTCTGGGTGCTGATGGTCTTGTCACAGTCTTCACTGCTGGGGTTTGTGACGTCTACTATTACATCAATGCTGCACATGTAAGCATTCCCTCACGCTGCTTCTGATGAGACCTCGGGATCTCACTATTCAGGAACTCTGCTTTTTGCTCATCAATTACGTCATAGGGCTGGTGAAAAGAAATGGAGAGCAGTCCTCCTGATGAGAGATGAACATGCATGTTATCCGGATGGATTACGTATTCTGTGAGGTAGTTGTCTCAAGTGAGTTTGAAGTTGTAGTCCTTCCATTATATGATTGGAATTGGTCAAACTGTGTGTCGAGTTGGTGGTTATGGCATTATAAGCCTTCCTTGGCTCCAAGGGATACCCTCTTGGGCTAGTTGGTAACCTGGTATCGTGCGTTTGCCAACTTTTTAAACTGCAAGTACATGCTAGCTGCACTGTCAAGCGCTTCGGCTGCCTGCCTGCCTGCCTGCTTGCCAGCTTCTAACACTGTTGCTACCTGCCTGACTCTACAGGCTCCCGTTGGGTTTGAGTACGTCAATCTGCACTACGCGGCAGCAGATGGAAGCGCCAGGAAGTTAAGGGCTTCTCCCAATCATGCCATCATTATCCCAAGCACTGCCATACCCCAGTCCAGTCCACAAGCAACCCTCGGCCCTGGCACATTTAAGCGCATGGAATTGGTACAGGTAAGCAGTGGAATGTCACAAGTGAGAATGTAATATGTATGGTGACTCATGGTAGGGTGACGCATTCACATGACATGCGCCGTCTGCCGCTTTTCACTCACTTGAAGCGGTGATGGCCCGATAAAGTTCACCGTTTGCACGAATGATGTTGCATGCAGTCAATGCTGACCACTACTGAGTGAGTGAGTGGACGCCGGGCGTTAGCCCTGTGTAGTTTTAAGGAAGAGGCGGTACCACTACTGACATCTCTGAGCATTGCTTGCTCCAGAGTGCCTTCACTTGGCAGAGACTGCTGCCCTCTACTATATATGGCACTGCTGCTCTGGCACTCTATGCAAAGTACTGGTGATAAGACTGCCTGTACTATGCTTCTCTAGCTGTACTGATCTGTAGTACTACTGGTTGCTCGTGCTTGCGTGCCTAATAGGTTGGAGAGCTTATCACCATCTCCACTGGCAGTGGCACTTACTACACGCGCCCAATCACAAGTATTACCAGGTGCGCTCTACGGAGTTAACCATGGACGTGACTTCCCTATGGAAGCCAAAGCATGCCTGTGCAATGCCTCTCACAGGATGCAAACACACCTATCTGATTATCTCAAAGTAGTGGGACTTAAGTGGGTGTGTGCACAATGTATGGGAGGCATCCTTTTGGCAGAATGTGGGACCATCCAAAAGGCATTGTAGGTGATTTTGCCCATGCAATCTCAGCCTACACATCTACCATCGCTGTGGTGACTTACTGAGCATTGCAACAGTCTATGAGATAGAGATCTACGCGAGGAGACCGTGTATTGTTCTCCAGCGTGGGATTGTGGGAAGGACTCCTTGGTGTAAGGATTACACGGATCCCTTACCATTTTACAACAGTCTATCATGCTTGCACTAGCCCTGGCAGGGAAGGATCAAAAGGAACAGAGTGTGCTATTGTACGGCAGTGGTGGGATTTCAGTAGGTTCACGCAAGTGCAGAGCCTGTCTATCTATTCAATGTCCATAAACAAGAGCACATATGCAAAAGGCGGGTGCATGAATTCATTTGGACATCTGTATCATTGGTCTTGATGAGATTTTGCATCGGACTGAAACCTTGGCATGTCTGCGTTTGCCTTCTAGCCTTCTTGTGCACTGAAGTCTGATTTGCTGGCATCCTCCTTGTCGCAGAACATATGAGCAGGGTGCTTACTCCCCTCTGCTCACTGACAATGGGTTCCTAGTCATTGACAATGGGCTTTTCAGCACCAACAGTGCAAGGGAAAGCAATGGTGGCCAGCGCCAAGCCACAGCAAGGTTCTACGGACACACGCCAGTGTGGCAGGCATACCTGGCTGCGAATAGCACCAACTGCATTACCACCAACCAATGTCCTTGTCTGGACAGAGAGACAGATGGGGTTATGTGTGTGAAGCAGGGCCAAACCCTGAGCTCAAGGCCAAGAGGGTTCAGCTGGGTGAAGAGGGAGATGGACAAGGTGAGGACAATGAGCCGAAGGGTTTAGGGTTTAAGATGGAGATGGACAAGGTGAGGATACTTGCTGTAGGGTTTAGGGTATATGATGGAGATGGACAAGGTGAGGATACTTGCTGTAGGGTTTAGGATATATGATGGAGATGGACAAGGTGAGGGTTCTTGCTGTAGGGTTTAGGGTATAAAAATGGAGATTGACAAGGTGAGGACAACGGTACTGGGTTCAACAGATACCACTACAGTAGAGAGCGGATATGCCGAGTACAAGGGAACACGGTGCCTGGGCTTCTTGCGGGAGTTGCTTAGGAGTTGCACAGTCTCAGCAGCACTGTAAGATGTGTGTGGTCCACCCTTACCTGGGGGGCCTTTAGTTTGCGATGAAACATGCTTCATGATGATAAGACTTCGATTGGCATGCTAGGCTGGCCTGGCAGTGTACGCTTAGCACTTCCACATACAGTCACGTGCCATGCTCATTGCTTAGAAATTCATTAGAGAATCGTGCCAGATTGAGTATTCCTGACTTTGAATTTGGTTGGTCCTCCTTGAAGTGGCATTGGATGTAGGTGATCTGGCTCCCAGAGAGTATGACTGTATGATTGGCTTTAGCTTGCAATTTGCATGCATGTCACATGAAGCCCTTTCAAACCTGCAATACCCAGCAGCTAAACCTTCCATCTTTGCGGCACCCTTTTACCTCGGGCCCATGCACCACTGTACTCAACAGGCCATGTAGCCAGAGCCTCATCAGTGCTGTGCCACTGCTGTCTACTATCTTGTGTGCAGATCCAGGATGCTGCACGCGCGGATGGCCGTACCTTTGATGCTATCGGAGTCATTGATGCCTTCAGGACTGGCTTGGCAAACAACCTGACCTACTCTCTTGATGAGGGGCTAGCTGTCTATGCAAGGTTCTTCAAGTAAGGCAGCCTAAGCCAACAGTCGCGTTATTGGGCACCAATTCCCACACTGGTCCATTTATGCTTTCAAGGAATGTGGGGGTGTGTACAGCAACCTATTCCCCGCTTTCTTAGAGAGGCTCAACTGCTGATGACTATCGGCCACGTTATTGCACGCAATTGTGGTAGGGAGAAACAGGGTGACACATACAGCCCCTTTAGCAGGGGCAAAGGGAGTGTCACAGCCCCTTTGATAGGGAGAGATGAGTGACACAGCCCCTTTAAGGGACCTCCAGTCTGGCTGATGGTGACCCCTGGCTCTATGCTATGTGCGTGTTCAGTTGGGAGCTACACATATCATTACATTTCATGAGATGCCATAGTAATAAGTGCCATAGGCCCTGCATCTCAAGCTGTCACAAAGAACAGCGAGGGGAACAGAATACGGGTAAACTTCGGCATGTATGTATGACATATGCCTAGACCGATGAGGTCCAGCAGCTAGGTCAAGATCACTCAAAACCTCCACTGCCCCAATAGAGCGTGATGCTGCTTGTATCATGCCTACAGCTTGATCAGCTTGATTAGTACCTTGAGTTATGTACGACATGGTTGTTATCAGGGCCATGAAGCTGCAGCAGCAGAAGTAAGGTAGTGTGGCAGTTGAGCGGAAGGTAGAAGAGGTGGTTATGAGGGGGGGGTTTCTGAAGGAGGTGTCACAGTTCAAGTACCTGGGTTGTGTGCTTGTACTTGATGGCAAGTTAGATGTGGAGCTGAAGTTCAGGAAGGGAAGGGTGTATGACAGGTCCAACCAACTCAAGAAGCTGTGGGGATCTGAGCATCTTTCTGTGTCTATTGCAGTATGGTGTTATACGGCGAATGTGTTGCCTATTCTGCTGTTTGGGAGTAAGACGTCTGCCCTGACGAAGAGCAGTCACGTATGCTCGTGCGGGTGCACACAAGCTGTCTAAAAAGCATCCTTAGGGGCAAGCATTCTGATCGGCACAGTAATGCACATGTCAGGTCTGTGGTATTTCATCTCTAGCTGCCATTATCACAACCAGCAGTGAGGTTGAGGTGGCTGGGGCACGTGGGTCGCATGGAGCCTGGCAGGCTACCACATGTAGCTCTGCTCTCATCCTTATATGGGGTGCCAGCGTAGAAAAGGCGTAGCCGGCCTCCCGTCAGGTGGGGGAAGTGTGTGCTTAATGATCTGGGAGTGGTATGTGTCCCTGAAAAATATTGGGAGCGAAAATGTCAGCTTAAATGTGTTTGGAGGAAGATGCTCTGAGAGTTCAGTACCCAGTGCAAGAAAGCAGACCCCTAAGGGCTTCTGGGAGGAGGGGGGAGCAAACTGCAGTGCAGTATGCAGAGCGCTAGTCCGATTACCTTTCCCACAGCCAGCAGCACCTGCAGTAGCAGAAGGGGTCGGCAACTACCTGTTCAGGTGGGAGCCAACTGAGCAGCTCCCACCAGGACTTTGCTTAATCCGGAGGGATCTCCTCAGTCAGTCCACCCATGGTTCTATCAGTTTAGGGCCCCAGTTTGAATAGCCCTCCGTGGTGTGCACGCCGTTTTAACGCCGTTGCAGTGTTTATGTGGCCTAAGTGGTTCACACCCCTGTATGAGGGGTACCCATGTGGATGGCCGGCATTTGTCACTTATCTCACTACATCATTTCACTTATGTGTGACTGGATTGGGCATTACTGATGATGCAACCGAACAGTTACTACTGGATTGCTTATATGGGAATTCTGCCCCAATTGTCCGCATTCGGATGCTTTGTTTGCATGTGGCTGTAGATTCCCATGTTTAATAAATATAAGATGCGCGGTGAATGAAGAGAGGATACTAGGAAGATAAGCTAATGGCAGTAAGTGCTGCTGATGCATGTTGTTGAGGGCACACCTGCGGCGAATTCTCTGCATGTGGCTGTTGCCTTCCCCTTTGGGCTCGGGTGCCGTCCGGCTGCATATAGCACCAAAGCAATCAGCACTCACCTTGTTCCCAGCCGCATCTTTCATTCAACGTACTACATCAGCCAACATCACACATCAATAAGGTGAGCACTGTGCCGTGCTGGGAGGAGCTGTCCTGGTTGGTGATGGATTTTGGAGTTTTAGGGGATTCAAATATTAAGGGAACAGGAACAATGCTGCCTGCCTTGGGGGGCCACACGGGTACCCACCCGTGACCTACATACTCGCTGTCCGACAGCTGCTGGCCTTGTGGGGCCACACGGGTACCCACCCAACCTAAACGTAGCCCCCAGCTGCCCCATTCGGAGCCACGACCGCCGCACTTCGTAGCCCTTGCTGCTTTCCGTGCTCCGCCGCACCCAAACCTTGCAAAGTGTTCAGCCGCACCAACCATATTATTCCAGCCCCCCTCACACCCTCCCACCCCCTTGGAACACAGGAACAAAGTAACATACAAGCTCCCAGCCACCCTTCCCACCCTCCCACCCCCCCGGAACACAGGAACAAAGTAACGTACAGCTCCCAGCCACCCTTCCCACCGGCTCCCACCCCCCCGGAACACAGGAACAAAGTAACATACAGCTCCCAGCCACCCTTCCCACCCTCTCACCCCCCCGGAACAAAGTAACAAAGTAACATACAAGCTCCCAGCCACCCTTCCCACCCTCCCCCCCCCCCCGGAACACAGGAACAAAGTAACGTACAGCTCCCAGCCACCCTTCCCACCGGCTCCCACCCCCCCGGAACACAGGAACAAAGTAACATACAGCTCCCAGCCACCCTTCCCACCCTGCCACCCCCCCCGGAACAAAGTAACAAAGTAACATATAGCTCCCAGCCCCCCCCCCCCACCCTCCCACCCCCTTGGAACAAAGTAACAGAGTGACATACAGGCCCCTGCCCGCCTCCCACGCCCTGCCCTGGAACAAAGGAACAAAGTAACATGTAGCGCCCCTCCCCTTCCCCCACCCACCAGGAACACAGGAACAAACGAACATACAGCCTCCCTCCCCCCCACTCCCCTGGGAGAAGGGGACCACAAATGCATGCATTATCACCCCTACTTCCCCGTCCCCGTCCCCGTGACATACTAAAACTACGATCAGAGCATCATCACAGAGCATGCACCCCTCCTTCCCCTTCCCCCTGAGTGCCATACTAAAGCAACAATCACAGCATAAGCACAGGGCAGTCACCGCAACAAGGGTCCCTTGGACCACAAAGCAGATGCTTGCATTATCACCCCTCCTCCGCCTTCCCCCTGAGTGCCATACTAAATCAACAATCACAGCATAAGCACAGGGCAGTCACCGCAACAAGGGTCCCTTGGACCGCAAAGCATATGCTTGCATTATCACCCTCCTTCCCCTTCCCCCTGAGTGCCATACTAAAATAACAATCGATCACAGCATAAGCACAGGGCAGTCACCGCAACAAGGGTCCCTTGGACCGCAAAGCATATGCTTGCATTATCACCCTCCTTCCCCTTCCCCCTGAGTGCCATACTAAAATAACAATCACACCATAGGCACACGGCAGTCACCGCAACAAGGGTCCCTTGGACCACAAACCATATGCTTGCATGATCACCCCTCCTTCCCCTTCCCCCTGAGTGCCACCCTTAGAGCTGTGCACAGTCACACGTTAGGGAGGATTTCAACCATTTCATCATCCTCAGAATATGATTCCATGTCTGATAGAGCATCAGACTCGGAATCAAACATATCCAAGGGAGCGGGGTCAACCTGAAGCTCCAGGGGGGTGGGCACAGATAGTGCCAGCACAATAGCTGCATTGCCTAGGTATGCTTTGACTGAAGCTAGCGTAGCTGATGGAACGTACTTGCTGTTTATGAAGCGTGGGAGGTTCTGCCTCTCTTTTTGGGTGAGTTTCACATGGCCACCAGCAACGTCCAACAGAGCTGCTTGAGTGGATAACCTGCTGCTCCTCCTGTGTAGCATCATGCTGCTGTGATACTACAGGGCTGCTGCTGTTCTCCAGAAATGTGGCATGCTTGTCAGACTGCATTGCTCTAGTATAACGCTTCACAGAAGGGGTTTCCACCAGAATGTGCAAGTGGCCTGTGCTGTTGACACCCCATGGCATCTCAGCTAATGGTACATACAGGGGCCCCAGGGCTGCAGCAAAATCTGCTTTGCCATTAGCTTGCAGCCACTTCACAGCTAGTGCAGGTTTTGCAGCACCATTGAGCAGGTACATAAGCCACTCTAGCAGGACAGCTAGATGTTCTAAGATGATACGTAAGTATAGTATAGTATACGTAAGTATAGTATAGTATACTTTTGCATAGTTTTATCATATAATCGTATACTTTCGCATAGTATACTTTTGCATATAATCGTAAGTAAAGTATACTTTTGCATAGCGCGAAGTGTACTTTTGCATCGCGCGAAGTAGCGCGAAGGGCTTTAGCACTACTGCGAAGCAGTAGGACGAAGTACTAATCCGCAGGACAGCTAGATGTTCTGCCCTGATGCGCTAAATGCAGCATCCTATTCAAGAAAAATGCACGGCTTGCAGCAGCAAATGCAGCAAGGGAGGCAGGTGGACAGGAAGAAGGGGAGGTACATGAGGAGGGGGATAGTGAGGGGACAGAGGAGGAGGAGGTAACCCAGGAGGGCAGCGAGGAGGTTGAGGTATGAACCAGCTACTCCCATCCAGCCAAGTAACCTAATCCCATGTACTGTATGGTTTACGGGTTTACAGGGAACGGAAGTGCAGTTACAGGGTTTTGCCTAGGGTTTTGGGTATAGGAAATGAGGTTCACAGCCAGCCGGTACGGTCTTAGCTTAGTGAATCAGCTGGTGGGTTCCGTTGAAACCTTCATGACTGCTCAGCTATTCAATGGTGTGCTGCCCAGTTTGAGGTGGGGCTTATTTACAGCCAATTCTGCTCAGGCAGGGGTCTGCTTTCTGTCTCTGCTAGAGCAGGGTTGGGTTGGGGCTGAGTGAGGTGTACTTCAGTATGGAATGGTATTTTATGGGCAGACAGCATGAGCCGTTTAGGGTAGGGTTGCAAATCTCATGCTCTTATTTCTTCCCCTGTTCAGTTGCGGGTTACATTCAAGGGATAGCTTTAGGCTTTAACTGCAACTGAAAATGTGTTGGGGCATGGAGCAGAGCTGGGGATTGTTACGCTGTTACCATGTTCCTTGGAGTGTAGTTTGGCTATAGCTCTGCAGCATACCATACTGCTGCAGGGTGCCCCAAACTTACTGGCATGTACACGTACCGTCACGACCAAGCTGCACGCCAAATTGTCAAAGTCATTCTCCGCGGTCGCAAAAGTGGTTTCGTTGTCATGATGGACATTGGTAATCAGCAGCACTGTGAACAAGATGGTTTGCCCTCAAACGTCCCACATCGCATCCCAACTAATGTCCTTCCCCCCCGCATCCCTCAACATGTCTGCTCATTGCTCACAAACCACTCTCGGCCAGACGTTTTCCTCTTTATCCCCCCAAAGCTTCCCAACCGCCCTACTCCAGAATACATCATCCTCGAACTCAAGTATTGCCGTGACACGGACCCCCAGAACCAGTACGAGGCCGGCCCCGGGGCCCCGGGTGACCCCGGCCCCGGCCCCGGCCCCGGGGCCCCGGGTGACCGGGGTCGTACGACAGAGCAACCTCGCAACATCGCCCGCTCGCTGATGCTATCCAACAAGCGGCTCCTCACGCTCGCGTAACTTATATACCTTTACTCCTCGGAGTGGCTGGAACAATATACTCTTCTACCACCTCTCATTTGCGATACCTTGGTGTCAGAAAACAAGCACTCCCCCGCCTGCTCAACCGCCTCCATGTTATGGCCGTCACCAATCTTCACTGGATTTACACTACTAAACGTCATAAGGAACGTCACCTCGACCCGCAGTTCTGGCGACACACCCATTCACCCAGAACACATAAGCGGGTGGGTATTTTACCCACCCGCTTATGTGTTCTGGGCTCCGAATGGTAGTGGGCCTATCTATTTTAGGTAAGGGTCCACTCCCTTATCATATGCAAGAAGGGATTTCTCCCCTTCTCTGCGTAGTTCTCTCTCTCCTGCAGCGTCTTGTTCTTATGTTCCATGGGGTGTAGTTTGGCAATAGCTCTGCAGCGTCTTGTTACTATGTTACCGTGTTCCATAGGGTGTAGTTTTGCTATAGCTCTGCAACGTCTTGTTCTTATGTTACCGTGTTCCATGGGATGTAGTTTGGCAATAGCTCTGCAGCGTCTTGTTACTATGTTACCGTGTTCCATAGGTTAAGAGAGACCATTGCACTGCCCTCTGGGCCGTGCAGCACCCAAGCATGACTCCAACCGGGTTTGTTAGTGTGGTGTGTTGAGTAAGAGCGAGTAATAGAGAGCTAGAGGGCTGCGAACGTCGTGTATATAGGGGGGAGCCCCACCCACGCACAAGCATACCCAAGCATCGGGTGTGTAGGGTTCAGGGCGTGAGCCCGAACCCCGGGACGTGCTTGTGAATATGCGGGTATACCCTGACATGCCGACGCGTCGGCGTGAGCCGAACCCGATGACGTGCGTGAGCATCCCAGTCATGGACGTAGCGTTCTGCTGTTGTATTGAAGGGCTTGTGCGTGCGTGAGCATCCCAAGGCATGGACGTAGCGTTCTGCTGTTGTATTGAAGGGCTTGTGCGTGCTTGAGCAAGTGCGGGGGTAGCAGTGCGGGGGTATCAGTGCGGTGGTAGCGGTGCGGGGGTATCAGTGCGGTGGTAGCGGTGCGGGGGTATCAGTGCGGTGGTAGCGGTGCGGTGGTATCAGTGCGGTAGATGCACGCGGGTGTAGAGGCGCGGGGGTAGCGGTGCGGTGGTATCAGTGCGGGGGTAGCAGTGCGGGGGTCAGGGCGCGGGGGTAGCAGTGCGGGGGTCAGGGCGCGGGGGTAGCAGCGCGGGAGTGCAGAGGCGCGGGGGTAGCGACGCGGTGGGGAGCCTGTGCGCGCGCGGGCATACCCACGAGGGGGCTGATTGCTTCGCGTCGTCACCATAAATATTCTTTTGACGGCACTCAATAGAAAACATGGACATGGAGAAGCATATCACCGTGCGCGGAGTCGGCGTCAGAACAGTCGATGCCTTCGCTCAGGTTGAAAGAGAGTGGGGCGAAGGTACCGTGCAAGCGACCATTGATGCTAACGCGCAGTCCCTGAAGGACGCCGGCGTGGACATTACTGGAGCCGACGTCGCGCAAGACGCAGAAGTCGAGGCTGAAGCCGAAGCCGAGCATGACGCCGAGGAAGGTCTCATCATGCGGCGGGCTGCCTTTTTGGCGCGGGTGATGAAGCTCCCGCCTCAGTGTCGCAGGGAAGACATGGTGATGGATTTGTTGACGGGAGAGGGAGATCATGAGGCGAGCATCTTGTTCTGTCTTTCCACGGAGTTCCCAGACGAATATGATGCTCTTGTGCGTTTTGCGTGTGTTGGTAAAAAGGATTAGTATCGTAGTGCATGTAATGGAGTCGGTGCAACACAGACGGGCGCGGGAGCTGTCGTATTGGCACGCGGTGCGCAAGCTTGACCCTGAGTATCACGCGGCGCGGCTTCTGTACTTCCGGGAGCGCCGCGCGAGGATCGTAGCCACAGAGACCGAGGAGGAGCGCCATACCCGCCGTGCCGCAGAGCGGGTGCGGCGCGTGAGGCATTACGAGGCCCATCGAGGTGAGGCAGCGCGTATAAAAGAGTGCGTTCAGACTGAAGAGAAGAATACCGACCCCGAAGGTACAGGCAGCGATGGATCTGAAGACCTTCAGGAAACAGCTGCGAGATGCCAAGGCCGCCCAACCAGTACCCCAGCCCCCGCCTGTTAATGAGCCGACGCGGAAGACAAGCCCGCTCAGGCGGCGTGGCAATCCAGCCACCCGCAAGCCCGCTGCCCCCACCGCCGCTGTTAAGCCCGCCCCCCGCGCCGATGGACCCACGACGACAACGCCCCTGGGGAGCCTGGTGATGCGAGACAAGCAGTACTTGCGGCGCTTCAAGGTCTCCTTTCCTGACTCATGGGACATCATCAAGCAGGGAGTGGTCACCCTCGACAAGGAGAAGGGCTATGTGCGCGATGGAGACTGGCAGGACATGACGGACGCGAGGAGCTGCATCGAGGCCGCCCTGCCGAAGATATGGAAAGTCGTGGAGCCAGTCCTGAAGGAGCACAACGTGAAGATGGACGTGGCGATCAAGGCGACGCTCTTCAACAGCGTGAAAGGGCTCCACCACTTCGTCTTCCCGAACGCTAAGACCGAGACACACAAGGCGCTGGAGGTAGTGCACGAGTCCACGCTGGCTGCTTTCAAGGAGGCCTTCACCAAGTCGGCGTCGGTTGGCATCGGTGCTCTGGAGAACAACGAGGTGGGGCCGTCGGACACACGCCTCGTGGCCATCACTGACGTGTGGGTGAACACGCGAAAGTACACCCCGATGAAAGCGGGGCGGCACATCCCGACGCCCACATGGATACACAAAAAGCGGGCGTGTGTCAACCCCACCAACACAGGCGTGGACTGCGGAGATGCGTGCCTGCTGATGCACAAGTACTACGCGGACGTCGCAGCCGGAGCCATTAGGAAGCCGAACAACACAGAATACAAAGGGAAGAGTGTGCAGGACTACCGGACGTACAAGGAGCTCATAGCTGCGGGGCGCTTCACCCATCCCTGGAACACCGCGGGGATCCCCGGGCCCTGGAGCCTGGATGACTGGGAGCGGATAGAGAAGCTCAACCCGGGCTTGTTCATGGACGTGTTGGCACCCACCAGTCGCGGTGGCGAGCTGCGCATCCTTCGATGCAGCATGGATAGACGTCGGCTGGAGGAGGGTGCAACGGAGATTACCGTGATCCTGTTGGGCGACCGCAACATCGACCCCGACGACGACAACAATCACTACATCTTCGTGAACCCTGGCTGCTTGGGCCGTATGGTGAAGAACGAAACCTCCCACCACTCCAGTCATCTCTGCAACTTATGCCATCGGGTCTTTGATATCCGGACCTGCTTGAAGAATCACATGCAGCGCCACATCGATAACCAGGAGTTCGGGGTGGAGGTGCTGCCGCAGGGGGAAGACACGGAGCTGCGGATGGGCAAGCGGCCCTTCAAGAAGGGTCAGTCCTACAACCACAGCTTGCAGCACGACTGGTGGTACGCGGCCGACACCGAGTCCTACCTCCAGCCGGCACCGCGCGAGATCAGCAATGGCGATGCGAAAGAGGTGCATATCAGCTACACCCGCGACAAGCACGAGCCGGCGAGCTACAAGCTTGTGTGACTGCAGCGGGTGCCCAACCCCGCGGACCCGCAAGCTTGCGATGTGGAGACAGGAGCGACGTGGGACTACGCGGACGGCGATAGAGATGAGGCGGTGATGGCTCACTTCCACAGGAGCATCCAGGAGGACAATGAGAAGAGGATCCGTCTGGAGCGCCTGCTCAACAAGCACAACCGGGAGGTGTCGTTTGGGAGCCCTGAAGCAGAGAAGGCTCACTACTGCGCGGGAAAGTGTCACATCTGCAGCGGCGTGGAACACCACGGCTTTGAGAGGCTGACCCGCACGGAGGATGCTGTGGTGAAGGCGTACTGGGCGAGTAGGAAGGAGGCTTGGGCGGATGCGGAGGAGGACGACGATGATGATGAGGAGACCCAGGAGACCGCGAAGGAGGCGCCCCTGAAGAAGAAGAAGAGCCTGAGCGTCGATGAGTGGGTGAAGGCCCGCTACGCCGACGACCCGGAGGGAGAGGCTGCTGCGCGGGTGGCCATTGAGAAGGCCTCCTTCCTGCGGGTCCGAGACCACGACCACATGATATGGGCGCCCGGCTCCGACATCCCGCAGGAGATCATGGCGCTGTACGAGGAGCTCAACATGAAGCCGGTGTTTGGGGCCAACTACCGAGGCGCCGCTCACAGCCGCTGCAACATCCAGTACACCACCAAGCGCGCCAAGACGCCGTGTTTCTTCCACAACCTCACGGGCTACGATGGCCACCACCTGCTTTTCCACGCACCCCCGGAGTCAGGCAAAGACTTCAGCAGCATCTCCCTGAACAGCCAGAAGATGCTCTCTTTCAGGTTGAAGAAGGTGGAGTTCAAGGACAGCCTGGCCTTTCTGGGGGCGGGCGTCTCTGCGTTGGGCAAGGAGCTGGGGAAAGACGCGGAGAAGAACCTGCCACTCACCATGAAGTCCGTCCGGGCCATGCTGAAGGAGCGCGGCGTCACGGACCCGGACGTGGTGGAGGAGGCGCTCTCATGCGTGAAGCGCAAGGGCATTTGGCCCTACAGCTGGTTCACCGACCGCTCCAAGTTCGCCACCACCGAGCTGCCGCCGAAGGAGGTGTTTGAGAATATCACAGAGGCCGACTACAAGCACGGCCAGCGGGTGTGGAGGCTCTTCAAGTGCAAGACCATGCGAGACTTCCACGACCTGTACATCGCGCTGGACGTGTCCATCGTGGCCGACGCCATGCAGGGCTTGCGGGAGGACAGCCTGAAGCACTTCAAGCTGGAGCCGCTGTGGTTCTACGGGGTGCCAGGGCTGGCCTTTGACGCCTGCCTGAACACCATGCACCATGAGCACCCAGGGCAGGGCATTGAGCTGCTGAGCCGCATGGAGCACCTGGACCAGTGGGAGCGGGGCAAGCGCGGTGGGCGCACTGACGCCAACGTCCGGCATGCGAAAGCCAACAACAAGTACCTCCGGCACGGGCGCTTCGATCCCGACAAACCCTCCACGTTCATCCGGTACTTCGACGCGAACAACCTGTACGGCTGGGCGATGCAACAGCTGCTGCCCGTGGGCGGCTACCGCATGGAGAGCGCGGACTTCGACTGGCGGAGCCTATCCGACGAGGGGCCGCGGGGGGCGTACCTGACGGTGGACCTGGACTTCCCGACTGAGCTGCACGACCTGTTCAGGAGCTTCCCGCCGGTGGCTGTTGGGAACATGACGCCGACTTGGGACATGTTCAGCCCCCTTCAGCAACAGATATGGGGAGACCCGAACAGGCCCGCCAACCCCACGCTGCTCGGGACGCTGGAGAAAGTGGAGAAGTACTCGTGCCACTACCGGTTCCTCAAAGAGGTGGAGAGCATCGGGGTGGTGGTGACCGCTGTGCACGAGGTGCAGACCTTCGACCAGGCGCCGGTGCTGCGGGACTTCATCAACAAGTGCACGGCGATGCGGACTGCAGAGGCCGCCAAGGGGAAGGAGTGATCCGACCGCCTCATCGCGTTCTTCAAGCTGATGGCCAACAGTCTATACGGTAAAATGGTGGAGGACGTCCGGGGGCGATCGAACATGCGGTTTGCCGAGCGCGAGACGAGCAGGTACCTGGATCTGGTGAAGCAGCCAGCCTTCATCAACGAGATGCCGATCAACGCAGATGGCAGCCTGCTGGGGGTCAACCTGCTGAAGGACCAGGTCCAGTTTGACAAGCCCATCCCGATCGGCGTGAGCGTCCTGGAGCTCTCAAAAATGCTCATGGTCCGCTTCTGGTACAAAGTGCTGATGCCGATGTACGGCCCGGAGCGGCTGCGGCTGCTGTACACGGACACCGACAGCCTGGTCATGGAGATCACCACGGAGGACGTGAACCAGGACTTCAAGGAGGCGCGCCTGCTGACCCAGGCAGACGGGAGCGTCCGGCTGGCCACCCCCGCAGACCCTGAGTACGACCGCCTGCCCAGCGTGGCCACGGAGTGGCTCGACTGCAGCAAGTACCCCGCACCACCCAAGCCTGCCAAGCCGGGCTCCACAGACCCCCCGCCTCCCCCGCACCCCCTGTACCCCGATGGACACCCGCTGTACGACCCCAGGAATGCCATGGTGCCGGGGAAGTTCAAGGACGAGAGCGAGGGGAGGGAGATCGTGGAGGTCGTCGCACTGCGTCCCAAGGTGTATTCCTACACCGAGCAGCACACCTACACCAAGGGCACGCGGGCGGGGCGGGAGTGGCTCACCCCCACCACGCACGCCAAGGGAACCGATAAAGCGCTGACCCGGACGCCCAAGGAGGTGGATGAGGCCGACGACCACCCAGACCGCCAGCCTGAGAACATGAGCAAGGACCTGCGGCAGGTGCAGCTGGAGGACTTGCGCAAGGTGCTGTACGGCGAGGCGGCGCCCCTCTACGTGACGAGCACCAGGCTGGTGTCGAAAGGCCACCAGATCAGCACCCGGGTGCAGGAGAGGAAGGCGCTCGACATGATGAACACCAAGCGCTATCTGCTGGGGGAGCACGGGATCGAGAGTTTCCCATATGGATACAAAGGCACAAAGGCTGGGTGCTAACTTTCTGAAGCAGCCGCGGGCGCCACTATTGTTGTGACCCTTTTGTAATGGCTGGCAAGCGGGCACCGAAGGGCGTGACGGTGGACGACCTGATCGAGCTTCTCAACGGCGATGAGCAGCTGGCGCAGCTGAGCAAGACGCGCATGAAGGCGGAGCTGGTCGGCCGCGTCCCGGGAAAGATAGTGGACGAGTACTTTGCCACCTCCGCCACCCGCCAGCGCCTGGCCAAGCCGGGGAAGCTCGATGCCAAGTACCTGATCACGGCGCCGCCCAAGTCCTTCCAGATAGACGTCGCTAACTACCAGGCAATCACCGCCGTGAACCCCAGCCTTGTGCTCAACATCATAGACATCCTGTCTCGGAAGCTGTGGGCCTTCCCGCTGAAAAACAACACCATGCCCACGGTCTTGTCCACGTACAAGAAGTTCCTAAAAAGCATCGGACTCACTGCCAAGCCAAAGCAAGTCTCGGTCCGCCTGTCCATGGTGGAGGGCGACATGCAGTTCGCCGCCCAGGAGTTCACCAGCTACAACGACAGCAAGCAGATTGCGACATACGTGGATGCCGCCAAGTACGACCACATCACGCCGAGCGGGGACAGGTTGGGCATCGTGGACCGCGTCACAGGCATCATCCGTCGCAAGTTGGAGCTCCAGTATGCTCGCAAAGCTGCAGGCACTTCCGCGACGTGGCAGGAGCTGGTAGGCAAGGTGGTCAAGGCATACAACGACGAGCTGCACGGCACCCTAGCGCGGGTGTACCAGGTGAAGCGCATGACGCCCAACCAGGCGTGGGAGTTGGACGCCGACCTGCAGCTGGCGCGGTATTCGCAGGAGACGGCGGCCAACGAGAAGGAGGACGCGGGGGCGCGTCACTGGACTCCCGGGGAGCGCATCCGCATCCTGGAGTACCGCGGGGGCAAGCTGGGGAAGAACCCGGACCCCTACTGGAGCCGTGGGAGCTACACGGTGAGCTGACGCGACGGGTACAAGTACTATGTGAAGGACAGCAAGGGCGCTGAGTTAGTGCGGCGCTTCAGGAACACCGAACTGAAGGCGGTGCCTACCAACGAGCGGGAGGACGACGCGGGGCTCCAGACCGCCAAGGAGAACCGGCAGCGTGCCACGGCGCGGCGGACCGTGAAAGAGAGGGAGCAGATAGCCCCCGATGAGAACGTGCTTGCGGGGCTAGAGGCGGAGGCGCGGCGGGGCCTGCCAGCGGACAGGGAGGGGAAGACGCTGATGCAACTGAAGCCCAAGCGGGGCCAGTGGATTATCATCGACGCCGAGGGGCAGGCCGATGACCGCTTCCTTCTGCGGTTCAAGAAGCTCAATGCCGATAACGAGCAGCAAACATGCTACGTGTGGGCAGGCAAGGTCACGAAGGTCGGGAAGAAGGACATCAAGCTCCAATACCTTGCCGCCGCGAAGGATCGCAAGCTGAGCAGCCGCAAGCTCACCCTCGAATCAGGGGAGGAACCCCTTGATGGCGCCACCGCGGCAAAACCGGTGCTCTACCTGGGCCCGCTGGAGTGGGCGCCGACGGCGCGGGGCAAGGGCAGCCTTCCCAAGGACGTGGTGGAGCTGGTGAACCTCAACCAAAGACTTCAGAGACCCGCAGATAGACACCCCGCCAAGGGCTGATAACAGACGCCGTCGCCGCAGGGATGCAACTGACTCCAACCCGCGCCCTCACAAGCGCCGCCGCATCAGCGATGAAGAGCCCGTGGACATGGTGGGGGACCTGCCACCGCCACCACCGCCGAAACCACCAGGCCCCAAACCACCAGGCTTCGCCAGCGCGCCAGGGAGGGTGAGGGATGCCCGAAAGGCACAGGCCCATCAAAAGCGCGTCAGGAATGTGCTGGATACCGTGGCATACCGCAAAGACGTCCTGGCGGATCTGAAGGCGACGCCGTACCGAGAGCCACCACGCCCGCGGCCTCAGGCACCTGCCGCGCCAGTGGAGCCGCCCAAGCAGTGGAAGACCAAGCCAGCGCTCAAAATCAAGCTCAAGGGGTTCAAGGCGCCCGAGCTCCCTCCTGAAGTCGTCAAAGCTTCCAAAAAAGGAAAGCGCCTCGTGGGGAAACGAAACGATAACAACTTCGTGATGGGCATCGTTTGACTGTCGCCGCGGGCGAAAAATATGTCACCAACGATTATAGCCAAGTATGAGCGGCACATACCCCTATGTGTCCACGGGCTTCCCCCGCTCTCTGGACTACTTTGCTCAGAGGCTCTCCAACGTCTCCAGCAACACCCGCCAGCTGATCGCGCTTGGAAATGAATCGGTGACCCCATCGGACACCGTATCCTACAATTTGCCTGAGGGGGCCATCCTGGATCTCAGGACCCTGCAGCTGAAGCTCACCGGCTGCAGCACCACCACCACCAACGCCAATGCTGCCACCAGCTTTGCTGTGTTCCCCAAGCACATCGAGACTCTCATCGACCAGATCACTGTCTCAGTGAACGGCCAGGTGATCTCACAGACTCCCAACCAATACGGCCAGATCTTCAAGCTGCTCGCTGACTACGGGTTCGGCAGGGACAAAGCACCCCTGAGGACGATCTCACAGAACCAAAGGATGTCAAACTATGCCTCAGAAGCAGAAGAATTAGCAAAGGCTAACCCAGCCAATCCTGGGTACATGAGCAACGCTAACTATATCGTCAGTAACTGGCTGGGCTTCCTGGGCAGCGCCGCACCCCCGCTGCTGTTTACAGGGGCCCTTGGGCAGGTACGTGTAGACATAAGATTCGCCCCCGCATCAGTCCTGTATGCCGGTGGAGCGGCCGCACCAGCTCCCACGTACAATGTCACCAGGGCGTACATGACCGTGAGGACACTGGACCTCGATGGCCTCTACTACGACCTGCTCGCCAAGCGCATGGCAGACTCTCCCTTAGAGATCCCTTTCACTTCATACATCGCCACCACGGGGAATGTGGGGTCTGTCAACCAGACCGTGCGCCTGAACGTCTCCAGCGGTTGTGTGGACATGGCGCTGGCAACCTTCCTGAGGAGCGACTACACCACCAACATTGGCGCCGTCGCCCTTGGAAACCTGGCCCCCAACGCCAGGACCTCATGGTACTTCCAGCGCGGTGCCGCAATGACCACCACCACATTCGCCACAGGACAGTACAGTGTCAATAACACATTGATCGCCTACCCACAGCCCCCCATTGATATTTTCGGCGAGGTCCTACACACACTGGGAGGCCTGGATAGTGTAGGAGGCCACGACCAGTACATGGGAGATATGGGCTCCTGGTTGAGCGACTTCTTTGTTCACCCTCTCTGCCTGAACGTCGGCCCCACAGAGAACGGAGACCGCCTGCTGTCCGGAACAGATGCTCGCGGGACCCAGCTGCAGATAGCCTACACATCCACAGGCACTGCTAACAACGTCATCCCATACCTGATCGTGGTCTGCAAGTCCGTGCTGAAGGTATCTCCCGGCAGAAATATCATTGTCGAGGCATAGGATATACCAGTGATGCCCGCGCAAGCCCTTGCGCACCATCAGCTGCAGCACGGCCCCCCGCCGCAGCCGCCTGTGAATATGTTCACTGCCAATGGACCTACAAAGCAGCGCTTCAACGACCAGGAGACTGATACCCGTGGCTGGACCAACCTCCGCAGCAAGGCGAGCTTCCAGGCCTTTGGGGCGTCGTTCACACAGCCTGACCCCACCAGGTCCCGCTACGGCAAGGTGTACCAGGTCCCCAACAACTACCTGGGCGTCGGTATCATCACGCCGCCCTTCCCAGGAGGGCGGGAGGCTGCAGTGCCCCGCTATGCTCCAGCGCCTGTGCCGGCACAGTACCACCTGCACAACTCCCTGCCGCCGAAACAATATCTCCAGATTACAATTACAATTATTACAATTACCAAATGGCCCCGTCAAAGCGGGGCGCCGGTGGGGGCAGCGCCACCCACAAGGAGCCAACTTAGGCTCCAACGGCATACTCAAGTTCCTGTCCAAAACTCACACAACGGCTGCCACCAGCCCACCCTAAATCCCTTGCTAGCCAATGTATGTCAGGCCAGCCCATTTCGACTTGCCATGTGCTGACCAGTTGACCCAGTCAACAGCAAGCCAAGCAGTTTAATGCCTTGCTCAGGGCCAAGGGAGATTGGGTAAATGGCGCCAAGGAAAGCTGATCCTGAGCCTCCTGTAGGATCTGAGACATCAGAGACATCAGAGTCGTCGTCGTCAGAGGAGGACGTCCCCGCGGTGGTGCCAAGAAAGAAGGTCCCTCTCAATGAGGCGCGGCTGGAACAGCTGCGGCAGGCAAGGGAGAAGGCGGCGGAGGCCAGGAAGCGCATTGGCGACGTCAAGCGTGCAGAGAAGGCCCTGAAAGAGCGGGAGCTGCAAGCACGTATTGAGCGGGTGCAGGCGATGGAGAAACAGCTTCTGAAAAAGACCCCGCCCATTCCCGTCAAAAAACGTAAGCACGCACCGCCCCCGCCCTCCAGTAGCAGCGAAAGCGAATCAGAGTCTGAAAGTAGCAGCAGCGAAGAGGAACGTCGCCCGCGCAAGCCCAAGCACTCCAGGCGGGCCCGCAGCCTGCCCCAGAGGGCCGCACCCGCCGTTGATCCCCACAAGCAGCAGGTGCACGCCCTGGCATACGGCAGCCTATTCCCGGGCGCAGGAAACAATCCCTATGTGTAAGCGGAGCAACCTGTAACCTGTAACCTGTAACCTGTAACCTGTAACCTGTAACCTGACTTTTGTAGGGGCCTTAATGTAATGGATCTGGAAACTACGCCGGTGAACATACACGTCCCTGAGCTGAAGATCAAGTACCCCAAGCGACGCCCCGCCCCGCCCGGGATGCCTTCCCTCTACAACCTGGGCATGATATGCGGCTCCCGCGGCAGCGGAAAGACGACAGTGATGGTCAGGATGTTGAAAGCATACGACCAGGCCAAGTCATTTGACCACCTGTGGCTCTGGGCGCCGTGCTTCCACAGCGACCCCAAGTACAAGCTCCTTGAGCGCGGCACGCACTTCAAGCTCCACCTGTATGACCGGGACTTTTCCATCGCGGAATTCAAGGGCGCACTGGAGCTGATTGAGCAGAACAACCAGGATTATGAGGAGCACCAGGAGCACCAAAAACTGTGGAAGAAGTTTCTCAGGCACAAGGATCCGCTGAAGCTGAAGGATGAGGAAGTTCTGAAGCTGGACAAGCTCGGGTGGCAGCCCCCTGACCCCACAAAGTTCACACTGGGTAGACCGACCAACCTGATGATCTTTGACGACTGTGTGGGCAGTCGGGACCTCTACCGCGCTGATAGCAAGGGCACCGTGGCGCAGTTCACCATCAAGCACAGACACTACCACACAAGCATCTGGTTCATGTCACAGATCTTCTCAAACGCAGTGCCCAAACAGATCAGGAGCAATCTATCCTTTGTGATCCTGTTTGCTCAGAAAAACGAGAACATCCGCAAGCAAGCCAGTCTGGAGTTTTCAAGCCATGTGTCCGCTGAGGACTTTGCATCTATGTGGGCCGCTGCAACCGCTGATCTCAGAAGCTCCGCTTCTTCGAGCAAGCCCAGCTTGCGAGACACGCACGGGTTCTACTTTGTGGACTTTGAAAGCCCGCCAGAGATCAGGTACCGCATTGGCTTTGACCGCGCCTTCATCCGCCAGTGAAAATATCCAACCATCCTTCAGAGAGACATGCCCGCACTTTCAAAAACCCAACGCAAGGAGCTGGAGGAGGGCCTGACAGAGGCATACCCCCACCTAGAGCCGCAGCTCCTGGGCTACCTGATTGACGTCTACGAGCGTGACTCCCGCTGGCTCAATGACCGCATGCAGGCAGAGCTCCGCCAGGAAAAGGTTTCAAAAGTTTGTGAAACAAAATCTGCCCGCAAAGCAAATGAAGCGCCTGTTCCCACACCTTGATGTGGACACGGGGGATCAGAGGAGATGGGTGGCTACCCCCGCCCGCAAGCTAACCAACTACCGCGCCATCCCCTACCGCCTGGTGCTCAGCAGCGCGTCAAAGACGTCGGGTACCGCACACGACGCCACCTTTGTGTTCAAGCACCAGCCCTGGGGCCTGGAACCCCTCATGGACCTCGCCCGCACTAAGTTCAAGCTGCGGGTGGAGAGCTTCACCGTCACGGGCGTCAAAAACGCCCCCGGGGATACAGACGTCGCCCTGGCCCTGCTTGTGAATGTGGATGGCCAGGGCTTCGACCAGACCTTCACCTACGACGCCGTTAACCGCGGCATGACCGCCTGTGTATGCACCGCCACCGGCAACCAGCAAGCGCTCACCCTGGCGCAGAACTGGGACGTCCCTGCCCGCACGCTGCCCGGGACAATGCTGCGGGTCTACCTGAGTGAAGTGGGAGCGCCCCGCACGCCTGGTGCCGCGCTGCTGGATGCTCTCACCTCCACATTCGAGTGGCACGCCGTGCTGGCTCTGACGCCTTGTGACGATGATGTTAATTAGTAGTAAGGCACCATGTTTGAGCTCGTGAAAAGCCAGACCATCTTCCTGGACAGCCGCAAGCGGCGGGGGTCGGATGCCCCCTACTGCTACACCGTCTCCTTCACCTCTGACGCCGCCAACTGCAAGGACGATGAAGTCTTCCGCCTGACCTTGAAGGGCCTCATCACGCAGGTCTCCTGGGGCTACATCACAAGCGTCTCCAGCAGCTTTGTCGTGTACGAGAACGGCGTGCCGCGCACTGTGGCGATCTCCACGGGGAACTACTCCTTCAAGGGACTCGCCCAAGCAATCACCGCCGCCTACTTTGCCTTCGACGCCAGCGCCGTGGACTTCAACCGCTTCAGGTGCACCTGGTCCAGCGTCACTAACAAGCTAACCTTTGCCTCCGCCGCCGGCAAGGCCCTGGTGCTGGCATTCCCCAGCCAAGCCGCCGCAGAGACCTTTGGCTTCAAGACAACCACACCGGGCGTCCTCACAAGCCAGGCGGTGCTCAACCCCATGGCATACAACAGCCTCTGCATCAGCGTGGCAGGGATCCGCCCACACCTGACTTACAATCTGGCGAATATTCACTCGGAGCTCGTCGGCCGCACGAACCTGATGGCCGTCGTCCCCGTGGATTCCAGTGTCCCGCCCTACTCCATCCTGCAGTGGAGCAACCCGGGAGACAGCTTCAGTCTGTACATCACAGAGCGCACGCTTGACACGCTGCAGATCCAGATCACGGACTGGAGCGGCAACCCATTCACCGCCATGCCCGAGCATGCCCTCACGATGCAGCTGGACACCTTCCGCAGTGTTGACCTCAAGCACCAGGCGCTGCAGTCCATCGACGATAACATCCAACAGATGCTCGTGAAGTGAAATATCTCAGCTGAGACTATACAGAATCCAATGCTGGGAGACTTCCTCCGCCGTGCAGGAAGCGTAGTCCGCAAGGTCGGTGACGTCGGCGGGAGCCTCATCCGCCGCTTCGGAGAGCCACTGGCTGCTTCAGCAAAGCCTCTTGCCCACTCCATCCAGAGTCTCATCGGTAGCAACCCCATTGCCAACGCCGCTATGGGCGCGGTGAACAAGGGTCTCGACTACGTCTCCAGCGGCAGGGCCGCCGCAATGGCCGACAGAGTCAGCCACTATGGCAAAAAGATGGCGGGCTCGGGCGGGGGATGACGCGCGAACGACCAGTCCAGATCATTCACAGCCGCGCTGCTGACGCTCTCATACAGCGCCAGGTCCTGCAGCTGCAGCGCCGCAGCCTTCATCAACTCCTTCATCAGCGCTTGCGGGATCATGGAGCGGATAGCGCGGGGGGTGTACCTGGTGGGCGTGGTCGAGTTATTCAGGTGGTCTGTGTGGACCTTCTTGAGCTTCTCGCAGTTAATCAAGTGCCGCCCATTCGCCATGGACGCACAATCGCGTCGACAGAACAAGGGCGCGAAAACCGCGACGTTGGTCCAGATGCGAGTTGCTTTCCGGTAAGCATACCCATACTTGCAGTAGGTCACGTCGTGAAACGGGATGCCTCCCATGAAGTCGTGGGACTTCAACAGCCCTGTCTGGGGATTCTCAATGAACCACACCTTGGGTTGAAAGTGCGCAATGATCTCCAGCGTCCGGCGGACCAGCTTGTCGGCAGACTCCAAATCACGCGGCGATCTGCAGTGGGCGATGGAGTACTCACGGCAATCCGGCGAGGCCCAGATGATATCGAAGTGAGACTCCCGCGTGTAGTCCCAGTCAAGGATGCTCACCAGAATGTCAGGCGCGGTTCGGGGATCAATATCAAGCCTTACAGTCTCAAACATCTCCGGCATCTGACTGCAAAACCGCGTCAACGATCCCGAGCCGCTGAAGAGCTCAAGCACACGATACTTCATTCCTATGGCAAGAGACAATACTCCTTGGCATCAGCAGTCTTCTCCTCGTGCTCCAGCCGCGCGCGCACAGGCTCCCCACCGCGTCGCTACCCCCGCGCCTCTGCACTCCCGCGCTGCTACCCCCGCGCCCTGACCCCCGCACTGCTACCCCCGCGCCCTGACCCCCGCACCGCTACCACCGCACTGATACCACCGCACCGCTACCACCGCACTGATACCACCGCACCGCTACCACCGCACTGATACCCCCGCACCGCTACCACCGCACTGATACCCCCGCACTGCTACCCCCGCACTTGCTCAAGCACGCACAAGCCCTTCAATACAACAGCAGAACGCTCCGTCCATGCCTTGGGATGCTCACGCACGCACAAGCCCTTCAATACAACAGCAGAACGCTACGTCCATGCCTGGGATGCTCACGCACGTCATCGGGTTCGGCTCACGCCGACGCGTCGGCATGTCAGGGTATACCCGCATATTCACAAGCACGTCCCGGGGTTCGGGCTCACGCCCTGAACCCTACACACCCGATGCTTGGGTATGCTTGTGCGTGGGTGGGGCTCCCCCCTATATACACGACGTGCGAATTCGAGCGAGGCGGATACAAGTAGACATGAGACCTTTCTTACACTGCTAATTCTAAAAGCACTTCCACTCGTATGCGGTATGCCTGGCCGTTATCTCCCCTTCCCTGCCTCCCCCTGACCTAAACGAGTCCGAATGCATACTAAGCTGCATAGGCTGCTCAATAATTACAAGTAAAAGGACGGACCGTGTTCCATAGGGTGTAGTTTTGCTATATATAGCTCTGCAACGTCTTGTTACTATGTTACCGTGTTCCATGGGATGTAGTTTGGCTGTAGCTCTGCAGCGTCTTGTTACTATGTTACTATGTTACCGTGTTTCATGGGGTGTAGGGTTAAGTTGAGCAGAGTTGTTACTATTTCTTTCGTGATCTGTAAGTAATGAGAACAGCATGACCCAGTTCCTTTGTGCTTTGGACCCCCTTATTTTTCTGGCAAACTCCAAAATCCATCACCAGTCTAGCTGGGTCTCCAAGTAACATTCTTGGCGTCTCGTTACACCCCCGGGGGGTCCTGCTCGTCCAGGGGGGGGGTGGGGGGGGTCAGGACCCCCCTCCCCTCTCCCCCCCTACCCCCTACCCCCATGCTCGTTCAAGGGGGGGTTGGGGGGGGGGGTCTGGACCCCCCCTCCCCCTTTTGGATTTGCAAGTTGAAAGGCATCTTTCAGGACTTCTCAGGACTGCAATACTCAGGATGTTACCTAACAACACTATCTTTGGCCACACTCATGGCTAGCAAGGTTGGTCAAGCAGTGATCACACCTAGAATAGCCCGCCACCACTCCCAACCACCCCCTCCTCCCCCCCTACCCCCTACCCCCACCTGGTCCAGGGGGGGGGGGGGGTCCAGACCCCCCCCCCCTCCCTTCCCCCCCTACCCCCGACCCCCCAGCTCGTCCAAGAGGGGGGTGGGGGGGGGCCCAGACCCCCCCCCTGTAACGAGACGCCAATAATGTTACTTGGAGACCCAGCTAGACAGCGAACCCTTTGTAGTAGCATGCTGCATAGAGCCATGGACAGTGAATGCAAAGGATATGGACATGAAGTCGAGTCCTACGGCGATCGTCTTCTTCTTATGTGTCGGCCCACAACAAAAGAAAACCAATCACACGGACGAACAGAAGGTGTCAAATGCTGTGTCGGCCAAATGAATAGCCAACAAAAACCAACATGATGTGATGACATGTCAGGCCCGTACCTGCTAAGCAGGTCAGTACTGAGATGTAGGCCTGGTCTCTATGCGGAGCCGCAGATATATACACAGCCGGTATACTGCCAAAGGCCTGCAACTCCACCATATGACCTGCCCGCATCACCCATGTTGATTTCGGCTTCATCCTACCTATGACCGTTAGGAGTGGCAACGATATATATAGGGCAATTTAAGCATCGGAAAGTTGTGCGTCGCCACGTCAGCAATGCATGATCATCGTCGAGATGGCGGACCATCGGATGGCCCTCGTTCTTGGAAGCCACCTTTATCCGTCACCAGGCCTATAGATTTGCTTATTAGCTACCTGGCTAGTGATGATCACCGGCTCCATGACGGAAATCTTCTTGCCGATGCAGGCTGTCAGATCGGCACACCAATGAGCATATCAGGAAATCATGTGGGGTAGCCACCTTGTCAGCATACATCACAGCAAATAGGCTGAGGTGGCTGGGGCATGTGGGCCGCATGGAGGAGGGCAGGTTGCCGCATATTGCGTTGTTCTCTTCATTACATGGTGACATGACGAGGCCAGTGGGTAGGCCTCGCCATACCTGGGAGAAATGCGTGTGTGCAGATCTGAAGGTGCTTGGTCAAGATGAGGGGAGCTGGGAGGCTTCATGTCAGATTAAGAGTGCTTGGAGGAAGAGGTTGTGGGATCTTACGCACCCTTGGGAAAGCCAACGGTTAGTGAGGTGTAGAAGGCGCACTAAGCAAGCTATTGATAAGCATGTGGAGCGCTATGTGGTGCCTTTCAGTGGCTGGGAGGATGGTGGTTCACCAGTACCTAGGTGGTGGGAGCCACCTCCAGCCCCTACTAGGGTGGTGCTTGATCCTGCTGCCTCCCCGCCACCCATGTGTGATGGAAGTGGAGCAGGTTTTGGGTTTTAGTGGTGGTGTTTGTTTCCCCTTGGTGTGCACGCCGTTGCATCTAGCCTCAGCTTGTGTGTGGCAAATCCACCATCGGTTGTGTGGCTTCGTGATTGTGATCAGGAGCCTTGTGTTTGTGGCCTAGGTTTGTTTGGCCATTGGCATTGCTGGTCTTGCGTTTTGATTGATTGATCGATGCAGGTGTAGATAGATGAGCACTAGATGTGTTGACACCGGACCTAGCAGGACAATGAGGGTAGATCCTGGATCAGACTACTTGCCCGCAGCGTTAGTGGCTTTGCCACCCCTGTGGTGAACTGTGGCACCGCACGCGTGCCGATGGGTTTGCCAATGTAAGATTCACACACACACACTTGCCCGCAGCGTGATACACGGTTAAGTATGTTGTCACAGCCAGCCCGAGGTGGTTTGTAGCTTCGTCGTAGCCATGCTTCCAACTAAGTGTTTTGTGTTTTGTCCACTACGGGGAGGTAGACTACCCGGATTTTCACCGGCATTCTATGGCCTTCGGCGAGAATACTCATCTCCCTGTGGTACACAAATGGGTAATTTACGTGGAATGTGAATACCCAGATTTCTTTCCCGAACATGCCCCCAGCTGCCACCAGGGAAACATGCCCACTGTGAATCTCGCCCGCATCGAGATTCGAACTGGCAACCTGAGGAATACGAAGTGATAATCGTACCCCTAAACTATAGGGCGCCAGCGGGGTAAGTAAACTAAGTACACGTTCCGACTTGCCAAACATGCCATGAGCCGAAACCTGACAAGCATGCCAAACTAGATGCAACAGCACCTGCTACTTTCCCGGCCTGCAAGATACAATAGGCGGTGACTGCAGCACCGTTGCACACATCACTACCGTAGGCACAGGCCATTGCCAGCATACACTTTAGTGAAGTAGACCCACCTCCAATTTCACAACTCACTTCACGTGTGTAGCAAACAACAACCACCAACTAGTGTCTCTCCTGCTTTTGCCTATTAGCTGTCAAACAGCTAATAGCTGTCAAAAGCTCAGTCACTTAATCAGGAACGGCTTATGTCCTCAGGCCTTGTTAACCCACCCTAAACCCATCCGTTCACCCATCATACTGTCTCTCCTGCTTCTGCTAAGTTGAAGAGCTCCCTTCCAATCAGCATCCGTCTAATCTCACTGGTACCCGCCCCAATCTCATACAACTTCGCATCTCGCAGCAATCTACCAGTAGGGTAGTCATTGATGTAGCCATTCCCCCCCAGCACCTGCACCAGGAAACAGTAGCAGAACAATGTCAGCAACCCGTCGTATGTTGGAGCTAAGCATGCAGGCGTTCCATATAGCACAGCAAAACATGCCAGCGAGGCAGAGATGGTTCCTGCACGATTGCACGTCGAGCTGCTAGGTTAACCACCTGCCATTGCTGTGGTGAAGCAGCATGCTGATCAAAATAGACAGTGCCTAAGCATGCAGTGTGCTGCGATAAACAAGCCCTGTAATGCAGCATTGACAAGAACCCAGGCAGGGTGGAGAGATACAGTCACTGTACCAGAACCGTGTGTGGCAATTCCACCCCAGTTGTGTGGCTTCGTGATGTACATAAGGAGCCTTGTGTTTATGGCCTAGGTTTGTTTGGCCATTGGCATGATAGCTGGTCTTGCGTTTTGATTGACCAGAACTGTGTCAGCAGCCACAAGATGGAGGTTCTGGCAAAGTCACGTGATGACATGTGAACAGCAGCAGCAGCAGTACATTCTATATGAGATAGATCACTGCAAAGCTTTCGGGCCGTGCAGCACCCGCCACAGCAGCAGTGCATTTTTGTACATGTTGATGATATGCCAAAGCAAAACGTGCCTTAGGCCAGTGGCAGTGGCAGTAGCAGTGCCAGCAGCGTCGTCACGCGCTCTTATATGCTTTGTGTGGAGAACATACACTGTCCCAGAACCGTGTCAGCACCCACAAGCTGGAGGTTCTGGCAAAGTCATGTGCTGGCATTTGAACAGCAGCAGCAATGGCACTTTTGTACATGTCCTGATATCTTACACATTTCTGTACATTATTGTACAGATTGTTTACATTTCTGTACATATTTGTAGCTTTTCTCAACAGTTTTGTACATATTTGTACATGCCAAGGCGAAAAGTGCCATAGGCCAGTGGCAGTGGCAGCAGCAACATGTGCTCTTTGATGCTTTGTGGACTTGTTGCTTGGACTAAGATGCACTTGATGTAAGAATTCACGATCAAAAGAAGAATGGCTTTGGCGTCCAACTATAGCTGCTGCCTCGAGCAATATTTAACACGGCACATCATGTAGAATCAGTCGCAAATCGTCAGCAAATTGTCTGGGGCACGGCTCTGCCCTGTCTGACAGGTAGTACACCATTGATAAGAGGCCACGAAGGCTGGGACAGACACACACACAGTAGCAGACCAGTTTGATGATCCCAAAAATGTCAGTGGTTCTTCAAAGAAGTCAACCGTTAGCAGCCATAGCAGCAGTAGCATCACTTGTGATGGATTCGTTGACATGCAAGCAGCGCCCAAAGACCGAAGCCCACCAAAGGTACAAAAGATATATGCCCATTGCTATTCTTACACTCATACCCACAAGGGCACCTCGCGTCCCTCCTCAGCGATCAATGCATTCTGCGACCCCGCCATGACTAGGGTTTAGAATACCTAAACCCTAATTGTGACCGCAGCTATGATAGATACCCCCCCCCCAAATTGACTTCATTTAACTTCTGGCACTTCCGACCCGCTCCCCATCTCCACCAGGGGCTTCCCCAGGGGTTTAGGTTCCACTAAACCTTAAACCCTCCGGAACTTTAGTTCCCCTACACCCTAATACGAGAAACCCCTCGCTCCCTCCCTCGTCCACCATGGGCCCTCCCCTTTGCTATCATCCCCTGGTGCCGCTAAATGCCCCGCATGCCCCTTCTTGGCCCACCTGTCCCCCCTTTCTCCCTCCGTCTTCCATTTTCCCTCCCCCCTGGGCAGCTCTATATGCGCGCATCCGTATGCATTTGATGGATCAGGAGAACAGGGTAGAAGGAACGCACCACGTGTGCTAGCACCCTCTTTTCCTAAAAACTACACAGGGCTAATGCCCCGCGTCTACTCACTCACTCCTGTCCCCCCTCCCCTCCCCCCCTTTCATCCCCCTCTCTCCCGCATGAATCGTATCCAATGCTACACCTTTCCCATACCCCCACCTCAAAGACACCATCCAACGCCCCCTCCTTTCGTTCTTCCACCCTCCCACCACAACAGCATCCAATCCCATGCTTTTCCCAACCCCTTACCTTTTGCATTATCCGATGGACCCCCCTCTCCCCCTCCTACCTGAATAGCATCCAATGCCACCCCCTTTCCCCCCCCCACCCCCTGGATAGCGTCCAATGCACTGCTTCCCCCCCACCTTACTGATATTTATACAGCATTTATTGCGCCCCCTCCTCTCACCCCCCCCCCCCCCGCATTGTGCCCACTACCATTCCCATATGTATAGCGTCCAAAGGCCCCGCTCTCACCCCCCCACCCAGGACATCCCCCTCTCACCCCCCCACCCTTTGTTGTGCTGTTTGTAAAAAGCATCCAATCCCACCCCCTCACCCCATCCCCACCCCCCGTGCAAAGTGTCCAAAGCCCCCCCCTCTCACTCCCACCTTGAAAAGCATCCAATCAGATCCTCTCTCATCTCCCCCCTCCCACCCCCCCACCCCCCGCGCCCCCTGTTTGCACTTCAGCAGAGTTCAATGCCACCCCCCTTGCACCCCCCACCTTCATTCCTACCTCCTCCCACCCCCTTCCCCCTCCCCCTCCCCAATCCCTCCCCCTCCACCCCCCCCCCCCACCTGAATAGCGTCCAATGCCACCCTTGTTGCTTGCTCTGCCGTATAAAGAATGACACTAGCACACGCCTGCCTAGTGGCCCGCCCTGCATCTGCTTCCCGCGCCACATGCGATACATACGCTCTGGATGCTTGCGTGGCTGTGTACATGTCCGCCAGCTTGCCTTGGATCAGCTAGAACAACAAACAGAACAGAACACACCAGAGCAGGAGCTTCACAGTCAGATCTTGGCTATGCCACATTTCCTTAGCATATCATGTATAGTAAGAAAACAATAGTAAAATCTTTAGGCTGCTGGTTTGGGTCCGGTTAGACTGGCATGAATGGCACAGTGACCAATTAGGCTTTGCCTGCCCAGGTTCAAATCCTGCTCACTGCGCTTTTTACCACATGTAGTGATGCCCGAGTGGTTAAGGGGATTGACTAGAATGCCCATGCCCTGTTTTAGTCAGCCGCAACTAGTGTATCAGTCCAACTTGTGCATGGCATGACAAGAAAACTGAGAAAAGAAGAGAAAGGGACGCAAGGCCATGGGAATGCCTGCGTAGACTTAAGGAAAGAGGGGTCTAGCCGTAGCGTGCCACCTTCTTACCATGACAAGAAAACTTGTGTCTCTAGAACCAGGTCACACTGCAGCAAATCATCAGCATTGTGACCATGCCCTATAGGCACCAACTCAGACAGCCTAAGAATATGTTTCCACATCTTATTAGCCAACGTGAAACACGCCCAATAAATGTGTGTCAACGGGCAATGATTGCTGTTCTGAATGAATTCACCGCCATTGGACAGAACTTTGAGCGAGGTTCACTTGTAGGGCCTAACACTAAGCTTTTCAATGAGCTTCCGGCTGCTCACTTTGCTCTGCCGCCAACGACAAAATCCCAATGGGGCGTGTATGTACGTTTCCAAACACCATCCGCAGAAGGCAGCATATGGACACAAAAGCTCTCAAAATGCAACAAGCACATGGATTCACGGCCGATTTACATTAATTTCTTATTCTTCTGTTGCTGTGAAGGTCGATCAGCAAACATGGGGGGCTCGCCACAGCATGCAAACAAACAAACAACCATTTTAAGGTGTGGCTGCACCGAGGCAGCTAGGTCGAAACGACCAAACACACCGGGGCCAAACCCCATTCCCTACTCAAATGTCCCCTACCATATCCCCTATAGCAGGCTCTTCTGTGAAACAGCATCCTGCATTCTGCATAGTGCAGGAAATGCTAGCCCTTGACGAGAGCAAGCGAAGAATGCCCGGAACACGCTAAAGGCAAAAACATAACATGACAGGGGGTGACAGGGTTACTCTGGCGGGCTGTCTAACATCAATGCAATAAGCAGGGACAAACATAGCTGCGCAAGGTGGCTTAAATCCAATTGAGGCCTTTACACGGGTGCAGCATGCTTATCGGCAATGCGATCAAACGATGTGCAGCATACAATCAGCATTAAGTACGCCGCAGAGAAGGCAGGACCCTCGATTGATTCGAGGAATTTACATGGGTGCAGGATGCTTACTGAAAATGCGATCAAAAATGCACAATTACACAATGAACTCCCAACTCAGGCCTCCAAAAAGGCACAAGCCGAGGAAAGAGGGAGAGGAGAGACACAGGAGTGACCAGCCAGTGACTGGAATACACCTGGATAATCACCTTGATAACCACCCCAAGTGCAGTCCCAAAGAATTTACACGGGTGGAGTGTGGCCCCGATTCGATTCAAGGAATTTACACGGGTGCAGGATGCTTACTGGAAATGTGAATCAAAAGATGCACATCCACACAATAAACTCGCAAACTCAGGCCTCCGAAAAGGCACAACTTGAGGAAAGAGGGAGAGGAGAGACACAGGAGTGCGGCCCCGATTCGATTCGATTCGTGGATTTTACACGGGTGCAGGATGCTTACTGGCAATGCGATCAAAAAGATGCACATCCACACAATAAACCCTCAACTCAGGTCTCCAAAAAGGCACAACCCGAGGAAAGAGGGAGAGGAGAGGCACAGGAGTGACCAGCCAGTGACTGGAACACACCTGGATAATCACCTTATATCACCTGCCTTCCGGCAGATAGCACAGCACATATTTAGCAATGACATGCGAACAAAACCTCCCACACTGCAACAGGCTCATGAGCAAGCATAGTGCGTCCTGTAAACTGCAAATGGGTATATGAGGCAAGTGCATGGAATGGCAAGACATACATACATAGAATACAATCGCTGTGCTGAACCCAAATATAGAAAATGCTAGAGCTGCATGACAGTGCAAGCCAACCCTAGAGAACAACCTGGTCCAAAGCAAAGGTTAAACCCGCCTGAGAACTAAAGAGCGACTACCATCAGCCGCTTTTTGGACACCCATGAAAGGGTGTTGTGAATGCACTTCAGCCAGCCATGTGACTGGTGCCATACCTAGACCTATGAAGTCTGCTAGCTAGGGCTGCCCTTGTGTGTCAATCAGTACGGTGCGATCTGCATTACAATCTGTCCAGAGCCACCCATGAGCAAGCTGGCCTAGGAGCTTTGGTACTCCTATGATCCAGGTCGTTCTCCGGTCTGGTGTAGGCGGTTAGCATAGGCGGCTCTCACCCGCCTGACCTGGGTTCGAGTCCCAGTACGGGAAAAGTTTCACTGCAGATAGTTTTTTGTATACTCGGTCACCAGCTGGTTAACACAAACCACCAGAAGACAGCAGTCAGATCTACAGCAAACCTGAAAGCCTGGTACAGCAGAGTTCAGAAGGGGACAATGGCATGTGCAAGGAATCAATTAGGCTATGCCTGCACAGGTTCAGATCCTGCTCACTGCGGAGGTTTCCTACATGCAGTGACGCCCGAGTGGTTAAGGGGATTGACTTGAATGCCATGCCAGATTTCTGTTTAGCTCCTGTGGCGCAATGGACAGCGCACCAGACTTCTAATCTGGGGGTTCAGGGTTCGAGTCCCTGCTGGAGCGAATTACCCTTTTAGTTGGGGACACAGGCATGCAGGGTTTTCACCCAGGAGGTTGTGTTATAGTCCACTGTCGGTATTTTCTCCCTACCAGTGTGCAACTTCATCTTTCATAGATCCTGCACATATATTCTTGCAGGAGGCAGCCATTAGGGCCAAATGCAGTCGTGTATCCTACGAAGCCTTAGGTAGCCAGAATTGGGTGTCCTTCACACATAGTGGTTACACCTCTAGAACGCAGCCTGGAAAAAGGGGACAACCTGCTAAAAGCCAGGAAAAGCCAATTGACACGCCCTCACGAACTGCCCGCAGTGGCTGGAGAAACCAGGGCTTGTCCAACATGCAAACCAGTGGAACATGCGGCAAGTATCACTATGGCTACCTTTCATACTGCCTTGCCCATTTCCCTGTCATGTGAGGAGGCTTCACTCTATAACCAAACCCCACCTGCTCACACCCCATTGTGCAACTTCCACAGAAATCAGAGATCCACTTTACCTGGAATTGCCCAACGGCTTTCCAAATTGCTACCTCTACGTGCCATACGGCACCGCTACATCCAGCGCCGCTCCCAACATGCAAAACCCAGAGTAAACTCCGGGCATGCATCACTAAAGTTATTCTAGACTGCCGCGCCAATCTCTTCCCCGCCCTCATAACCAAAACTCCATCTGCTCACACCCCATTGTGCAACTTCCACAGAGACTCTACAGAGCCCCACTTACCTGGAATTGCCCAATGGCCTTCCCAAACTGCTTCCTCTGCGTGGCATAAGGCACCGCTACATCCAGCGCCGCTTTCAACAAAGCCAGGGCAACTTCGAGCTTGTATCACATTATAAGCTATTCTAAACTGCCGTGCCCACCTCCGCGCCCTTATAATCGATACCTCGTCTGCCTCACAAACCATCGTGCAGTTACCCCATTACCTGGAATTGCCCAATGGCCTTCCCGAACTGCTTTCTCTGCGTGGCATAAGGCACAGCTACATCCAGCGCTGCTTGCATCAGGCCCACTGGCCCAGCAGACAGCACCAGGCGCTCATAATCCAGCCCAGACATGAGCACTGCTACGCCTCGGTTCAGCCCTCCTAAGATGTTCTCCTCTGGGACCTGATAAACAGAAATGACCAGCAATACAGTAAATTGGAGAAGAAAGAGCGGCCTTATCTAGTACCGCTGACCCATGGACCAATAAAACCCAGGACTACCATAATGCTTGCATATACTCGTTTTTTCAACAGCCCAAACTTACTCCAGCATATAAGCTCCCCTTTTTGCATGAAAATTCATGCTAAGAAAAGATGCATGCAGCCTCTCACAGCTTCTCCGACACCATTGATCCACCCTTTCTCTGCCCCCCCCCCCCCCCCCCGTGACGTACCCTGTGATCCGCCCCCCGTGCCCGCTCCTACACCCCAGCCTTGGCCCCCGCCCCTATCCTCCTTTATCCTCCTTCCTCATTCAGCCAAGACCCCCCTACCCATGGAACGTTCCTCCCTCCTGCTCCTCCGTTGTTCCAACCTCCCCCTCACCCCCTCCCCGCTCAGTTCCGCACCCTCACCCCTCACTTCCACCCTCAGCCTCTCCCCCTCCACAGCCTCCTCCCTCCACTGCACCCTCCCCTCCCCGCTCCCCCCTTTCCTTCCCCGCCCATCTTCTCCCCCGCGAACACTCCCTCTCCACCCCCTCCCCGCCCCTCCCCTCCCCGCCCCTCCTCCCGCACAACCCCCCACCCCACCCCCACCACCCCCTACCCCCACCTCCACATTTCCCAGCTCCAGCTCACAGCTGTCAGCACCTCCCCTTCCTCCCCCACCCCGCCCCCCCCCCCCCCCGGCCTGCGCTGGCCCCACCCTCCTCCCTCACTCCACCCCCACCCCCCTCACCTCCACATTTTGCAGCACCAGCTCACAGCTGTTACCCCCTGCCCCTCATCCCCTTTCCCCCCGCCCCTCCGCCCCCCGGCCCTCCCTGGCCCCACCCTCCTCCCTCACTCCACACAGATACCCCTCTCCTCACCTCCACATTTTCCAGCACCAGCTCACAGGTGTCACTCCCCCTCATCCCCAGCTTATCCAGCTTCTGTGCTGTGCTGAAGCCCTTCATACCCTTCTCCAATATGAAAGCAGTGATGCCATGAGGGCCGGCCTCAGGGGCTGTCTTAGCATACACTATCACAACACTGGCCTGCAATGAAACAAGAATAAATCCTTTCACAAAAGGTCTTGGCATGAGAATCCCCGTTCCGGAGGACTGGTTCGCAGGATGCTAGTACTGCTGCGCAGCAGCAGGTCCGAAATACTAATCCGAAGCATTAGGGCGAAGCCCTGGTCCATAGTCCAAGAATCACAATGTGGTCCCTCTAATGGCAAACATGTGGTTTCCCTCCTCCTACGTGTAGTCCACTTTTCAGCGTACCCACAAAGCACGGTGTCATTTTGGCCACTTTTCATTCCATTTCTCCAGTGCTGGCGCAACTCACTAAAGTTTTGCCAGCTAGCTTCTGGCCCATTTGCAGAAGTTGGAGCAAATGGATACGTAAACAGAAACCGTAAATGGGGAAACAGGTAGCTACAGGTAGTTGCATTGTATGCGAAGATGGCCAGTGCGGAAATATGATGTCTCAATGAACATGCACCATGTTGCTTCCTCCTCAGAAATAGAACCAAAAGGAAAAAAAATAAGAAAAAAGTCGAAATCAATTTAACTTGATTTTGCCCTTTCGTTTGGTTTCTGTTTACCCCAGCAGCTGCTCGAAGCAAGCAAAGGGAGCAACGATGAAAGTCGTATTGCTCAAAGACAAACACGCACCACTACTAGAGAGAGGCAGCCTGGACAGTTACACACAAACACACCCTGTGACTCTTCCTAGGGCCTGCCAGGCTGCAACCAAAGCATACGAGACATAGCGGCGTCCCACAATCGCCAATAGTACAGCCCCCCAGTTACTTTTCTTCCTTCTTTCTTTTACACTTTGATGAATTCGAAATGGCGTGGCAGAATAGCTAATGGCCTTTAGTGCAAAACAAAAGCGGAAACACTTGGTCATCTGCTCAGGGGAAACTAATGCACCGCTACTACTACAAAAGAGGCATTACATGGACAATCACACAGACACAAACATATCCCAGAGCGGCCAATATCCCCCCTTCTCCCACCGGACTACCTTGGGTCCATTGGTGCACCACATTTTGGTCCCATTGAGCACATACACCCCCCCACGCTTCTCTGCCTTGGTCTTCATGCTCACAGCATCTGAACCTGCCCCGGGTTCTGATATGGACAGGGCGCCAATGTGCTCCCCTGCGAGAAACGACCCAACACACAGACAATCATTAGCTATTCTGCATGCAATTTCGAATTCAGCAAGGGTAAAAAGAAAAAGAAAGAAAGGAAAGAAATCAGACAATCAAGGTGTGGCAACCGCAAGAGGTCCGTGCTAGAAAGAAAGTTGGGAACGCATCAACAAGATGGACAGGGCACCAATGTGCTCCCCTGCAATAGCAAAGAGGTATCACAGCCAAACAAGTATGTTTTAAGCTAGGCTTACCGGACCTATCTTGCCGAAGCCTTTCAGAGCAATCACCTGTGATTTAGATGCCCGTCTAAACAGACAAACAAACAGGTGGCAACCGCAAACGGGCCGTCTGGGGAAGGAAGTTGGACACACATCAACAAGGTGCGGGAACTAGCATGAGCACCCTTTTTCCCCCTGTTTTGCTTCCATGTCTTCATCCATTGCTCAATGGTAGAGCATTGGCTCATAATCCAGATGATAGTAGCTCCAGTTAGGACCCATTCAGGGGCCTTAGCTGATTATTCAGGCTGTTTACATCTTGACAATGAAGCTTATCCTGCCTACACCTATCGGTTCAAGCTGCTACATTTGAGGAACAAGATGAAGAAAGTGAAAAATTAAATGATTTATCAATCAAAGTGCCTGGCTTTCACATGCAGCACCGTGGCTTGGTGCAGCATGGGCAGCTATAACATTGCGTGATAATATGCCATAGCAAAAGTGGCATAGTCCCATGAGCAGCAAATTGCAACTGGCAGTCGTACAGGTAGAGAGCTGCAAAGACGCACGGGAGGTGCTGAAAGGCACAGTCTGCCACCTCCTTGCCTCACAGCAATAAGCACAGTGCGGAGCAAAAAAGAAGCAACTCGCGCAAGCTTTACCATTAGCCCCAGCCTGTCTCATTCCACTCAGCAACGCACCTGATATGAGCTTGGGGAGGTACTTTGCTCTCTGCTCAGGGTTTGCATTGCGCACCAGCTGGTTGACACACAAGTTGCTGTGTGCGCCATAGCTGAGACCCACAGAGCCTGAGGCCCGGCTGATCTCCTGCGTACAGGAAGTAAGCAGGGAAGTAGAATGTTGGATGGTCTTACAAGACAGGGGAATTGGTACATAGGTTGCTGGCTCCCCAAGGTCCCCCAGTACGGCTGTAGGAAGTCCAGTAGTACTAGCAAATGTGTTGAACCTAAGCAGATGGGCGCAAATTGCACCGCAGTCAGTTGTGCAGCTGTCCAGCAACCTATCCCTTCTGCTGGTGCATTCTTTCCAGAATGTGCGTCAACTTCTGCTGCATGCTGCCGACCTCCTGGCTTGGTTTCATTGACTGGACATCAGCTGCTGCTGCATGAGCTTACCTCCATGGCAATACAGTGCTCTGTGTAGCCCATACCCATGCCACCATACTCTTCTTGTGCTGTTATGCCTGTGAGGCATTGAAAAAGGTTAACATGCTGCTGCAGCAGGTGGCAAGGCGTCTTCCGGAGTTCCATGCATGCACTGACCGAGAAGGCCAAAATCGCCCATTTCCCGCCAGAGGTTTACGTTGGGAGGAAAGTCATTTGTTTTGTCGACGTGTTCTGCGTGTGGTGCTATGATCTTCTGAGCGAATTCGCGTACATTCTCCCGAAACTCCCGCGCTGTGTCCTCTGAAGCAGTGGCAGGCTCAGCAGCCGAGCTTAGCAGGCGTCTGGCAGCGCATGCAGCATTTGTGGCTATATATTGGGACGTCCATGGCAGCGCCCTTGATAGGAGCATGGTGAGGAGCTCTCAACTAGCTTAAAAAGGTGCCGTTACGACAGAGATGCAAACCGCCCAAAAGCAGGGACCTGTGCCAGATTGATTAGCAGGATATTGCGAGATCAGTTCATGTCTAACGGTCACCTCAATTTTGCGTACTGTATTGTGTGTGCCCGTGCGTCAGAAGTGTTGAACGGTAGTGCCTTGTCAGCCAGGCACTTGAGTGTGGGAAGTGACGACAACTGCCCGCAAGCCCTCGGCACGATATGCACAATCTGGAGTCGGTATCTTATGCCATCTCATAGCACAGGCCAGGCTCGCACTGACTGATGCGCCACGACTGGGCACTCGAATGGCTCCCGATCTGATCTTCCGCTGATTCACGCAAACCTTGTGTCACATAGATCAAGGTCAGGAAAGCGATTGGAGCAAACCCCGACAACTGCAAGTCACCCAAGAAACCCGTCATGCACGTCACTGGGGCAGCAGTCACCCCCAATATGCAGAGCATGCTTACCAAACAGCAGCAACAGCAGATCCCCACACGGTTGCAGACAATCGACCAAAAGAGCTGCCCAGCCACGGGCGTAAGTGGGCCCCCTGACGATCACAGCAGGCCTTGGTGAACTTCAACATGCCCTGCATCCCCATGCCCATGCATGAATGAATTGCAGTGAGAATCAGCCGCGCATGTACGTACATCAGAAGATCATACACGCCAGATAAGCTACAGCACAGCTTCCAGGACGTGCAAGCCCAGAGACACGACTCAGAAGGCATTATCCTCAAATCCCTCTGGCCCAGGCACCACCCCAGAGTTGCTCTCCTCTAAATCTGAATCCACATCTCCAGCCCCACCGGCCCCAAAGCTAGTCGCCCCTCCAGCATAATGCTTCTGCAGATCCCCCATCAGCTGCTGCTGCAGGGCACCTAAACCCCCTTGGTCCTCATCATACCCAGAAGACGCAATTGAAACCCTCGTCTGCAACCCTCCAGCCCCTGCTATGCTACTGCTATCGTCAGACAGCAGTCCCCCATCTCCATATGCTGCTGGTCCAAGACTAGCCCATGCCAAATCCGCTGGCTGGTCACTCGCCGCTGCAGCAGTAGCAGCCGGGGGTGTAACCACAACGTCACCGTCATCACCACCACTAGCTGTAGCACCTGCCAGCTTCGTAGCTACAGCCGGCAATGCAACCACAGCTCCAGCTGCTGCAACTCCAGCCATAGGCACCCCACCACCACCACCACCACCACCACCAGCAGCAGCATCACCCAGTGATCCTCCAGAAGGCACCACCAAATCATCCAACGCCAAAGACGCTGCTGGGTGTACTGGTATACCTCCCACTACTAGACCCTGAACCCCCTCTGAGCCTGATTGCACAGAACCACCTTCAACTACAGGTGCATCTCTAGCCACAGCCATCACTTCCCCTCCTGACAGGCCCGCTGCTAAGCTATCCAACCCATCCACAGCTGTAGCTGGTGTTGGTGCCGCGTCTGCTGCAACAGCTGCTGCTGGTAACCCATCTGACTCCCCTACTGCTGTCGCTGGTGCTGCACCAAACGCCGGTGGAGCAGCCCCAAAGGCTTCGTCCTCAAACCCAAACCCTTCATCCGCACCATTCCCACCCTCACCAGCAGAAGCAGCTGCAACAGCAGCAGCTCCAGCTGTTAGTGCACCCCCAGCTGCTACTGCAGCTGCAGCTTTGCCAATACCTCCCCCACTTCCCCTCTGCACTTCTGCTGAATCACCAGTAGTATATGGCTCTGCAGTAGCAGCTGCCGCTGATGCTGCAGCCTCCACCTCGTGCTCAATAGCTGCTACTGCTGCCCCCTTTGGCTGCTCTCCTGTACTGCCTCCATCTGTACTGCTTTTCTCCCTTTCAGCAGTACTTGCTGCACCACCAACTCCTGCTGCTGCTACTGCAGCATCGCTACCAGCAACACCCTTCACCCCAGCTGCTGCTGCTGCTGCTGCAACTGGTGCTGCTGGTGGTGGTAGCGCACCCGCAATGAGCTTCGCAGCTGCCGGCATCGCAGCAGCTGCAGTGCTAGCAGCCTTACGGAGATTGACAGGGATGCCCTCCAAATCTGGCAAAGCATTGACAGTGACATATCCGGTGACCTCCTCTTCAGAGTCAAGCCAATCAGCTGTGCCGGCCTGCACAGTTTACAAACACCACGGCCTTCAGTTCCACATTGCAAAGAAGCTTGCTCGTCTATAGGGGTAGCGATGGTACACAACACACCAATGCCCATTCAAATTCCAGTGCAGACAATGGTGCCATCCATAGCGATTACTACCGTACTGCCGCTAATGTTTTTCGAGGCTAATTATTTCGAAGGCGCCCAAATAATTTCCCAAATTGGTTTACGAGGCTAATTCTTTTCGAAGAGGCAGGAGGTACATTTTCCAGAACTTCTAAAGTTTTACGAGACTAGACCTAGGCTTCAGTTTTCTGTGCTGCTGCTGCAGCAGACTCTTGCTGCTCATGTTGCCTCAGTCTCTGCTGCTTTCACAGAAACATTTTGTACCTTTGGCATTGCATGCAGATTGCAGTCAGCTTGTAGAGACTAATCCCATTCATCTTGATACAGCTAGTTCATCCTGATCTTAGGCCAGGCAGGACCATACAACGCATGGTGCTAGTCGGCCGGGGGTTGGCGCGGCGGCCGGCGCAGCGGTCGGCCAGGCGGCCTTTCCTGTGCGCCCCAACCGGCCGCGGACTCCCTACGCATGCCCACCCGCGCTGCAATGTTTTGACATGCTTCAGCGGCGAATTGGTCAAGGCGCTAATGTTTTTCGAACGTCCTGGGCCAGAATTTCAAATTTGCTAAAGTTTTTCGAAGAAAAAAGCCTTTTAATTAGGAATTTCGAAACACATTAGCGGCAGTACGGTACAAGCAACAAACCAAGTTACACCCCAAAGCTCGGACAAATGAATGGGCATTCTCATCTTGGTGACACACAGGCTGGATCATCGTGCTTATACACAACCCTCCCACCCACCATGATCTGCTCCACCCAGACCAAGCCTCCAATATTCTTCAGGTTGTGTGTGTATGTGTGTGTGCAAGTATGATGCCATTGTGTCTGCCTAGGGAGGTAGGCAGGTATTATAACAACCTGCCGCTTCTTAACTTGACAAAAGACATGGGACTTTCAGCATGCACAACCACTTCCAGCCTTCTCAGCCTTCATCAGGTGCAAACCTACCCCCCCCCCCCTACCATGATCTGCTCCACCCAGACCAGGCCTCCAATGTTGTTCAGGTTGTTTTGTGAGTGCAAACATGATGCCATTGTGTCTGCCTAGGGAAGTAGGCAGGTATTTAAGAGACCTGCTGCTTCTTAACTTGAAAACATTGGACTTACAGCATGCACAACTACTTCCAGCCTTCTCCAGCCTTCATCAGGTGCAAACCCTGGACCCCCCCACTTACCATGATCTGCTCCACCCAGACCAGGCCTCCAATATTGTTCAGGTTGGCCTCATAAGGCACCTCCATACCCACGGCTGATGCACTGCTATACAAGCTGCGGTATGCACCAGCCGCCTTCTTCAGCAGGTCAGACACCTCTGCCAATTCCACGTCAGCGCTGGCAGAACGCACTGCAGAAACATCCTTGGACTGCAAGTAAAGTGGAGCAGACACTATTCACTACATCCCATGATATGCCATTGGCCCCGTGCCCAAAGCTGCCGCAAGGCCAGCAAGGTGGAATGAAGCAAGCTGCCAGGTACAAGCAATGGACATCATGCACATAAACTGCCTTCTAGACTTGGAACATTATTGAGAAGCGAACAGGCGGTCTGTGTGGGGGAAGAAAACCAACCGGGCTTGCAAAAACCGACGCATGATTGCGTTGCTACCGGCGCAAGCATGAATGGAAGGAACTGCAGCAACAGCCTCGCACTGGGAACTAAATGTGCTAGGAGAGGACATCACAGCAGCTAAGGGCTAAAGCAGGTGCTTTCCAACACAGATTTTGAAGCAGGAGACCAGTGGAATCTAATATGCTGTGCTGATCAAGGGCATCTTCACCCATCTCCTTTCCACCACCAGCACTGCTAACTTCTACAGCCTGCCCAATCCCCCCCCCGCACCCCCCCCCCCACCTTCTCAGCGCCCCAGCGCTCCCGGTTTCCATTGACCCCCCTGCTCTGGTATTCTCCCCTCACCCCGCCTCTCACACTGCTCCTCCCTACACCCTTTTTCCCCTCCTGCTCATCCTGGCCTACCCCTGTCATCCTGTTCTCCACTATCCCCATACCCCCTCTGCTCGTTCCTCCCATTCCCAGCACTGCCCACTTCCAGCTCCATCCTCTCTGATGTTTCCTCCTCTCCCCGACATCCACCCTTCTGTCGTTCCCCGTTACCCCATTCTCCCCCTCCCTTACCAGCACTGCCAACTCCTGACACAGCCTTCCCAGCTCCACCTTCTTTGCTACTCCCTCATTTGCCCACCCCAACCCTTCTAACATCACTCCACTCTCTGCCCCCCCGCCTCTCCCCTCCCCCTCCCTCACCAGCACTGCCAACTCCTAACGCAGCCTGCCCCTGCTACTCCCTCATTTGCCCACCCCCCATCATTCTGACGTCCCTCCCCTCTCTGCCCTTCTGCTTCCCGCCTCCCCTGCCCCTCCCTTACCAGCACTGCCAACTCCGGACACAGCCTCCCCAGCTCCATCTTCCTTGCTACTCCCCTCCCCTTCCCCCCACCCCCACATTTGGCCTTCTGCCCCTCCCCCCCAATCCCCCCCCCCTCACCTACCAGCACTGCCAACTCCTGGGGCAGGCTTCCCAACTTCATCTGCCCCTGCTACTCCCTCTTCTCTCCCCTCCCCCCAGCCATTCCCCATCCACCCCGCCTCCCTTACCAGCACTGCCAACTCCTGACGCAGCCTCCCCAGCTCCGCCTCTCCAGCTGCCACTGCCAAGTTGAGGTCAGCAATCTTATCAGCTAGGAGTGCCTTCTGCTTCTTACCACTGTCCAGCTGCATGTCAAAGGCGGCCTTGTGGGACTCTGCATGAGCCACCTGGGCCACAAGGTAGCCCACCTCATTCTCAAGCGCAGCCACCTGTATTTACAGCAAATCCAAGGTAGGGGATCAACATATGTGCCTTTGCAATTGTAGTGCACCGCATTCTCAAGCGCAGCCGCCTGTATGTAGCAAAGCAAAGGAGGGGATACGCAGATGAGCAGATAAACATATCTACGTTTGCGACCTGCGATACTGGCTAGCCCACCTCATTTTCAAGCGCAGCCACCTGTACATAGCAGAACAAAGGAGGGGATCAACATATGTGACCTTGCATTTGTGACCTGCCATACTGGGTAGTGGACCGCGTACTCAAGCGCAGCCACCTGCACACAGCAAAATCAAGTAGGGGATGCAGATATGTGCCTTTGCATTCATGACCTGCGATGCTGGAGAGCCCATCTTGTCCTCAAACGCAGCTATCCATACACCTATCGTATCACTTTGCATCCCAAGCCTAACCATGGCTTATCAATCCAAATCCCAAGATTAGCTATGCAACGGCATTATGGTTACGTTAGCATAGAATGTAAACCACCAGACCCAAAACCTAAACCCTATGCTACCAAGACCCTTCTCCCACCCCCCTGTCCCCTCACCTGCTCTGGGTTGAGGTTAGCCAGCATTGCCAGCTCCTCTTGCAGCAGTGCCAGCTTGTTCATGCTCTCCTGCTTCTTGGCTAGCAGCCCCTGCAGCTGCTTACGAGCAGCAGCACTGGCCTCAAACTGAGTCTGGGCAGCTGCAGCAACACACAGCACGGCAGCAGCAGGGTTTAGGGCACAGCACAGCAGCAGGGTCTAGGGTACGGTACAGTTCCGCGGTAGCAGGGTCTATGGTACAGCACAGCAGCAGGGTTTACGGTGCAGCACAGAGCAGCAGGAACAAGGGTTTACGCTACGCTACAGCACAGCAGCAGCAGGGTTTACAAACAGGAGGATCAGCATGTTGGCAAGAGGTGCACAGGGCCACAGGGGCAATACACCATTGAGATGCAAAAGCAAGCAGTGTTGAGCAAGTCTTGAACATAGCGGACTCCAGACTCTCTAGACAGCAGAGGCCACTCAAATCCCTCCTCCCCTCCCTCTTCCCCACCTGCATATGCACTGCTGTATCTCCTCTCCGTATCCTCTGCCTCCCTCTCCAGCCTCACGCTCTGATCCTGGGCCTGCAGCAGCACCACATCCGCCCGGCTCTTGAAGATCATCAGCTCACTCAGGGCATTCTGGAACAGCTCCAGCCGCTGCTTGGCTGCTGCTACATCTGCCTCTCCTTTAGCTACAGCTGCTGCACGTTGGGCGGCTGTTGCAGTGGCTTCTTCATACTTGGTCTTGTCAGTGGAGCCCAGCATGCTGTAAAGAGCGGCAGATAGTAACAGCAAGGAGGATCCGTGTCAGTCTAGGGTTTAGGGTTCAGCGGCTTCCAAGGTATATGATAGAAGCGATATACTTTCGAGGACAAGAAACCACGTGCCAGAATTGTTTGGACTGCCAGCTGGTACATTCACATGCGATCAAGTAAATGCAAATGCACGTTGAATCGCCTTCTTGTAGACATGCACCACAGGAAGACCTGCTAGCCAAATGGAAGTTGACTTCCAGAACACCATAGCCAAGCATGTTTTTGGGTTTTTCGGTTGGTGTTAAGGCTAAGGTCCTTCCCTATGCACCTTTTGGGATGGTTCACAATTAAATTGGCGTGCAACTCCTTAGCCTTGCCAGCAGGGGGGCAAGCATGGCAAGGAGCACCTGGCAACAGCAGGGCCACGAGGGGGAGGAGGGGCATGCCAGTACCAGAAGCAGAAGACAGCCTGCACACTTGAAAAATGACATAGGCTCCCAGCGCGTCCATGCAGGAGACTGTAGCTTCAAAGCACAGTAATGCCGACAAGGGTCTAGCCAGCCCAGGCTGGCTGACTCCATCTTGTAATGAAGTGTGGTGGGTTGCACATATGCCGCCATCCTACCACCTTGCTCTACATCCTCGTACAAATGGTGTCTGTTGCAATGGCGCATCAGTGAGTACCAACCAAGCTGCTGCGACAAATCAGGGTTATAGTTCCACAGGCAGGCGGGCACACAGCTGGGCTAAAAAGTTAAAGGTGTGCAGAAAGTGAGATACTAACACAAAGCAGACCATGTCCTGGTTTACAGCTTATGGTAATGCGCAGCAATCTCTGGGTGGTACGTTGCACACCTGACCTCCACCGTTTTACACAGCGGACCGCCCTACCTTGCCACAGCATCATCTAGCACAGGCAGCTGTTGCCCCGGCCCAGCTGCTGGCTTGCTCTTTGGATCGTATTCCACCTTGCCGGGCATGCCGGGCAGCTTTGGCAGTGTTTCATTGTAAGCGTCGTTAATTGCCCGCGTTGCTGTCTTCTCTCCAAATTGGCTTGACAGCGTCCAAGTCTCCGGCTTAGGCTGTGGAGCTCCGACTGGTCACAACAAGAAGTATAAAGTCTGATAGCTGGGGGTTGGGGTACAGGTATCAAAGCAGGGGAGACTGATGCGACAAAGACAGGCAGACATAGCTGGCAGGATTTCATATGGCATGGAGTTGAAAACTGAATCTTACAGGAATGAAGTTGAGAATTGGATCTTACAGGATGTACATTCACGTACCACAAACGCTATAGGATCTCAATACATAAGGCTGCTGTCAGAAGGCTTCTACTGCGGCCAACAAACTGCTCCATACAATCGCAGCCAATCACAGCACTTGCAAGACACAGAATTAAGATGATAATTCACCTCAACCTCAACAGGTTTATCTTCTACCTGAGAAGCCTGTGATGCTGGCTATAGCCGCAGCTTGTCCGCCACTGAAGGACCCAGCAGGGGTTGCTGTAGCAGAAGAAGAAGCTGAGGAAAGCGCAACAGCCCCAGAAGGACCCGCTACAGCCCCAGGCCCCATGCCTTCAGTAGAACCGAAACCACCCCCTCCAGCAGTCGCAGCTGTAGCGCCTGTAGGCCCTGCTGAGATGCCGCCGATGGCAAGAGGGGGAAGCACAGCACCAGGAGCTAGAGGGGGGAATTGACCAGGGGGAAGCCTTGGGGGTGGTGGGACCCCCCGTTTTGCCGCATCCATGAGGTACAAGCACTGTATGAACTGGTTCTGATTGAGGTGCCCTGCATTGCCTGCTACCGCGTCCCAGATCCGCTTGAGGATGGCCTTGTCCAGGCCCCAAGCCATGAAGGCATGGAAGCAATCAGCACCCTGGACATCAAAGCAAAGGAGCCAGCAGCAAAAGGGGTGTTAAAATCAGGAGCAACGGTTCTATATAACAGGGAGTTCCCAAATGTCCAAGCCTTGCAAAGAAGGTTATGGCAAGAGTCATTGCAGACGTGGCGCAGCCCTATGAGTTGCTTTCACCAAGACCCATCTAGATGTTGAAGTGCAAAGCATTATCAAAAGCGGTGCTCGCTAGTGTATTCGCACGTCTACTAGCCAATATAGCAAGATGAGTGTAGGGTATTAGAATCACTCTTATATACCATTTCACACTCCTGCAGAGAAACCACCGATCGCAGCTACCCTATCGTACCATGGCCTCTTTCCATCCCTCACCTTCACAAAGCCATCCCTGTCAGTATCCAGCTGCACAAACTGACTAGCGTACCGCTGCAAGTCAGGCGTTGTAGCAGGCACCAACCCGCCAGTAGGTCCTGCTGCTGCTGGTGCTGCTCCTGGTCCCATACCAGGCATCATCCCGGGAGCTACTCCTGGGGCCCCTGTCACTTGCGGTGTGTAACCAGTGACACCCCCATGTGGCATTTGCCCAGTCATACCCCCTGTTGCTTGAGGGGGGAACCCTGGTCTAGGGCCCCCCGCCATCTGCGGGGGAAACCCCACTGGGCCCCCTGTCATCTGTGGGGTGTAGTAACCCCCTGGGCCTGTCATTTGGGGGCGGTAACCAGGGGCACCGGTCATTTGAGGGGTGTAACCCGCTGGGCCTGTCATCTGTGGGGTGTAACCAGGGGGGATGGGGCCTGCACCTGGAAGGCCAGCTAAGCGGGGGAGGGGTAGTTGGGGACCACCTCCCATGACCACTATGCGGGCTTGCTCTGGGTTCAAAGCACCCGCATGTGCCTGCAAGCAGATGGTTGGAGTAGGTCAGGGTGAAAGAAGATTGCAGCCAATGCAGATCAGCATGCTCATACCCTGGCAATGGAAGGCCCTCAGCAAGCACTACAAAGATACCTTGGATACCTTTGGGGCATTCTGCATTACTCAACACAAAGATACCTTGAATCTGTAATGCAATGTGAGGAAGTCAATTCCTAGGACACATCCAGGTGCATCGCTGCCCTTCCCATTCTGCTTACAAGGGATCCCAGCATTAAGGCCATGAGCATTTGCTACGTTACAGATTAGCTAATAGCAAGGGGGAGTGGAACGGCTCCGCTATGGGTCACGCTGACTCGCGGCAGCCAAACACTCGAGTAGCAGTTACTGAAGATCTTGTGTTGCCCCTTGCGCTAGCAACATGTCTTTTCAGAATCATCGTATGCTGCCTTTACGTCGATCCTTGTCCTCACTGACTGCAACATAAAGGTAGTGATTGGTATACTTTGCAACGCACCTGAGCAAGAGACACCAACCGCAGGGCTGTGTTGAACTGCTGCTGATTGAGAGCCTGGCCCCCACCAGATGCCATGTCCCAGATCTACAGCAATGTCACAGCGCATTAGCTGGGCCCAAGCAATGACGAGCACAGGATTGGTGACTAGGAGTGCACTGGGAAGGGGAGAAACCCACATGGTCCGGACTGCTTGAAAGCTGGGAAGCATCGTTCGCTTAGAAAAGCGGGACACGCACCTGGCCTAGCACGTTCTGCGGCAGCCCTGACTTGGTAAAGAAGCGGACGGCCTCGGGCCCGCTAATTACCCCATCCTTGTCTTCATCCGCTAATCTGAACCACTGTTCAGTGGCACCTGCCATCGCTGGCATCATCTTGAAAGAAAGTTCGTGATATCACTTAGCGCTCTGCTTTAACAATCCTAGAATCAATGGTTGCCATAGTTGGTTAAGGGCCACATGCAAGGGTCAGAACACCTCCACCATGGGCGGCAAGCCCCTATAACTTCCTAGCAGGCTCCGTCATCATGTGTGAGAGCGGATGCTCATCGTAAGGCATCGTAAGGCGCTTGGCAAATGATCACGAGGCAGTTGGGAACTGCAAGTACAACGGTGTAACCCGCTTGTCACTCGAGGCATTGATATCCTGGCCCGCGCAATTCTTCACGATACCTAACCTAGACAAGGCGCTTTCCCCACTGGAGGGCAAAAAGCTGATCTGCCAGGTATGTGGCTCGAAATTGGACAAATAGATTGTCCTGTCAATGACTCAATACTTGCGGTAGTTGACGTGAAAAGGCTTTACCCTTTCCGGGAGGAGTGGTATTTGGCCGTTCTGTTGGAAGAGTAGCAATGCACGTGACATGAAGGCAGCGCCCTGATATGTCCTCGGAATTATCGGTGGAGATGTTTGTTTGAGCAGTGGAGCCTGCTGCCAGGCAGCACCACCATATGCAGCTCAGCTGGGATCTCGTCGACTCCCGTGATGACGAAGATGCTACCCCTGATCATGCTGCAGAGGCGCTGAAGCTAGTCCTGTAAGCCAGCTGCTGCAAGTCGTGGAAGTAGCAGAATCCTCATTGAATTCTCCTATTCTACTGTTTAGATTTGTTCAAAGCTTGGATGTGCAGCTCTTCATATCAAGCTTATTAATCTCTCTGAGTTGGTTCATGGCCTCTGACGAACCATGCTTCCTCCCCACAGCACAATTCTTTTTTTGCAGCCATGCCAAGATGCTTCGCATGCTCCTGAAATGATGGTGTTGGAACCTATCATCTTCCGCAGAGAGTTACTTCCGACATCTTCCTGTGCATATGGCGCCCTGTACCCTCAGCTTCCTCGTCTTGTGTCTGCAGGATCCTTGCTGCATCCCTGACACCCCAGCCTGTGGTGACTATTCAAGATGTCCAAGCTGCATGCCAACAGCTGCTGCAGCTGCCTGCTACTGCCATCGAACACTACCTGCTACAGCTGGTATACTTGGCAGCAGCACGGCCTGGTGGGATGCTGGAGGGGGCCATTGCACAGCTTTGCGCCTCCAGCTTCAGCATAGCAGCGAAGGTGAGAAGGGAAGCTGCATAATGACCCTTGTTCCTGACATTTTAAACAAGAGAAGCATACTCCTTGATCTCCGCATGGAGAAGATCTGATGGTAAGACAGCCCGCCTTGTACATTGCATGTCACTTGTACTTACAATAATCCTTTGCTTGCTATGAAAATACATGGAGCTTCCTGGAAACTCTCTCTCATTGGTAAATAGGTACCTGTTCTTAGGCAGGTCATGTTGTACTCGTTGTCGTTGAGATGGACCAGGCATTACAGCACTAAACTAGCACGGTAACGTCCCACTCCTCAAAGTGAAGAAAGATCCACTGGCCCTAGAAGGGGTAGTTTCAGCAGAATCATCCCAGATATACGAGGCCTGGCGTCACAAGGATGCCAGGATGCGCAGCCTTTGGTTGTAATCGAGCGCAGGGGGGCAAGCCCTACGTCACCCCCACGAGGAGGGTCACCAATGTTTGCGCAGTGGCAGGTAGTAGCAGATTCCAATCAAGGTGTGTTTTCCCGCTAGTAGCCCTGTCAACTTGTCTCTAGAATACCTGTCATGAGACACGTTAAGGGTTATGGCACCTTCGATCAGCTTGGACTGTTCTGCTTGCAGGTGTCCTGGCTTCTGCTGGCGCTGCACCAGGACCAGCCCAACAACAACCATATCCAGCTGTTCAGAGACAGATGCGAGAGAGCAGCTCTGCAGGGGTACTGGGTGAGTAGGAAGCACAGCAATGGTCCTGAGGAACGTTTTTCCACTTGTTTTTAGACAGTGTGGCACAATGATTAAATGCCAACGCTACAAGGATGTTGACAATGTGCTTGGATTACTTGAAACTTGGGTATAAATTATTCTATGGATATCGCAGCAATCAGTGCTGGAAAGCTCCCACCTCATGAAGCTGGAGCTTTTCATGCCAATGGGGGTTAGGGCTTATTCTCTGTTGAGTGATCGCAGCTGGTAGCATTACTGCATTCCATTGGCCCATCTTATCCCTGAATGATGGTGGACCATGCTGCTTATGTTTCCTGATCCCTCTGCAGGAGCCTCCCTTCCCTCTTGAGGCTGTGCCCACAGCAGCAGCAGCAGCAGGGCCTTCCATGCTAGCCTCTCTATCACCCAGGACCACATCCACAGCTGCTGTGACTTCACCCAGACCCAGCAGCACACAGCAACCTCTTCCGCCTGATTCAAACGACTTACATGTCACCGCGGACAACATAGAGCCAAGTATCCCTTTTTGCAGCAGCAGTAGCAGCAGTTGGTGTACTGCACCCCCACTACCACGTCGCAGCCTCAGCCTTGGGGGCAATGGCCCTGGAGATTCTGCAACCAGTGGCCTGGGGCATCGAGTTACTAGCAGTCTCAGCTGTGCAGTACATTCTGAAATTGTGGGTGCTGGAGGAGCTGCAGCGGCAACAGCACCATATGCGTTGAGGACACACAGCAGCAGCTGCATACTGGACAACCACAAGCGTTTTAGGAAGTCACTGGATCATGAGCTTTGGAGGCAGTCGTCTAACCCTGGTCTAGGCGGCAGCAGGAGCAGCGACAGGGTGGTGGAGCAACAGCAGCAACAACAGTGTGGTGGAGGCTCTCCTGGAGGTGTAGGTGGTGATGTGCAGGGTGGAGCAGAAACCAAACACCAGCAGCAGGAGCAGCGACCACAGCCGGAGCAACAGCAGCAGCAACAGCAGTTTGTTGGAGGCTCTCCTGGAGGTGTATGTGGTGATATGGAGGGGGGATCAGAAACCAAACACCAGCAGCGGGAGCAGGAGCAACAGCAACAACAGCAGTGCGGTGGAGGCTCTCCTGGACGTGTAGATGGTGATATGCAGGGGAGTGCAGACTCCAAGCACCAGCAGCGGGAGCAGGAACCACAGCAGGAACCGCATGAGCAGCAGCAGAGAGGAGGCAACAAGCAGTTGGAGGTGCAGCAGCTGAATCGGCAGAGAGAAGAGGGGGATCTTGGTAGAGAAGGACACTCGGACCAGATGCAGCAGCAGCAGCAGGTGTCAGAAGAGAAGCGGTCTGGATTTGACGACCAGGAACAGCAAGAGCAGGCAGAGGCCATGGATGTTAATGATCAGCAGCACCAGGAGCAGGAGCAGATGGGCAAGCTTCCTGCTATAAGGACGGCTCAAAGCAGCAGCAGTGCAGCACCAGCCAGCAATGCTGCTGCTGATCTGGTACATCCTGGGTCCCCCTTCACCACACCAATGCTACCTGCGGCTAGCAAGGATGAGGGAGATGTGAAGCTTTCAAACAGCCCCAACTTTAGAATGCGATTGCAGGGGATCAAAGAGCAGCTTGGACCAGGTGAGCCTGTTGGCAGCCCTGTTGTGAGGCAGGATGCATGGTCTACTGGATGTGATAGTTGTCTTTGTATTGACCTCCTTTCACTATATGGCTTTGCAAGTGTTCTGAAGATATGAAGATATATGGCCATTGGCAGATCAGCCTTATGCTTTGAATATTGCTGCAAGCCTGGACTGGGCATTGGCTTAGCCCTCCTACACCATTCTGCCCAACATACGGTCCCTCCTTTCAAGCCCGCAGCATACACCTGTGCTCAAACCAACTAAAGCAAGAAAAAAAAACAAGCAACAAAATACTACGTGTTTTTCTGTTTTCTTTGTTTCTTTTCTACGGTGATTCACAAACAAAAAACAACTACAAAAACAAAAAAACATCTTGAACACGAAGAAACATAACGAATAATAAAAGGAAACTGATAGTTCGCATGTGTTTCTTTTGTTTTCTTTTTTTGGCTTGTTTTTGTTGAGTTCTTCGATTGGGTGCTGTCCACTCTCTAAGCGACACCGCCAATGAGTGTCATCTCTTGCCAGGATGGTGCATATTGTGTGCAGTAATTGCAAGGTTGCATGTCAGTCTTTTTGTCTTATGGCAAAATTCAAGGTATCTACCTGACGCGTGTGTGACTCATTGGGCAGATCGGGTGACATCCAGCCTTGGTTCCCGTAGTTGACACTCCTCCAGCCACCTCTAATGTTGTCCGCAGCACCTCTAGCATCCAATCGCAGCCTTGGGAGTGCTATCTTTCTTCCTCTTCCAGTTATCGCTGCTTCTCCTGCATGCAGGGGAGCAAGTCAGCATGTTCCTTGCCAATGTCCGTGCCCATGGGGGATACCTCTCAGTAGCAGAGGAGCCCTCCCCCCACCCGCTGTCTGCTAGCTACCTGCTGTCTGCACCTAGCAGCCCTCACACGCAGCAACGACGGGAGCTATTTGCAGCCACCTTGGACTTTGTGGAGGCTCTCTGTGAGGCGTCTACAAACCTCACCAGGTTTCAGCAGGTGAGGGAAGGGAGACGGTAATCGTATGGTGTGCTGATGACAAGAAGTCCAATTGAGAGCTCTTGGAATTTTGAGGGCATGTCTGAGTGCTGTGCCTGCCGGGCAGATGCCCAAAAGTACAATGCTTCTGCAGCTCTTAAAAGTGTACCACTTTCACAGGGGTGGCGGGCATGCTGCGCTGGGTCGTTACTACAAATTTTCCTTTGGACGGATGGAAGGATGCCTGAGTGCTTGCACAGTTGGGCGTTCTCCTCATGTTTCCTTTCTTATTTAACACATGAGCCTGGATGACGTGTGCTTTGAGTACGAGCTGCGCTGAGGCAGTGTGTTTGATATTAACACACCATCTGGAACAGCTGCTCTGGACCTTATTGGCACAGCATGCATGATGCAGACCACACTCTTGTATCGTCATTGCAGAGCATAAGCTGAAGTCTGTTGCATACTCTGCTGCTTCATTGTATGTAGTCCCTCGTCATGCTAAGTCTCTTTTTTTATGAGGTGTTATGCCCCTTGTGTTCCAAAGTCTCCCCTTTCTAAGTGCTTTGGGTCCCTCGTATTGCAAAGTCTCCCCATTCGTGATGTGTTATGCCCCTTGTGCTGCTGCCAGCAAAATATCACGAAAGCAGATAATAGCTGGGGATACCAAATTGGGAGCTAGTACATCGTGCTTCTATATCTGCTTGTTCGAAAAACTTACGGAGAATGTTTTTGGTTGGGCTATGTCTTCAGGCCCAGCGGGCAGCTGTTCTCCGCCATTGCTTGGCACGCATCAGCACCGAGGTAGAGGAGGCTTGGCAGCAAGGAGTGCCTGTCTGGTACCCTCTCACAGGGAAGACCAGCAGCAGCAGTGCTCGGGTCCTGGGGCTATGCCACCAAGAGGCCGTGATCCTGAACTCTAGAGATAAGGTAGGAAAATGATGCTTTCGCTGATTGAAAGCCAGTGTGCAAGCTGTGGATGTATGTGCTAGGTATGTGCGTACAGGTGCAATTCTCCGCCAGTCTGCGATGGCTGCCCATCCCCTTCAAGTCTTGCAGCTTGGAATGATTGTGCTGATGGCTACGAGAGTAGCTAGACCAGCTGCTGATTTTTGTTCTAGAATGTGTTTGGACTACACGTTTCAGGGCCAGTGGAAGTACCACCGGTTTCAGGGCCAGTGGATCTTTCTCCATTCTGAGGAGTCGAGACGTTATCGTGCTTCTTTGGTGCTGTAGTACGTGGTCCATCTCTAATATGGCGAGACTACATGAATGTGCTTGGGACCTCTGGGTCAGCTGAGAGAAGAGCAGAATTTCAGAATGGCTTTCCATGCGGCAGCAAAGGAGCAGTCCGGCACGCTTTCAGGATAGCAAAGCAGCAGAGGTTCCGTTTTCTGTCTTGAACTGTGTTTTGTGGCGGATACAGACCTGAACACGCAGCAATCTGCTAATATTCAGACATCAGTATGTCGACAGGAAGAGCAACGGCCAAGAGCTGTGGGTTCTTAACTGTGCTTTGTGGCGAATACAGAACCAAAGACGCCGCAATCTGCTGATATAGAGAGATAAGTATGTCAACAGGAAGAGCAGCGGCCAAGAGCTGTGGGTGTTTAAGCTACATTTTTAAAGCCTGTGTGGCTCTATCTTCTTCTTCTTCTTACACTTGATGAATTTGAAATGGCGTGGCAGAATAATGGGTGCTATCTTTGTGCAGGTGCCTTTCCTTCTGATGTTGGAGGTCCAGGAGTACACTCAGCAGCATCAGACGACAGTAGCTACACAGGGATCCATAGGACAGCAGCTGAGAAGTGGACAGGAGGAGCCTCCCTTGGGGTTAAAGAGCCGACATATGGAATCACCCGGCAGTGCAGCAGCTGGACAGCATGCATTGCCGTTGGGAAGCGGGCAGCAGTCACTGCAGGCCGAGGAGCAGAATGGACAGGACCGGATTGCTCATCAGCAGCAGCAGGAGCAGGAGCACCAGCTCACGCCCTTGGAGGACCTATTAAGCAGCAGCAGAGTGCTTTGTGTGGAGATACAGGTCTGCAGTGAGCTTGGAGCGGGCCAGATGCGCAGTGACTTTGTAGGGCAGCAGCAGGTGGCTCCAGTGGTTAGTTTGCGCATCGATGTCCTCCCACCAACAGCAGGAGCAGGAGCAGCGGACTTAGCAGCTGGTTTGCAGCGTCCCACGCGGAGACGTATGCCTTCCTCCGAAGCGATTGATATGATAGCAACGACGTTAGGGCTGATTGGAGCGCTGCCACCACCTGCTGAAGTAGGGCCCCCTGTGAACATGGAAGGAGCAAGCGAAGCTCCTGACAGCGGACAGGCAGCAGGAGCAGCAGCACGGGGAGTTGGCAACAGTGCTGCTGCTGATGCACCGGGTCTGGGTGAACAGGGGCAGAGCCATACAAAAAAAGCTGTTGCTGCTGCTGCTGCTGGTGCAAAGCAGGTGGGGCCCATACATGCAGCTATTCGTTCAGCTGACGTCGCTGCTGCTAAACTGCCTGCTGTTCCTACTGCTTCTGCTGGTGTTGGTGCTGGTGGTAGCACTGGCTCGGGGGCTGTAGGTATCCCAAGTAGGAAGACCCTGCATAGACGGTCGGCAAGCAGCACCAGTAGCAGCAGCAGCAAAGGGAGCAGTGCCGCATCAAGCCGTCGCAGTAGCATCACCACCTCCAGTAACGCACCAGGAGCAGGTGTGAGTGCTAGCAGTCCTACCAGCCGTCGCAGCAGCTTAAGTGACACCTCTGCGCTGCAGCAGCAGCAGCAGGATAGGGGTGAGCGGAGAACCAGCAGGAGCAGCAGCAGCGGTTTGATGGGGTTCCTTGGCAACCTGCTGAGGCCAAGTTTTTCTAGACCGTCATCTGAGCCGCCGACCCGGCAGCATTCCATGGGGAGCCTAGGAAGCCAGGGGAGGAGCCCAAGGCAGAGTGGGGGTGGGCTTGGGACGTATGTTGGGGGGAGATTGTCGAGACAGAGCACATTTAGGGGGCTGGCAGGGGTGGAGGAGGAGAAGGAGGAGGCAGCCAGGCTGGAGGTGGAGAGACAGGAGAGGCAGAGGAGGGCGGAAGCAGTTTATGGGGAGAGGTGAGTTTGGGACAGTCTCAAGGGCGCCGCTAAGGAGTGAGGCTCAAGGTTGCTTCTTCCAAGTGCATGAAGAAGGAGGTTTCAGTATCAGGACAGACTGTAGAAGCATTGTTACAAGGTACTTATGGATTCACCCAAGCATAGAGGCGATGTACTTTATGAACACGTCAAGAATAATGGTGTGACGGAGATGAGGCCGGAATCAGCTGAGCTTGCGTGTGCATGCAGAATCCTACAGGATCGCACGTAGCAGATCCAGCGGAAGGTGTTGTACAGTAACTCAGTAGCATTTTTGGCTACAGCCCTTCTCCGAATACCAACCTACGGTCACATTCCGGCCCTCATTTCTTGCCATGCACAGGATGTCTGATCGGGTGTCACGGGTGGCAACCGAGTCCCCCCTCTCGTCCCTCGTCGGCTGGCAGCTGCGTCACCTGATCATCAAATCCGGTGACGACTGTCGGCAGGAGCTGCTAGCACTGCAGCTCATCTCCGAAGCAGCCTCCATCTGGTCTGCAGCTGGCCTGCCCTTATGGGTGCGTTCATTTGAGCTCTTGGTCACAAGTAATACCACAGCACTCATGGAGGTGATACCAGATGCGTTTAGTATACATTCTATCAAGGCGCGGTCCGCAGCAGCAGCGGCGGTGGCGGGAGGTGGAGGTGGGGCAGGAGGAGGGTGGAGCGGCAGCAGCTTGACGGCGCACTTCTTTGATATGTGGGGGCCGCTGGGGAGTGCCCGGTGCAGCGCGGCGCTGCGGAGGTTCACTGAGAGCTTGGCAGGGTACAGCTTGCTGACGTATCTGCTGCAGGTGAGGAGGTTAATATGTCATATGGCTGTGATATAGCAGAACTAAAGATTAACCAGGATTGCTATGGCACATCAGAAGTGAAATAGTACAGGGGCGGCTGGTGCAATGGAGTGGAGTGTGAGCATCAGGACCGCAAAGGGGGAGAAGGCCGGGTTGAGGAGCAGCAGCCAGAGCAGGGCCGAAGCTAACGTCTCTGCCCTGTCTTGGTGCTGCCTGGCTCAGTGCAGGTGGCATGGGATGGATAAGTGGCAGCGTCTCATTAGCAAAAGCACACCTGGGTTTGGTTGATGGGAGTAGGCAGGTGAACGGGCACGATAAGGTGCATCCATTTGCTCTGTTAGATTAGCAGGTTTGAGGGAGGGAAGTACGCCAGAATGGATTACAGCTGGTGCTGCTTTGCCGATGCTATCGCAGGTTTTGTGTCTCAGTCATAATGGCCTGAAGGCTGTCAATTTTTAACGAAGGACTGTAGGGGGTGTCTGGTCAAAAGTGGCAAAGGGCCAGGCAGTCGTCCTCACCGGACGGACTTGCCATATGTAAACATACCAATTAGGCATGTTTCCACACTGTTCTACACTGTGGGGCTCTTCCTACGGTTTTAAGGCAAACAATGAGGCATATGCATCACTCATACAATACGATGGCTCCTTCTTTTGCTGCATACAATACGATCATGTATCATGTATCATTAATTTCCCTGCAGATCAAGGACCGGCACGACGGCAACATCATGCTAACTGCAGATGGGCGTCTGGTGCATATTGATTACGGGTTCATGCTGAGCAATGCTCCTGGTGGAGTGCACTTTGAGGTGGCCCCTTGGAAGCTGACGCGGGAAATGATGGAGATCATGGGGAGTGACAGCGAGGGGCGAGCCAGTGAGATGTTTGATTACTATAAGGTGGGTGAATACTTTCAGTACTGCATGACAGACCCTGCTATTCTCGTCCGCACGCTCCCCTGCTGTTAATCCGTGTACCAACCTCAAGGGTGAATGCTTGTGTCTCTAGGGAATGTTTTTGTGGACAGGAACACAGCCGGACGTGGAGTCGGGTGTTGTTACTTTGAGTAAATTACAGTTGGTTGCAAAAGTTTTGGCCCAAAACTCAGATTTTGTTAGGAAATGGTCTGCTTCTGTGAAATGGCATGGCCGTTCATTGCTCTCTTGCACAGGCAGCTTCTGTATGAGGTCCAGGTTGTCACCAATGGGTGCGGTCAGCATCTCTGTTGCTCTGTGTTGCTTGGCTGCTGAGAAAAGCAGGGGTCTTGCAAGGGAGACAGCGGAGGCATTTTTGCTGCTTTTTAAGGGGGTAAATGCTGAGAACTGCCAGCAGGCACAGGTGCCCTTTCTTTACTGTTTAGGGGCAGTAGCATATAGACCAGGTGTGAAGCAGGTGCAGGGGCTATACCAGTTCAATGGCAGGGCAGGTGGGGGTAGGCAGGGCATGCGAGAAGTTGGGGCAAGTGCAAGGCTGAGCTGAGAGGGCTGTGGGAGGGGAGCAGATGGGGTGTGGGGCTGGCAACCACAGGAGGGGCAGAGGTGGAAGGGGAGAGCCAGGTTAAAAAAAGCAGGAGGGCTATAGGAACAGGGGGGAGGCTTGCTGGTCTGCGTCTGCGGCTAAAGCTAAGGCTGGCTGGCTGGCTTTTATATAGTATATTTATAGGGCACGCCCGGGGCTCGAACTCGGGACGTCTCGCGTGCGAGGCTACTTGTGGTACCACTTGGGCATACCAACTGCAGCACATTGATGCTCTGCCTGTTTACTTTCTTAAACATAAATGGTTGTAAATCAGGTCTTGCTGCTGCTGCTTAAACCCCAGCCTTATGTTCCGGCCAAAACTTTTGCAACCAACTGTGGACATTGCTTCTGCTGCTGCTGTTTGACAGAGGCAAGGGCTTTGGCTTGGGGCAGGGCTGGTTTAAGGTACCAGGGGCTGGACCTATGCAACAGTCACAGCCAGGGTGAATAAATTGTTGCATGTGCTGGCAACCCATGACGGGGGCCCTTCCTACCCCTACCCTCACCAGCTGCAGCAGTACACTAAGCAAATACCAACAACTGAGATACCTTGACTTGCACACTTCCCCTGGTAGCACATGCCATAGGACATTACAGCTGGAGCAGGGGCTGTCTCTGAAGCTGCCTGTGCCATGCGGAATACCCAAAGGGCATATCTGGCGCCCCCAAAGCAGGGTATACCCCCAGCACATGTAGCGAGCTGCTGTTCTAGCTGCAGGTGGAGCATGATTGGCATAGCCGATGTGGTATTGTAGAAAGGGGGAGCGGTGCTGAATAAAAACATATGCTTTGAGGAGGTTGTTGAGAGATCTGCTAGCACTATCATGGCAAGATCTGGTGGAAAGTGTTAAAACAGCAGTAGCAAGGGCACGTCGGGTCTAGAAGGTGGTGCTGCACCGAAGGGATATGCGTAACATGTCTTGTTTTACAACAAGCCTGGCCCAGTGAACAACTCTGTGGTATGCTAGACCTTGTTTCAAGCAGTGACAGGTGACAAAGAAAACAGTCCTCCAAAGTGGTGGTGACAGCGTGGGTGACAGCCTTGCAGCATAGGCCCGTCTCGCCCGCCGCTGATTGCAGCATGTAGAAGGAAGCTTCCTACCATCAAACTGGCATGCAAAGCACACCATCTTCTGTTAATACTGAATCCTTGGCAGTGACCTTGAAGCTTATGGTAAGATTGCCAGAAGCAGGGCCCCTCCAGCAGGGGAAGCATCCATGTTGAAAACCACACTTTTTGCTGCCTGTAGCAATGCTCAGCATTGCAGGGATAGCTAATGTGGGGCCTGCTGTGCAGAGCATGCATGACTGCAGCTAGTGACATGGTACTGTAAAGCCAAGGAAAGCTTGCTGATAAATGGGAGAAGTTCCATTCCATGCACCCTAACTCAGGTGACCACAGGGGCGTACCCACTTTTGACCAAAATCTGAAAAGTCAGCTCAAGCACTTTCTCAATGCGGTTGCGGTTGCCACCAATTTAGCACAGCAGGCAATAATTGCATCAACAAGTTCTTTGCAACAGGCTAGACACAGCTGTTATCTCTGCTTGCACTTGAGGAAACAGGAGGTGCAAACATTGGACACAGTTGGTTGCAAAAGTTTTGGCCCAAAACTCAGATTTTGTTAGGAAATGGTCTGCTTCTGTGAAATGGCATGGTCGTTCATTGCTCTCTTGCACAGGCAGCTTCTGTATGAGGTCCAGGTTGTCACCAATGGGTGCGGTCAGCATCTCTGTTGCTCTGTGTTGCTTGGCTGCTGAGAAAAGCAGGGGTCTTGCAAGGGAGACAGCGGAGGCATTTTTGCTGCTTTTTAAGGGGGTAAATGCTGAGAACTGCCAGCAGGCACAGGTGCCCTTTCTTTACTGTTTAGGGGCAGTAGCATATAGACCAGGTGTGAAGCAGGTGCAGGGGCTATACCAGTTCAATGGCAGGGCAGGTGGGGGTAGGCAGGGCATGCGAGAAGTTGGGGCAAGTGCAAGGCTGAGCTGAGAGGGCTGTGGGAGGGGAGCAGATGGGGTGTGGGGCTGGCAACCACAGGAGGGGCAGAGGTGGAAGGGGAGAGCCAGGTTAAAAAAAGCAGGAGGGCTATAGGAACAGGGAGGAGGCTTGCTGGTCTGCGTCTGCGGCTAAGGCTAAGGCTGGCTGGCTGGCTTTTATATAGTATATTTATAGGGCACGCCCGGGGCTCGAACTCGGGACGTCTCGCGTGCGAGGCTACTTGTGGTACCACTTGGGCATACCAACTGCAGCACATTGATGCTCTGCCTGTTTACTTTCTTAAACATAAATGGTTGTAAATCAGGTCTTGCTGCTGCTGCTTAAACCCCAGCCTTATGTTCCGGCCAAAACTTTTGCAACCAACTGTAGCATGTTTAAAGCAGGCACACGCCTTGAATACTTGGGCATGGGATGGCATTATAGGTCTCGGGCCTATCTTGTTGGTCTATAAGACCGGAGTAATGAGTAAGAGGGACAAGTGGTGAGGGGAGGGGAAGGGAATGGAGAAGGGAGGGGGGGCGGAGGGAAGGAGAAGTGTTAAAGTGACAAGGGGAACATTTTGAGCTCACACAAGGAGTGTAGATGGCTTTTGCTCGAGCACAATGGCTTGGTAAGGAAGGGTTGCATATATGCTGACAGGAGTTATGCAGTGCAAGTAACATCAAGCACAGTCCAGCACTGTTATTGCATCTCTTAAAACGCCATAGCAACAAACTGCCACAGGCCCCACACCAGGTGTTAAAGAATAGCGAGGTGGGACAGAACAGTCCAGTAGGTAACTCGTGCTCCTTGCACCCGCCCATTGGCCATGCTGCTGCCCCCCCCCCCCCCCCCCATCCCTCTTGAAATCATACACAGAATACACCACCTCTTGCAGGTCCTCCTCCTGCTGCTCTTCCTACAGCCAAGATGTTGATGGTGCACTGCAGGTCCTATGTAAGCATTGCTCGATGTAGCAGCTATAGCGACGCCAGAGCCGTTCTTCTTTTGATTGTGAATTCATGCATTAAGTCTGCATGAGATTACGCGTTTAGGCCTGTTGGCCATCATCAGATCATCAGCTTATTATGATGGCTGTGCAATATGTCATTGGTGTGTTTGGTCGTTGCGACCTAGCAACCCTTTTGCAGTTGCCGCACCTTATTTTGCCTTTATTTGTTTGTCATTGTTGCTGCATTGCAGGTGCTGTGCATCCAAGGCTTCCTTGCCCTCCGCAAGCAGCGCCACAGGCTGACCAGCTTAGTTGCCATCATGGGTGCCTTTGGGACTCCTCCCAACCCTAGGACCTTCCTCACAACCACCAGCACAACATATGCTGCATCACCCAAGCATCCACTGCCAGCAGCAATAGGAGCAGCAGGTCCTTTTGCTGGAAGTGGTACCACTACCACCAGCAGCAGCAGCAGGGGTGTAGCAGACGCTAAGCCCAGCAGCAGCAGCAGCGGCGGCAGCAGTGGCACTAGTAGGTTGGCAATAGCCAGCAGTGCCGTTGGTGACGGCAGCAGCAGGGGGATGGGAGGGGGACACAGGCGTGAGGATGTGGGGTTGGTGGGAACAGGAGGTACGGAGCAGCAGCAGCAGCACCACCACCATCATCACCATCATTATGGGCACCACCATCACCAGCAGCAGCAGCAAGAGCAAGAGCGTTCAGTGGGGAGAGTTGCAGGTGGAGGTGTTACAAATGAGGCTGCAGCTACTGCTCACATTGGCAGTAGCGCTCAGCCAGTTAGCACTGGTGGTGAGAGAGGTGTAGCAGCGACTGGGGACAGGTACAGGGGAGCTGAGGGGGCAGCAGGGACAGCAGCAGCAGCAACAGCAGGGATTGCAGTTTATGCATTTAGGGATGATCCCTTGCAGCATGTATCTGCTGCTGCGCTGACAGAAGACTTGATTGTACGTATTACTGGTGGAGGTAGCAGTAGCAGTGCAGCAGTAGTTGCTGCAGCAGGAGCAGGAGGGGCAGGGGCTGTCGGCAGTACTAGCACAGCAGCCACTAGCAGCAGCAGCAGCAGCAGCAGTAGCGGGATTGTAAGCAGTGTCAGCGGTGGTGCTGGTACTATGCTGGTGGGGTCTGCTGCTGTTGGTGGTGGAGGTGGTAGGATTGGTAGTGGTGGTGGTGGCAGAGCAGTGGGAACCGCTACAGCAGTGGCAGGGCAAGGGGCACAGGATCGTGGGAACTTGCCAAGCACTGCTGCTGGTGCTGCTAGTGGTGGTGGTTTAAGCAGCAGCACGAACAGCAGTTGGCCTTGTTATAAGGCAGGTGCAAGCAAGGTGGTGGGAGGGTTGGAGGCCAGATTTGTTCCTGGGTTGAGCGAGGGCGCCGTGGTGCAGCATGTTTTGCAGTTGATCGCAGACAGCTTGGACGCTTGGAGCACACGGCAGTACGATTTCTATCAGCGGGTTCTTAATGGCATTCTGTAGCCTATTACATTGAATGATCGAGCATGAGTGATCTCTTTTGTTTGTTTGCATGCGTTCGCCATTGCACTGCGTGCGGAATCTGAGGGCCATGGGCCTGCAATGCTGATGCCTGTTGTTAATGCACGTCAGTGTTAATATGTTGCTGGAGCTACAGTAGGCCTTGGCTGTCGAAAACGATGCAGGACAAAGCTTCAGCGACGCCATGTGCCGAAGATGAGTCTCGAAGAAGGACCTGGCGGAAGCTCCAGCCCTGAAGGTTGTCAAAGTACCCGCAATAGGTTCAGTATCAGCAGTCTGCTCCTTCATGTGACTGCTCTGCTGCCCGAGAGGTGCCATCTGAAACTATCAGCCGCCCCGCAATGCAAGGCGCCCTGGCTCCTACTTAACGGTGGAGCTGACGCCCAGGAGGCAGATCTATCCACCTTCTATACGGACTCACACCCCGACAGTTGGACTGCAACGGGACGGATATGGGCACCTCCCTAACGGCCAGAGTAGACACTCACTGCGGCCAGAAACTCTCACTGTACGCCACGTGTGGCACGGGTGCCACAAGAGTGAGGGGCAGCAAGCACACGATCCACAAGAAATTCTATCCGTATATATAGGGGCGGCATCTTAGAGTTGCAGCATCCAGGTTTTGCACTCGCTCCTTTGCTGCTCACCAGCAGACGGCGCCTTTCTCACCCATCGATCAACCCCATCGATCACCCCCCAACACCAAGGTCCCAAATCAACCAACCATGGCTCGCTATACGGTACGTAGCTGTAAGGACATATGGTCAAAATGCGTAATACAGCGTTCAAAATCGTCAGCCACGGCGGCCGCTCTTGCATATTGTTTACATATTGTGTACGTGCTCACAGCCAGGGCGCTCGCTCGTTCGCCAGAGACTGTTGAATTGACCGCACCAATGGCAAATGCTCTACTTGTACATGCACAACACAGCAAAATATACTGTGTTTCCAGACCTTCAAGCTGAAAATTATGTTTGCCCCTTTGTGCTGCAGGTCGTTGCTTGCTGTGCCCTTGTGGCCCTGGCCCTGTTTGCTGATTTCACAGCAGCCACCAAGGGTCTGCAACTGCCCAAGGTTGACATCGGCAAAAAAAGCAAGTGCGTGGACGTCTGCGAGAACAAGTGCACACTGGTTGAGAAGAAGGACTGCAAGGAAGTGCCCATGAAGTTCACAGAGTGCAAGCCTGTGAAGTTCATGGACACTATCAAGAAGTGTGGCTCTGTCTGCAAGCCCATGTGCACCAAGGTCTGTGTCCCTGTCCTGATCCCCAAGATCTCCCTGAGCAAGAGCAAGGGCCTGTCTGTGACCAAGCCCAGTGTGTGCAAGGACATCTGCAAGGATGAGTGCAAGAGCATGTGCAAGGATGTTCAGGTGGAGAGCAGCAAGGTGGAGGGCAAGGAGATCACCAAGAAGGAGACAAAGTGCACCCTCAAGTTTGACACAGTTTGTAAGAAGGTAAGCGAGTGAATCTGCGAGGTCTAGTTCTCTGCTAACGGACTGCTGCTATTGTCTCTGAAATACTGTGCCCTGATCCACAAAGGCATTAAAAGTTTGTGGTTCAACCATGTTCACTGAAAAATCTATGTCACTGTGTATATCAAGCATGTTGAAGGCCCGCCCTACCAGTCCAGCTTTTAATACCACAACTATTAAACCCCAATGGCGATATGGCATTAGCACGGCTGACGATATTGATGCACCACATCAAGTGCTTCTGCAGCTGACTTGGCCGAAATGTCCTTCCAAACCCCCTGTTAATGACTGTACCTTTTCCTCGTCTGCTGTGCAGGAGTGCAAACCTGTCTGCATTGACGTGCCTTCTTCAATCACCATCTCCAAGGGACTCTGAAGTAGAGGCTCATAGAGGGAAGGACCACAGACAGAAATTTTCTGATAACTGAGGGGTAGCAGTCATTTTTCAAATACTCGGGTGTATTCTGCTAGCTGTGTGCGTGTAAGGTGGTTCAGTTTATTTTTTGGCAAGTGGGTGGTTGCTCATTGATGGAACTTCGTGGGTGCTGGATGTCATTCTTAGTATTAAACTGGCAAAAGGGTTTGTGGTGTCAACTGTCTTTACATGGGCAGCCAGGGGAGCGTAAGAGAGAGAGCTAGGCAAGGAGGGGTTCAATGGCCCTGCAGAAGGGTCACTGCAGTCCATGCTATGCACTGTCAATTGATTAATTGTGACTATTCTGTGCTCTGCATGGTCGATGGCTGTTATTGGTATCCCAGGTCATCTAATCTGTGCGTAACGCATATCACACTGCAGTTTGGACGTAATTACCTTAGTCTCTGCAAACCAGGAAACTAATGCTGCTTGTGCTGCGGTGATGCCAGTATACAGTTGCTGGTGCCCTGGTGGTGTTGGTTGTTGAGTGCTGTGAGTATGTAAACGTTGTTGAGCGTCACTCCAGATCTGACGGGACATTGACTTCTGCTGTTAATGACGGCCTCTACCATATATACTTCACCTAAAGAGGGAAGTTTATTGTAAATCTGCCGTTTGAGCATTACCGGTCATGGCTTTGATGTTGTGGATTTGACCATGCACATACATGCTGTTCTGCCAGTAAGCGGCATACCTGGCTGTCACGGGACTGACTCAGGTTCGACTCCTAGTTGTAACATTACTTTCTGTCCTAACCATAGAGCTTGCCTCGAGAGATGATCGGGATGCGTTCCTGTGATCTACGATGTAATGTACTAACTGTTCTAATTTAGATACTCAAACACACACACACACACATAGCATGCAGCAAAAGCAGCAGCAGCAGCAAAACAACCAGGGAACGCGATCACCACCATTGAAGCAGCACGGCACCCTGGACGGGGTCTTTGTCGTGGCTGGTGATGGAACCTCCTAGGCAGCTTGCAGATCAAAAAATGCAAGGAAAACACATTTCCAATACATGTTCTACGCGTCGCTTGCATGCTCATCTCGCTGGGTTACGCGACACAGTGGTTACATGCTCACAGTATTTACACAGTATCTACGCATACACCATCTGTGGCGCTGCACAGTATACTGAAGGAAGTAGTCTACTTAGTGACACAGTCACACAGTGAGACAGACGTGACAAATCATTTTTTAAACTGGCTTTCTGCCCTGAAACCCAAACCCTGTTCCTCAAAATTCGGATACTTATCTCAGTCAAACCAATGCATATTTGCAGCTCATGCCGGTTACACCATTACTAATGGAACTTGCTTCCTTTTGCCAGCTTAGCCATCAACATGGTTTAAAAGCTACATTTGAAAAGAGGAAAAATCTGGAGCCAACCCGAGGCTCAACTGGTTCCCAGAATCATTTCCAAATAATCCAACTGGATATCCACCTTGACCAATTCATTTTCATCATCACTGACAACATCACCGCAACTTTCTTCACCACTCAACTCAAATTGATCGATCAAAGAGCCACTTAGTATCTTCATCTCTGAAAACACGCATCCGTCCTATGCACCAACTTCGCCAACATATGCTGCTTTGAATGACACATAAGCTTCCTCATGTCAGCCTCACAATCATGATACCATTCCTTAAAACCATTCCGGATCTCCTGGTACGTTGAGCTTTCCATCATGAAATGCTTTTCATCTCCACCTTTGACACAACATACATTTCCTGCAGTACTCTCTGTGCAATACCACGGACCATCAGTCCAACAGCCAGTCACAACTCGACCAGTGAGACCCTAATCTGAGCCTCATGAGATCAAGCAAATGCTCTGGATTGATGCAGCGATCATGACCAACATACTCCGCACGCTGTGATATATACTCAGACATCCATGTATCATAGGTGGCGTAACAGACTTCGTCAGGCGACGCCTCTCTGGGATCCTCAGGAAGGTTTTGCCAGCAATCCATCCATCTACTACCCCAGGCGCCCAACTATCTCTATATCAACGGTACCTGACAGTGACCTAATCAACCAGCATATTGGGAACAGTATCCCATAGCCCACTTCATCATCTCAGAACTCTACCATAACCGTCCCTGACAACCAATGATTGACATCTCCAAATTCTTTGCCTGTAAAGGCTGTACGCAACATATGTGCATGTGTCGGATAACCAACCTATTGCAAAATCCACAAGTTATCTCAACCCACGTAAACGATACCGGCATGCACCGCACCGGCTCAACATGCAACAACTTTCAGATATGATACAGAGTAACTAAGCCAGCTCCCACACACTTGTCTCAGACACATGTTCTGAATCTTCTGAAGGGGGTTAGCAATGAAAAGGCAGCTTTAACGTAAGGAAAGGTAAGGACCATAGTTCACACCCATATGCTGTCGTACAAGATAGCATCCTATGCCATTCACCTCCTACCTGCTTCTCGGAACATGCTGTTCAAGACTTCATGCAAACTGTCTTACTGTAACTGCCATTAGTTACTGCTGCTGAAACTGAGCATATGCAATAGTTGATAGTTCTGTCAATTGATCCTAGTAAGCATGTCAGGGCGGCCAACATGACATGACATATCTCGCAGAGAGTATTCACCATTGCCTTGAACAACATGATAAGCAAGCTGATCTGTCAGATGTCACGTTCCTGGGCCTGTCTCACCACACTCCAGGTAGCTCTTCACATTTACAGCACCTTTGAAACCACGATCACTCTCTACAATAACAATGCTTAGAGTAGATGCTTGAATATACTGACCAATGCTTCAATAGCCTCACCTGCAAAATGACATGAGCAACCTACTTACAGCGTCCGGCTAGATCTGCATGATAACATCTGGGTTTCCTGGACATTGATGCCCAGTCACCATGTGCTTTAAGTCACAGAATCCCTGCAAAGGATCTAGTTGGGATCAATTCCAATTCCCCAGCTGTTTGGGCAAACAGTCACCACGACATCATCCGCATACAGAAGCATCCGGGACTGAGAGGCTCTCACATGTGCACCACTGAGTCTGCATCATAAAGACTTACTTCTAGCAGCTTATTCATCCATAATTAAGCCCGAATAGCAACGGCGAAAGTGGGTCCCCTTGCTTCACACCTATGTTGTATTGAAAAGCAGGACCTACACTGCCCCCAACGCAGCACCAGTTCGTTGACCCAAGGACACAGCACTTGCTTGAGTACCTTTGAACTCATCTCAGCCAATAAAGCTTATAAATATTCACAGATTTTGCTGGCAGATACACCTCTGCTCAGGAAGCTCAGGAAGCCCAGCCCAGCTGTCTTGCCCAGCTTGCCAGTCCAGCCGTGAACGCGCCACATGGTAGTTCGCTGCCAGGGCACATGGCAGCCGCTCCAGAACTCCCGAAACACTTCTTATCATTGCTTCCCTAATAACCTTGACGGCACACTGCTGATGTCACCCTAACCCTCTGCTGGCGGGGTTTTCATCATACACCACCACAACCACTACCACCACCACCACCACCATCATGGTGGTGACCACCACCTCATCCACCACCACCACCGTCGTCGCCACCACCGTCACCACCATCATCACCACCCTCACCACCAAAAAGACAACAGCAAACACAGGATAACAACACCACCACCACCACCACCACCACCACCACCACCCATGACTCTGACATTCGAGGCACCCCTGAGGTCCACTGAACTCCTGCGGAATACTATGAAAGTAACCGAAGCAATCTGGAAACAAGGGTTCGTTCAAGCCTGCTAGCCCTCAAGGGGCCCAAGAGGTGGGGCGAGACAGAGAGATCTACGCGAGGAGACCGGGTATTGTTCGAGGGAGGATGTTCTGCTGTCAAGGAACTCAGCCACTGCATGCACCAGCAGGACGGCAAACCGTCCACAGTTTTCTCCTTGCCAACTGGTGTCTTCGCCGCAGGGCGCTTGGGAGACGCTACTAGTAAATGAAGCGCGTAGCTGACTGCGAGTTGACGTGGAACGCTTCTCCTTAGCTCGCGGTTGTGACCTTGAGAACAATCGGCATGTGCAATATGCTGGCGACTTTAATGCGTTAGTACTAAGCCGCCTTCACGAGCTTAGCCAGCTCTTGTTGAGATTGCTTGAATTTCTGCATGCATTCAGCCACAACAATGCTTGTGTGTGCCACATTGTACTCGGGTGCTGTTCGTCCTCGCTCTGCACTACTTGGTCGTCACCGTGGTCAGCTACCATCAGGTACTCACAGCTGCCAGAGGAAGGGCCCTATGCCTACAGACATGCCAAGTGGGTTATATATCTGCTTCCATCATGGCATTTGTTCTGTCTGTTCATGCATCGTCTGTATGTTTATGTGTAGTTTGCCTCGTCTTGTATCGATGTAAGTGGTGTTTGCATTCTCATCAGGTTATGGGCCCACTGTTGCGCGTGCCTGCCTGCAAGTGTTCGTCTGTATCAAATGCTACAACGTTCGGTTCATAGACCTCCGTTCACTTCACTGGCCCTCGCAGTTCCACTTACCGATAACTGCATTGCGCCACCATGTCGCTTGAAAGTGAAAGGTTTAGCATGGCTAAAGGTGATGTCTACAAGTACGCCACTTAACGCACACTTATGAAGCTCTTTCTTGTTCAGAAGGGCGCCTGGAAGTGAGTTGTCACCCTCCTGTTGTCACTCCTCCGGTTTTGACATGCATGGTGACAAACAAACAAACAAACAAACAAAATATTTAAGGTGTGGCTGCACCATGGCAGCTAGGTCGAAACGACCAAACAGACCGGCTGATCCATGGTCTGGAGTGCGGCTGAGCACAGACAGCAGCAAGGGCTACAAAGTGCGGCTGAGTAGTCGGCACAACTGTGGCAGCTCAGGGCCCAGCTGGGTGGCTGGGTGCCCCAAGGCCGGCAGCAATTGGACAGCAACTACATGAGATAGATCTCTGCACAGCCCCGGGACCGTGCAGCACCCGCCACATGACTCCAACGGCCATTCTGACAGCAACTATATGAGATATATCACTGCACAGCTTTTGGACCGTGCAGCACCCGCCACATGACTCCAACCAGTTTGTTGAGAGAAACCGATATTGAGAGCTAAGACGACAAGAACGGAGACAATCAGCATCTATGCAGGTAATGTCTGGGTCCGGCAGCAGCAGCAGCGGTGGCGGCACTAGTTGGTTGGCCATAGCAAGCAGTGCTGGTGGTGATGGCAGCATCAAGGGGATGGAAAAGGGACACAGCCGTGAGGATGTCGGGTTGATGGGAACAGGGGATCCCGAGCAGCAGCAGCACCACCATCACCACCATCATTATTAGCATTATCACCACCAGCACCACCATCACCAGCAGCAGCAGCAGCAAGAGCAAGAGCGTTCAGTGGGGAGAGTTGCAGGTGGAGGTGTTACAAATGAGGCTGCAGCTATTGCTCACAGTGGCAGTAGCGCTCAGCCATTCAGCACTGGTGGTGAGAGGGGTGGGGATAGGCAGAGAGGAGCTGAGGGGCCAACAGGCACTGCAGCAGCAGGGGTTGCAGTTGATGCTGTTAGGGATGATCCCTTGCAGCATGTATCTGCTGCTGCTCTTAGAGAAGACTTGATTGTACGTATCACTGGTGGAAGTGGAAGTAGCAGTAGCAGTGCAGCAGTAGTTGCTGCAGCAGGAGCAGGAGGGCCAGGGGCTGTCGGCAGTACTAGCACAGCAGCCACTAGCAGCAGCAGCAGTAGCGGGATTGTAAGCAGTGTCAGTGGAGGTGCTGGTACTGCGCTGGTGGGGTCTGCGGCTGTTGGTGGTGGAGGTGGTAGGATTGGTAGTGGTGGTGGTGGCAGAACAGTGGGAACCGCTACAGCAGTGGCAGGGCAAGGGGCACAGGATCGTGGGAACTTGCCAAGCACTCCTGCTGGTGCGGCTAGTGGTGGTGGTTTAAGCAGCAGCACGAACAGCAGTTGGCCTTGTTATAAGGCAGGTGCAAGCAAGGTGGCGGGAGGGTTGGAGGCCAGGTAGGTTTGTTCCTGGGTTGAGTGAGGGGGCCGTGGTGCAGCATGTTCTGCAGTTGATCGCAGACAGCTTGGACGCTTGTAGCACACGGCAGTGCGATTTCTATCAGCGGGTTCTTAATGGCATTCTGTAGCCTATCACATTCAGTACTCGAGTATGAGTGATCTCTTTTGTTAGTTTCTTTGCATACGGTGGCCATTCCCGAATTGCGTGCGGGATCTGAGGGTCATGGGCCTAATGCTGATGGCGGTTGTTAATGCACGCCAGTGCTAACATGTTGCTGGAGCTACAGTAGGCCGTGGCTGTCGAAAACGATGCAGTGGCAAAGCATCAATCAGCGATGCCATGTGCCGAATATGAGTCTCGGAGAGGGACCTGGCTGAAGCTCCAGCCCTCAAAAAATTCTAATTGCTTGCAAAAGGATTAGTATTAGCAGTCTACTCCATCATGTTACTGCCCTGCTGCCCGAGAGGTGCCATCGGCAGAAACTAGCATGCCCCGCAGTGGCGCCCTTGCTCACTAACTAACGGTGGAGCTGACGCCCAGGAGGCAGATCTAACCACCTTCCATACGGACTCACAGCCCGACAGTTGGACTTGACCTGGACGGTTATGGGCACCTGCCTAACGGCCAGAGCCACCGGCGGGGCACCACTGCGGCCAGAAACTCTCACTCTACGCCACGCCGGTGCCACAAGGATCATGAGTTGAGGACAGCAAGCACACAGTTCACAAGTGCCTCCATCCGTATATATTGCGACGGTATCTGGGAATTGCAGCATCCAGGTTTTGCACTCGCTCCTTCATTGCTGACCACTCACTCAGACGACGTCTCTCTCCGGCACATCGATTCACCCCCAACGCCCAAATCCCAATTCAACCAAGAATGGCTCGCTATACGGTACGTAGCTGTAAGGACACATGACTAAAATGCGTAATACAGCGTTCACAATCATATTGTGTACTTGCGCACAGCCAGGCCGCTCGTTCGCCAGAGACACTACTGAATTAAGTAAGTTCATCAATCGCATATGCTCTACATGTACATGCCCTACACAGCACAGTATACTCGCTTGTTAGATTCTCAAGCTGACAAAGTAATTGCCCTTTTGTACTGCAGGTCGTTGCTTGCTGTGCCCTTGTGGCCCTGGCCCTGTTTGCTGATTTCACAGCAGCCACCAAGGGTCTGCAACTGCCCAAGGTTGACATCGGCAAAAAAAGCAAGTGCGTGGACGTCTGCGAGAACAAGTGCACACTGGTTGAGAAGAAGGACTGCAAGGAAGTGCCCATGAAGTTCACAGAGTGCAAGCCTGTGAAGTTCATGGACACTATCAAGAAGTGTGACTCTGTCTGCAAGCCCATGTGCACCAAGGTCTGTGTCCCTGTCCTGATCCCCAAGATCTCCCTGAGCAAGAGCAAGGGCCTGTCTGTGACCAAGCCCAGTGTGTGCAAGGACATCTGCAAGGATGAGTGCAAGAGCGTGTGCAAGGATGTTCAGGTGGAGTGCAAGCAGATCACCAAGACAGAGACTAAGTGCACCCCCAAATTCGACACAGTTTGCAAGAAGGTAAGCAATTGAATTTGGCACAGTGTCCCTCCTACCCATACTTGCCTGCAAGTCCTGTTCTCTTCTGTAAGACTGCACAGCACGGCCTCGCTTCAAAATGCCATATGCTCCACTATTCACGGAATACATTGAGACTGAGCGCTCTAGGTCAATGTGCATAGTGGATCATGTAGGGATGGTATGTTTTGGTTGATTCACTCTTTATCAAATCTTTAGCGCCACAGATTACCCCAACATCTTTGAGATTGAGTACGCACCATTGTAAACACGTTTGCGGTGTCCTGGGCCCAGCTTCTTTGTCAAACCCATCCTGCTGCTAATTGTACTCTTTGTCTTTGTTTGCTGTGCAGGAGTGCAAGCCCCTCTGCATGGATGTGCCTTCTTCAATCACCATCTCCAAGGGACTCTGAAATAGTAAAAGCGGGACTGTGAGGTTACTATGAGGGATCACGAGTAGATAGAGTTCGTGACCAAAATGACGATGGGTAGTTCCTGGGCCTGTAAAGTTGTGTGGTTTACTTGCAGTTCTGATCTGTCAGAGCCTCCAATTGGTTTTATGGCAACCTATTGATTCTTAGGAAGGTGCTAATGGCTGGAGGTCAATCTGCGTTGGCAGGGTAGGCGAGTGTGATTGACATAAGTCTTGATGTTGCCTAGCAGCCAATGTCGTGCGTGCTCTGCCTCGGGCCAGTCATATGTTCTCCTGTGGTTCAGTTGACCCGCGGCGATACCCCACATATTCAGGTTCCCTGCTCTGATGCTGGTACTTCAAAGTGTCTCTTTGTACTGTCAATTGATTTCGTGCATGCTGTGCTGCCTACCAGCATTGTGAAGGGTTCCTAATCATCCGGGTCATGTAGCTGGTGGGGAATTGGCTTGTATGTATGTATGTGCAAGTTATGTTGTTGGTACCCAAAGCGCGTTCCAGCAGGGAGACCATGCTGAGGTGATGAACGATATTGCTCTTATTGGCTCTTGTAATCAGCAAGGAAATGGAGATACTGAATGGGCAGTATCAGACCTAGGAGTGCTCACTTTAGAAGTAGTGATACGCCCCGGCACCCCCGGATGGCCGTATGCTGTAGAATGCAGAAATGATCGCATCGTCAGGAAGGCACCCTTAGAGGGTGATACCAGAATAAATCAATGATACGTGGTGGTATGACAACCGCAAGGGGGCTGCTAGGTCGAACCGACAAAACACAGCAGCGGATGGATCCATCGACAATGTCCGCCATAACAACCAGAATGTTAGATTGGAATGGGGCCTCCCGTGCTGAACGTACGTGCTTGGACCACTTAACATGAATGTCGAAGGAACAGATGATACTTAATGTACGCTAAACTGAACTGCTGCCCGGTGGCCTGTGTGTTCACTCTGAGCTCGCTGTGTTTGCGGGTGCGGAGGAGCGGCGGAAGGAAAGCGTGCCCGAGCAGCCTCTGCCTGAGACGGCAGACTAGCAAAAGTCCTCGATGTCAGACTAGTACGTATGCAGGCAACAAACCAGGCGAAAAGATAGCAGCAAGCCTACCTACTCGCCAGCAGCAGCAGCGCCGCGGCGCATGCTTGGCTAAAGGGTCGCTAGTTGAGTATGCAGCTTGTTGGGATGGGCAGAACGTAAGGTATCATAAGCTGACGCGCCGGAGGCGGCAGCAGGAGCAGAGTGTACACGTAGATCTATTCGCGACCCAAACATGTACGCTTCAGGACCAAGTCTAGGTCTCAGCTGATCTTACACATGGTCGCGGGCCGCACGGGTCAGTCACAGAAGGTTCGACAACATATGTTCTTTACAAATCATAGCATGCCTGGCTTCAGTAAATTGTGTTACTCTTTGTTGACTCTTTCAGAAGACAAGCAACTGCAACCCCTACAAACGAGAGTCTGCAATTACAAAGACAGCTACTAACCCCGGAACAGCCCTAGTTACAAAGGGTGTGGCTAGTTATGCTGGCACAGTTGTTACAAACCCCTACCAAGGTTAGTAGCAAGTTTGTTTTACCAGTTAACACACTACAATCTAATGACAAGCAGCAACTGCTTAGTCATGATCACCTCCATGCGCACACAACTCAACTGACCAGATACAGGCATTGAGAGCTAGTCACATACAGTGCGGCACTAGCACCTGCATCTATAGTAACTGCCTCCAGCAGCTGAAGGACAGATTTCACTCCTCATGATATCAGTTAGCCTTCGAAGGCTGATTCAGCAATGCATCATAGCCAATGACCTTGTGATTCCTCACCAACAGGCACCTCTGGGACTACATACAACCAAAATCAGACGCCAACAAAATCCAATCTGGATGCAAACATCCTGGCCTTATAGCCCTGAAGCCCATTCTTACACTACAACAACTCAGCAGGATGGTAGCCAGACAACGGCTCACACGATGTTCTCATCCCCAACTGTCGCTGCTGAGATGGCTCACCCTTCTCTCCACTGCTCCCCTACACCCTAGTGATGAGTGATTATGCATGTGATGAAAAAACAGCTACCCAGCAACACCCCTGCACCTGAGACTGCATGAACCAGTACGATTCCTATGGCTAAATATGATGACATGACCCTCCCCTTGCATGAACACTCCAACTGCCATTTAAAAAACGCTGCACGACAGAACATCCCTGAGCGGTGCCCTCAACCCCCTGACTGCCTCAGCAGCTAAACCAATCGACCATTATGTGCGTCTAGAATATGTATAGGAAATGCACCCTCGTGCCCTGCTCTCACAACCTCTCACATAAAGATGTGAATGTACATCTTGATACATTTGCAGCATCTGCCCAGCCCTCGTGACCCGGAACCCAAGCACACACAACACTCTATTCTTAACGATGGAATGATCGTCCTAAAGCGCCTCTGCCCTCTCCCTGCCAGCCCCGACCCCAATGCCCTAGCCCATCTTCAATGAATTAAGTAGGCCCACAACACACTGCCCATCATAATCAACCCCATGCCCTGCAAATCAACCCTATGCACTGCACAATCAATCCTATGTCCTGCACATCAACCCTATGCCCTTTGTAACCAATCCTATGCCCTCAATAACCAACCCTGTGCTCTGCATATCAACCCCGTGCCTTGCAATAAGAATGCAAGGCGTTCCGAGAGCTTCATTGCAAGCCCTGCCACCATGCCCTCCCACTCCAGTCTTCAAACCATTCAGCGCTTCAACATCTGAAAAAGCTTCATACAATGGTAACAAAATGAATATGTCACCATAGGACTGCACACTTGACTCATATGTGCTTGCCAAGCCCTGGCACTACTGAAGGTCACACTACATGTCCTTCACCCTAAAGCTCATCGCCAAATCACAGGATGAGAGCCTTTGAAACAAACCCAATGCCCGATCCGTTATCATGCCTCCATCCCACATCAAAAGCACTACTTGTGCTGCCCTCTCTCACCAAGACCCCGACCAGTAAGCAGCTACAGCTACTCACATACACGTCAGACCGAACTATGACCAAATGTTGACCAAAGCGTTGACCGAGGTTTGACCCGACCCCAGGCTGTCTGGCAACACCACCACACCTATACCGCCGCGCCCGTGAGCTGTGCCTCCTTCTTCTCCAACTTCTGCGCCTTCAAATAGCTACTCAACAAAATGAGCCCAAAGAAGCTAGCACCCACAAAACTTGCCGTAGCAGCCGCACTCATGGCACTCACACTTAGCACAGTCCCGACATTGACCAAAGTGCTTGTTGCCAGGGCAGCCCCCACCACTTTCTGCCATGCTTGTACTCGCGTCAAGGCGCGCTCGGCTTCAAGGGCACGTACGCGCAGCTTGAGGTCACCGGAAGCCAGGCGGTCAACAGTACTGTAGATGTCTGCGATGTAGTTGGGGCCACGGAAGAGGTTTACCACGGCGCGGTTCTGCAGGAGATGGCAGGGAAGTGAAAGGAGATTAAAGGTGAGGGTTAGGGGTCAGGTATTAAGGAGAGTTTCCTTGCATGGGGAGACGGTGTGGCAGTATCTTCACTTGCTGACTCAGGTTTCACCCATGAGCGATCACTTTACTAGGGAGAGTCGTCGCCATCACCATCGACTGGGATCAACTGGGGCCATCGGGCCATCGTGGGCAACATTCCTGGCACCCTCCCACCAAAAAAACATACTACGCCACCACTGCACTGCCCTGTAATCAGAACATAACATAACAAACATTTTAGGTGTGGCAACCGCAAAGGGCGGTAACCAATGGAGCTCAGCTCAGACGTGATCTCTATAGCTGTAGATGAACTTATGGTCAGAAACTATCATTGCTACCAATGATACCGGCGCACATCGCTTGTGTTAAAGGTACCTGTATTGCAACACCCAATGCCTGTGCCACCTAAGAATAGCAGACTGGTTTTGAAAAGTTCAATTGAGGCGAGGTGGTTTTGTGGCCATCAAAATGATTCCCTGGAACTCCTAATCAAAAGAACAAACTACCAAAGTCAACCCCATATGAATCTCAGCTCAGACATGAAACCTCATCTCACCTGGTTGTCGCTGCGGCGCTTCAAATCCTCCGTTATCTTCGCAAACTGCGGCGTGGCCTCCAGCAGCAGCTCGCGAGCGTACGGCGCACTGATCTCGCTGATGTCAAACCTCGGATCCAAGCTCTTACCGATCCCGTCCAGCACGGTAAAGCTGCGCACCACAAACGTGAACGTCGCAGGGAACCTGAACGGCTGGTCGCTCGCGGCCAGCAGCAAGTCCTCGCCGATGTTCGAGAGGATGGCCTTGCGCCGCTCCTTGGCCTCGTCTTTGCTCCGCTGCGGCTTGAAGGATGCATTGTATGACTGGCCCTTCTGCTCCTTCTCCTTCTTCTGCTGCTCCAGCCGCTCTTGGAAGGAGTTCAGGAAGAACTGAGCGGTACGGCGGACGGCGAGGCGGTCCCCGGTCGGCACCTGTGGCATGACGGAAGCAATATATGCAATGACGTCAGCATATGTGTGCCTGAGAGTATGTGTGACTCTTACATTGGCAAGCCAATGGGTACGCACTCAGGTAGGCATGCATTGATACAGTAACAGCAGCATATAAGTTCCTCCCAACCCATCCACCCTGCCCACCTCCGTCCCGCTTTCCCCCCCCCCTCATGTGCCCCACCCTATTCCTTCTCCCTCATCCACCATCACTCCCATAGTGACCAATACACACCGCCCACCACAACCCTTATAAATACCAGCCCCCCCCCCCCCCGACCGACTGGGGACACTGCCTCCCCCCCCCCCTCTTTCCGGTACAGGTAATTAAAGCAGGGGAAAATGATGCGACAAGAAAAGCAGGGTCTGTCATGCAGTGCTGGAACGTATAAAGCAGGGTTCAGCGAACAAAGCAGGTTTCCCTGCTGATTTCATCAGTCACCAGCACTCCCATGGTGACCCTTTCGCCCCGCCCCGCCCCACCCCAACCCTTGCAGATTAGTTTTCATTAGAGTTAGTTGCATTTACTCACTCTTTTCAACCCTCAAAAACATCTCTTCCCCCCCCCCCCCATGCCTCCTCCACCTCCTGGATTCCTCACTTACCAGCACTCACATTGGGACCATTAAGACCAATTCCCCCCGCCCCACCACAACCCTTATAAATACCCCCCCCCCCCCTTTCCCCTCCTGGTTTCATCACTCACCAGCACTCCCATTGTGACCAGAGCATCCAAGCACTTATCAGCGTTCTTGTTGTACACCCCATAGAACAGCTCCAGCAGTCCGCCCCGCACATCACCAGGGATGGTGCCCATCATTCCAAAGTCATAGTAGATCAGACGACCACCATTCTCAGAGTCAACAGCTACATTGCCAGGGTGGGGGTCTACAGCAACAACATTGACAGCACGAGAGTTGACAGGAGCTCTGTGCATGAATACAGCAGGAGCACACTTGGCAGGAGAGCACCGCTTGGATACAGGATCAGACCGTAACAAAAAGAGCAAAACAACACTAAAGCAGGGATTCTGCTGATGAAAATGAGACGACATAATATAGCATCTGGCATATATTAAGCAAGAGCTTGCAGCAGCAGTAGCAGGACAATGAACAGGTGGTCTTTGCATGCCAGAAAAAAACCAATCTGCTCAATCGCTGCCATGTTGTTAATGTTTGTTCCGCTGATCTTGATCTTGTTAGTATTTGTCCCAGAACAATATCCTCAACAGCAACACCTACTATGGCAGCGCCCCCTCCCAGGTCTCTTCGGGGTCCTGTAGAGCTAAAACACCTTGAAGACCTCTACAATATCCCCAGATTGACATATCCCCCCCTAGCTGCATGGAAGAACCCATATGTCAGGATCTGCCACAGACATCCCCCAAAACTGTCCCTTCTACAAACCCTCCACTTCCCCTCCGCTGCCTAAACCCTACTCCAGCCAAAACCCTATCTCCAGCCAAAGCCCTACCTCCAGCCAAAACCCTACCCCCCCTACCTGCATGGAAGAACCCATATCTCAGGATCTGCTGCAAGTAGCTCTCCACCGACAGCCGAGCCAGCCGCTGCCGATCCAACCCCATGCGATCAATCGCCTCCCCGTCGTTGATCTTCGTCCCCGGGCAGTACTCCAGCACCAGCACCTCCGAGGTACTGTAGTGCCAAAACACCTTCGGCACCTTCACCCATGGCGTCCCCGCGAAGTTCTCCCTGAAGCGATCTGCGTTGCGGCCCTCCTTGGTGTAATCGATCTCCTCGTACAAGATGCGGCTGCACTCGTCGTAGATGGCGACCCAGTCGCGCGCTGCGCCATCCGTCTTGGGATCGACCTTCTGCAGCCACACTGCTAGCGCCCTGTGCATGAAGAGTAAATAGCAACGTCAGCACACGTGGGTTGATAAAAAGGGTAAATGCAAGAGCTAAACTATAGCACAAGTGGGTCATCCACCCTCCAAATGCAGGTCATCCATATACCTCTTCTTCATACACTGCCCCCAACCACCCAAATCCACCATTGAACAAGACGCCAAACCTCATCCCTGCCAAAACCTTACCACTGCACCTTTTCCGTCCCTCCTCCCACCCTTCCCCCTTCCGCCGCCCGCAACTTTCAATAAGACCCTTTCTGGCCGGTCCTGCCCTATCTCCCCCCGCCCCACCTCCCCCTCCCCGCTCGGCTCCGCTTCGTCCCCCCCCCCCCCGCCCTAGTTTCCCCCTCACCAGATGTTTTTAAGATCAACATCAATCACTCCTGGGCGCTGCATCTTGCCTTCCCCCATCCCTCCTCCCCTCTGCCACCCCTATTTCCAATCAAACCCTTCTTCCCTGCCCCTGCCCCCACCCCCCCGCCCTAGTTTCCCCCGCACCTGATGTTCTTAAAATCAATATCAAACAGCTCCTTCGTTCCCTGCCGCTCCACCTTGCCTCCCCCATCCCTCCTCCCTTCTGCCACCCCCATTTCCAATCAGACCCTTCTTCCCTCCCCCGCCCTGCCCCCACCCCCCCTGGTCTCCCCCCCACCCAATGTTCTAAACATCAAAATCAAACAGCTCCTTCAGCCCCGCTGCGCCCTGCCTCTCCCATCCCTCCTTCCCTCTGCCACCCTCATTTCCAATAAGACCCGTCTTCCTCTACCCTGCCCCCCCCCTGCCCTGCCATAACTGCCCCCCCCCCCGCCCCCTCCCTAGTTCACCCCTTACCTAATGTTCTTCAGATCAATATCAAACAGCTCCTTCAGCCCCGGGCGCTGCACCTTAACCACCACCTTCTCTCCACTCTGCAGTGTAGCTAGATGCACCTGACCCAGGCTGGCAGCTGCTATGGGTGTTTCATCAAACTCAGCGAACACTTGGCTAGGGGGAGCACCCAGGTTGGACTGAAGGATGGCCAGCGCAGTCTCAGTGTCAAAGGGAGGGACATTGTCCTAGGAACATGGAGGGAAAAAAGCATGGAGTTCTCTGTCAGCAGGCGGGTGTCAAAGGGGGGGGGGGGACATTGTCCTAGGAACATGGAGGGAAGACAAAAACGGGGGAGCTATACGTCAGCAGGGAATAGTTCTTGGGGTTGCAATGAGAGGTAGCTCGGCTAAAGCGGAATCCCGGAACATGTCTATGAGATACCAATAGAACACTCGGCAGCGCAGCAATCGCAACATGACTCCAACCGTGGCATAACTCCACCCGATTGTCGGTATGTGTGGAGAGCAGAAATCAAGACAGAGACTAGGGGATTATTTAGGGAGTTCGTAGCAGCGCACGATATCTTGGAACCGACCAATAACCCCCCCTTATCCGTCCCCGTTTCCATCTCCCCTGCACGAGTTCCCCCCAACTTGGCATTGCACCTTCCTGTATCCACATGTCCAAACCGCCATCCACCAATCTTCCTGCGCCTCAGCTGTCTCAACTTTATTTTCAGCTTTTTATTATCAGCTTTTCCCTTACCCGCCAGCTCCTTAGCCAGCCCTCCTAATTACCTGCAACTTCTATAACTCCTTGACAAACTCCGGGCTCAAAGACATCCCCCCGGTTATCAACTAAAAGCACCCTGGCACTGAACTACCCTTGCTGCCCCACCCACGCATGCCACCACCACCTCCAACCCCCTTTCTCCATCCACCTATCCTACACAATAGAACCCTTTTACACCGCACACTCCCAGTTACCTGCAACTTCTCCAACTCCTTGACAAATTCCGGGCTCAGCACATCCACCCTGGTGCTGAACTGCTGCCCAATCTTGATGAAGGTCGGCCCCAGCTTGACCAGACCCTCTCGCAACCACACTGCCAACTCCCGCTTCCTCTTGCTGACTGCCTCCTTGCTCATACCTCCCTCAGCCTTCTTGTAAGTCCACTTCTGGTTTAGCAGGAAGTACCTGGGGTCATCAAAACAAGCAGCAGCAGCAGCCTTAGGATCCTTGGGGCGTTATGCATTACTCAACACAAGCAGCAGCAGCAGTAGCATTATCACCAAAGAAGATAGCAACATATACTATCGCATTCTACTGAACTGAACTAGACTTCCCGAATACTACTTCACTGTCTACATGAACCCCGGATTGAGCGCAATTTGTCCTAACACAAACATCAAAAGCACTGGGGAAAAAGGGAGCAACAGGAAGATCGCCACTGAACACATAGCACTCTACCATTGGCATTGACTCCACCGGGCTGACACTTTAGACCTCCTGAACCCCCTTCACACACTGCTTTCCACGCAAACTAAGAAACTGCTTGGAGTGTGGGAGCCGCTGCACGGCCTGAAAGCGGTGCAGTCGTCCATTTGAATTAATCGCCTTGCCATTGTCTGGAATAAAGCTAATTACTCATACTGCGTATCTCTGAAGTAGCTGTCATACAGTCAAAGCTTTCAGCCCTACTCCCCACTTATTAGCTATTCCCCGACCTCGGATGTTGCATCGCTGCTGGTCCACTTCTGCTGCTGCTCCCGCTGCTGCCCAAACCACCAGAACTTCCCTTCTGGGCTGGCCAAAAACCCTTTCACTAGGCTTTGGACGCTTTTATCAATGACTTTGTCACCTTCCAGCACCCCATCATCTGCAAGCTTGCTTCCAGGCAGGGAAATGCGCCCTAGACGACCCAATTCACCAATGCAACCCCCCCCCCCAAAAAAAACCCTCCCTCCCAGATGCATTCCAGGCAGGCAGGTATGCCCTAGATGACCCAATTCCCCCAATCCCCCCCCCCCAACCCACCCGCACTTTCCCAATGCATTCCAGGACTAGTGTGTAAACACCCTACTGCTACGCAGCAGTCCTACGGACCAGGTCCGTTGGCGTAGCACTGGCCTGTAAGGCCAGGGACCAATGCTAAAGCACTGGTCCGTAGGGCGCAAGCACTGGTCCGAAGGGCGTAAGCACTGATCCATAGGATCAGGACCAGGACCAGGGACCAGGACTCAGGCATTAACAGAACATTAATACATTGAATATACAGTACGCTTATAGGCAGGTATGCCCGAGATGACCCAATTCCCCAATGCACCCACCCCCCATCGCCTCCTCCTGCCCAGGTCTATGGTCTATGGTCAAAAAACCCTTTACTGAGGAAGCTTCAGCCCATAATGCTCTTTTTCAGTTTAGGTTGAGAGATTTAGATATAAGACAGATCACTGCATAGCTTTCGAGCCGTGCAGCACCCGCCACATGACTCCAACCATTTTGATAGGTGTATGATAGGTTGAGCGTTTCCTATGATAGTTACAAGAGTCGCCCACAACCTGCCCACCCTGATACACTCCAAATTCAGGCCTACCTGGAATTCAAAGCTGATGACCCAAATTGCCCGAATGCACCATCCCCCACTGCCTCTCCCCTCCAGGTCTATGGGCAGAAAAACTCTTCAACAAAAATCATTTTGCCCCACAACCTGCCCTGGCCCCATGTGTTCCAAATCCAGCCCTACCTGAATCCAAAGCTGATGGCAAAGCTCCAGATCTCTGCCGAGCGCTGCCACACGGAGTAGGTCTTAAAATTGCTCCACCTTCCCCCAGGGTTCTTGTAAGGTGTCCCAGCAGCAGACAGCCTCTGGCTGGAGGCAGTGGCAGCAGCTAGCTCCAGCTGACCTGCTGCTTGTGCATTCTGCTCCTCATCAATGGTGTTCAGAAGCCGGGGGGAAGCTGCGGTGGTACCGTTGCTGCTGGCGGCTGCGGCGGCGGTTACTGCGGCGGCAGCGGCAGCAGTGCCGGCGGCGGCGGCGGCAATAGCGGCATCGGCTGCGGCGATAGCTGCCGTGGCCGTGTCAGTGGCGCTACTGCCGTTGCTGCTGCTGCTGGTGCCGTTGCTGCTCTCTAATACCACTGCTCCATTGCCGTTGCCGTTGGCAACGACGTAAACCCCATCTGCATAGCCATTGCCATTGCTGTTGCCGTCCCCGTGGCCATTGCTTGCTCCGTTGCCGTTCCCATTGGAGCTAGTCTCTGTCTTGGTCTCTGCGATCTCTGTGGCAATCGCCTGCATGCAAAAAGAATTGAAAGCTTGAGAGCCATGAACTCATAAACATAGAAATCCCCTGGTGGAGGCTTACAAGAAGGCATAAAGAAGCAGCATACGCTGCAACATATCACACATTTCAAAGCACACAGAAGCCAATTAGGTGCTAATTCTTGTATTCCATCAGTCACTCAAGCATAGTGCCCCTTTGGGACAATGAATGCAAGCAGAATCTTTGCATGCAACGATATGGAGGGCTTTTGCCTGCAACAACAGTGACTGAACACTGCATAAGCCTGCATGGGGAAGGGGCTGACGATCTCAATGCAAGTATTCAGAGATGTTAACTCTGTAGTATGTGAATGCAAGGTCCAAAGGGCATGACGTGGTACCACAATGACCACAGAGCATGAACCCATATGCTTTGCGTTTGGTGCGGTAAGATTGCAGTACATCCCTGTGCATCCTAGCTCCATGCATGTGCGCAATCAGACCTCAAGAGCTATGCACCCTGGTTCAACGCATGCACGAGGAACACCGACCGGAGGAAGTCTCATGGGGGCGTGCTATGCCAATTGGCCCGCATGGGCACGCAAACAGCATGCCTGGGCAATTCGAACAACTTGGTGTGTTCTTACAGCAGAGTTCAAGCTCACCTCACGTAACACGACTGCCTCACCAATCCTCCTGCGTGCGTGTGTATGCAGACTGGCCTGGCGGCCCAGTCCCATGACAACTGGAGCTCTTAGCCCGCCCGTACGGGGCTTCTGTGCGGCAAAACGAGTGCACCGCATGGATGGAGCCGAATGGCCTACGACAAGCTGCGAGTGTGCGAACACCATGCCTGCACCGATTCCTTACTCCACTGATTGTGAGATGTGGTCAGGATGGGGCGCAGAACTGGCTTTTGGAGATGCAGGATAAGTCGGCGAGCAGATGCCGCAGACAGACCAGAACAAGCTTATATGCAGGCGTGAGAGCACCGCACGAGATGGCGAGCAACCACCCTTGCGCTCGTTGGGGGTTGTCCCGTATGCGGGAACTTGAACGTGCTGGATTGTCTGGGCTACCCGTAACGTAAGCCCTTGGGCCTGAACCAATTGCCAGGTACAAGCAGCAAATATCTGGTGTTTCAGCTAAGTCACTTGAGATCTCTGCACCATCGGGGTTCTGATCGAAGGCCTGTAGGATGGATTTGAACCGGGTGCCTCGTTTAGAAGACGTTCCTGCCTCATGTCTGAAGCCCTGTGCTCACCAGTCTGCATCAACCTAAATCCGGGCCTGTTCAAAGCATACCTGGCTGTGTATTCTCATATTCTACCCCGCTCAGATCGGCAGGCTTGTTCTGTCCGTTCCCATAGAAGTTCTACATAACCATCAGACAACTCCAGGCAGCCATTGAACCTGAGAACCATGGCATTGCAAAACAGAATGGCCCGCGAGCTACGTAGTATAGAAACAGAACCACCAGAAGGGGTCAGCGCATGGCCTGAAGCCGAATCAATCACGAGCTTGAAAGCTCAGATACAGGGTCCCCCAAATACTGTGTACGAGGACGCGCTATTCGAGCTTCAGATTACAATCCCCGAAAGGTGCATGGGTTATGATGCAGCATGATAGGCAACGGCAGCTGCTTTGCTGAATCACCCCATCCCCCCCAGATATCCATTCGAACCTCCAAAGGTAGTGTTCCTGACCCCAGTCTACCACCCCAACATTGATTCCAGCGGTCGCATCTGCTTGGATATGCTGAAGGCTAAGCCCAGTGTAAGCAGCTGGACTATAATTCTTGCAATGGAGTCATATGTTAGCTCCTAGCCTGTGCACCTGTGCCTATGTCCTACCCTCGTACCTGTGCAGCACTATTCATCCAGTATCCCGCAGTCTCCATGCCTTTACAGACTCCTCATCTCTCTTTGCAAAATTCGATACCTTTGGAAAAACTGACACTGCATAGCAACAGTCCTTGCTTTCTTGTCTTAGCACTTGCACTGCTTGTCTAGTCGCAGCCAATCCAGCTTTAGCTTGCCTCACGGACTTCGTGGGGGTTGGCAGGGTACCGAGGTTGTTGGCCAGTTATAAAGCATGCGGTTTGTACTGCTCTTAGCAATTGATACCTCAAGGTCTGGCTCTTGATGTCTGATTGCCTCCACTCTCATGGTCTTAGCTCGTAGCATCGATCGCTCTTAAGACACTAACAAACTGGTTGGAATCATGTGGCGGATGCTGCACGGGCTGTGCAGTGATCTAACTCATATGTAGCAACAGCCCACTCTGAAAACCGATGGTCCCCTACCGCTTCAAACTCAGCCTCTAGTTCTTGCTTGATGCTTTGTCTCATAGTACTTGTTTACTCTCCAAAACTTCATGATGCAAGAGGACCTGCAGTCACAACCTCGCAGCTCAAAGTCCAGCAGACCCCTCAGAGTTGTTTAAAAGCTTCCTCCATGCTGGCATCCATGTGTGCAGGGTGTATGGGCACCTTCCCTGTTTTTCTATAGCTCGAGGTAGCAGCTATAGTTGGACGCCAGAGCCATCCTTCTTTCAATCGTGAATTCTTACATCAAGTGCATGGCATGCAGGGTGTATGGGCACCTTCCCTGAACATCTGCACCGTGCTTGCTGGTGTGCGCCAGCTGCTAAAGGAGCCCAACCCCAACGATCCCCTGATGGTTGACATCGTAAGTCCCTTGGATACAGTAAATGGGCTTGCACCAGCAGGGGCCTCCAGTATGCCTTTCCATGCATGGACATGCTAATATGTCAGCACTGTCGAATACAGTGGAAGCTCTGTGCGTACTGGTGGCTTGAATAGCAGTCTTTGGGCACGAATGATTTGTCTGCTAGCTGCAGCATGTCACAGGACCAGACAGCAGTAGGCACACCTGGCATGGTAACCGCCAGAAGCTTGCATGGACAGGTAATGGAGTGGTTTCCTAGCTTCAACCATCGTTGTCCTGTCTGGAGTAGGCAGGATTTGTCCAGCCTACTTGCTAGCACACTTGACTGTGTTATACTGGGGTCAGCAGGACAGCTCTCTTCAGCCCCATAGCAATAGCAGCAGCGTCCGCACGTGCTCCTGCATGTTCAGCATCAAACACAGCATGCCCTGCCCCAGGTACGCCAAGAAGAAGAAGCATCGCCTACTGGCATGATTTCTGCCATGCTTGTGCGCACTGCCTACTCATTAGCACTGGCTGCAGCAATGCTATTGGGAGGTTAGCAGGGCATCTGACTGATAGGCTGTTCATCTACAGTGGCCCCTGGACAATCGAAAATTCTGACACCCACAACAGTAGCACACTTCAAGCTTCGCGCCAAAAAGCCAGTACTAATAGCATATACCGGCTTACCCCATGCAGCATACTGGGTAGGTGCCTGATTGCTGATACTCATCTCTACGACATGTCATGCAGACAGAGGAGTACATCCACAACCGTGCACTGTTTGACATGAAAGCACGGCAAATGGTAGCCAGCCAGGCAGGTAGCAGCAGTAGCAGCAGGTCGCAGCACCTCAGCGCTCAACAACAACAGCAGCTGCAGGAGCCCGAGCACCACCAGCACCACCGCCAGCAGCAGCAGAAGGGAGAGGGCCAGAATCCGCAGCAGCAGCCCCACCAGCTACGAGCCCTTCATGTTCAGCCCTGCCAGCAGCAGCAGCAGCAGCAGCAGGAGGAGCCGGCCGCCATAAATCATGAGCAGCAGCAGGGGGATATGCAGCAGTCGCGCGAGAGCCACCATGCCAGATGCAGAAGCAGGAGCCCCAAGCGGCCAGCAGTGCAGCACCCTGACCAGCACAGGGATGTGGGACTTGGGACAGACCAGGCCAATAGGAGCAGGAGCAGCAGCCCACGCCAAAGACAGGGGCTGCCAGCAGAAGCAGTCTCTGGTTGAGTCAGCCTTTGAGACACCAATTGTGCCCTGCATAGCCGCTGACACATGTGGCTGAGCCATGTGGAGGTTAGCACGGTGCCTGTCTTGAGGCCATTACTGACACACTTAATCATGAGCCGCACTCACACAGCAACGGACTCAGGAGGAGTAGCAAGGGCCATTCTTTCAAGGAGAAGAGCATGCAGGCTCTTTGTTTTAACGGGGTGGTTCTACGATCCAGAAATCCATCACAGCAAGGAGGGGCCTGCCTCCTTGCTTGCACATTGGCAGGTGCCATATAGCAGAACGCTTGGCGTAAGCCACACACACCCATTGTATCAGCAAAGGAGCATGATTGCTAGCGCAGGTGGTGCAGCAGCAGCAGCAGGAAGAGGGGCAAGACACAGAGCCACAGCTGGTCAGTGGTGTCACGATACACAAAAATGCTCTGCAGGTGGAGCAGGTTCGTACATGGCCCATTATCAATTCTCAATGATGCTGCAATGTGTATGGTGACTTGAACTTGTACTGCAGTGGTGACATGGAACATCTCGTAGAGTTTGAAGCATGCTGCGTTGTGATGGAGGCACGTGGTTGGGTTTGTGGTCATGACTCAATCATGTGTTTGGCTTGCTGCTGACTGGGTCAACTGGTCAGCGCACGGCAAGTCGAACTGGGCCAGCATGACATACTTCCGCTAGTGAGGGATTTCCGGTGGGCTCGTGGCAGCCAGTGCAAGACTGTTGGACATGCAGTTTCAATATGCCTTTGAAGCCTAAGTTGGTGCCTTGTGGGTGGTGCTGCCCCCACCGGCACCTCACTTTAATGGGGTCATTTGGTAGTTGGTAATATGTACATGTCACTTTATGGAACCAGAGCCATGTGCCTGGATTAGGATCCATGAGAATGATGTAGATATATCTTTACTACTACTTCAGACAATCAGTGATTTCCACAGGTAGCCTTGCTTCTGGTTTGCGACAGAGGAGGGGTTTAGGAAAGGGCATGGATGCATCCATGCTTGACATTTCCTGGACATGAATGGTGGATGAAGTGGAAATCTACACTAAGATGAAGTGCTGTGGATGCATGTAGGTGAGGTGGTGCATCCCTGCCTGCATGGGGCCAATTACCCGTTAAGATGATCGTGGAAAGGAAGTTTGTCCTGCTTCTGCTGGGTGAATGTTGGCAAATTTGTTGACAGAACAGAACATGCAAACAAGGCATTGGTGCTCATCCGTTGGCACTCACTAGCAGAGGCCCTGATCAATCATGCGTGCCTAAATGCAGCAGATACCATGATAGATCACTTGGTTGGAGGTGGTACAGGCAAAAACGCAGGGGTGCAAAGCTAGGGCGGGAAAACATGGTTCAGTTTGTGGCAGACTGCTCAATTGCTAGAAGTGCTGATCCATGATCTTGGTGATCTATGCAGGCGGCCTGTGTTGCCTCCCTGCATGAGTGCAGCGACCGCACTTCACCTTACTGTATCTTCCAGCATACAATGCTCCCTCCATTCCAGCCTACTGTACCTCTAGAGTGTTTTCTGTGACCATTCTAGTTTCTGTCCCTAACTCAGCATAGTCGAGAATGGCATCTGAATGAATACTGGAAGAATACTCCGGGCCTCTGCATTGACAGCCATGTTCCAAGACTTTTGCAGCTGTGATACAGTGTGGTTCCACTGGAAGCATCTACTCCATTATTCAAGTGCTTCATTCCTGCTGCTCAGCTCCTGGCTGGGTCCGTCTGACGATGGAGCCCCAGTACTGCAACCCGACTTAGTGTCTTCATTTAATGCATAAAGATGCTCTGCCGGACCTTCCTAGCTGGCCACGCCCATAACATGGCGCCTAGTACGAGGGCACTCGCTTGTCTTCATTGCTTACAAGCAGTCACCGGTTGTGGTCATGGCGGACTACGTGATGCTCCTGCAGCAGACATGCATAATGAGGACGACACGATGCTATTATTTGTATGACCCCCTCCTGATACACCCAGCCAGCACAGAGGCTTGGCAGAACCTATAGGCCAGCTGATCACGTTCACTGAGTCCCTATGGTATTTATCCCTAACTATCCAAATGACCGACGGCATACACGACAGAAAGATTTCGTAAGCAACGTAGTATTCTCCCTAAGCAGAACAAAGAAAGGCCCTTGGCACTCGTTAACGGTAGAACAGCGGCAGATGCATTGAGGTCTTAGAATCTGCGAGTACTGGGGAAGCGGCGCAAATAACGCCATCCACTCTAAGGGCAGATGTCGTAGGATTGGTCTTATAACTCTCGAGCTGCATTCTGTTAGGGCGAGATGGCTTGGCGGAGGGTGGCATTAGCACAATCAGGCTGTAGTCCTGGTGTGAATGCAAAATTTGAGAAGGCCTGTAAACGAGCTGCAAAGGTGATGTAGCCGAGGGGACACCTTCAGCCTTGGTTTTGTCCAGCATGCGATCGGCCAGGCTCACTGTAAGGGGATGTCTTTCAACCTCGAGCGTCAAACTAGTTCCGCAATTGCTTTTCTTCTCGCTTGAACCTGGTGATGCCAAACAGGTCACCGCTGCTTCTGATACGTACCGAGTTTTCAACCTATTTGGCCAGTTTGGCTGCATAAGGAGCAAGCTGAACCTACTATAATACTCTCTGGGTCTACTTTAAGGGGCTTCTCAGCAAGCTAGAGGCAGCCGAGGGACCCAATTGCTCTTCAACTCCACCTACTCAGCCCTTTTGTATATTGGCCCTCGCCAGGCAGGCACGACCAGATTATCTGATAAGGCTTGGATCCCCATTCCACCATGCAGCCGTACGCCTGAGCAAGTAGGGGTACGTGGCACACTATGACGAAGAGAATGGGCCGCATGCTTGGGTAGCAGTCTACTAGGCAATGCCATGGAAGGTAGTCTCTCCGTGTTTGCAAGCATACTGCCGTCCTGCAACAGCTCTTACAGCTAGAACTCTAGCAGCGGCACGGGCGTCGCTGCTGCAAGCGCTTTCTGTGGCAGTCGAGCAGCTCGCAAACTGTCGGGATGACGATTGAAACTGCCACATGAATAGTGCCTCCCAAGGAGATTTAGCAGCACAAGTTGCCTAGCAGCATGGTCAAAGACCGTTTTGTGCGTTATGCCTAGAGATCTTCGTCCATGTCCATATCATATGCACGCGCAGGTGGGGGTGGCCACTCAGAGCCATGACCTACAAAGAAGACCGGTGGCAAGATGGCGAGCTAAGCCGCTTCTTTTCTGCCTATCAGAAGTTTGGACATAATTGGAACAAGGTAGGGGGCCCAATACCTTCCCATGCAGCTTGCTGTGTGGCTCACCCTAGCCACATAGCAGTCCCAGCTTCTTTTAAATCTGCCATGTGCACCCATGCCTCTTGGACAGCGTGTCTGTGCCTATTGAAATACTGACCACAGCATCATTACAGTCACCAAAGGAAAGCATAGTATCAAGGTGGCCTTGCAAGGATGGTCCCATTGCATCATAGAACCTGCCCTCCAGCAAACATTGTCAACTGCTTCTTCTTCTTGCAGGTATCAGGTGCGCTGAAAGCAGATCAACGTTCGCCAGAGGACTGCGAGCAGCTTTTTAAGAAGCACAAGTCCTTCCTTAGCATGGCCTCTGGCCCAGAGATGGGCAAGGCCTTTGTAGCAATAGTCAACGATGGGTACAATGCAGATTTGAACGGCGCCAAAGCAGATGAGCAGCAAATGAGCCAAGAAACGGTGAGCAGTGGAGCTGTGAAGGGGTGGATGGGACAGGTGCATAAAGCAAATGGGAGGCAATAGCCATGCACTAGTACCCAGTCTCACAGCAGCACTACTGAGGTCTGGCATGCATAGAGAAGTGCTAGTGGAGCAGCAGCGTGGTTGCAGTTGGAGATTACAGGGCTGGGAGATGCTGACCCAACTTAGGAAGCCCCAATCGGGAAGAAAAGCAGGACGTGGGGACTGAAAGCGGGGGAGGAAGGGGTGGAAAGGGATTGCAAGGAACGGGGTTTGGAGCCCCACCATGAAAGAAGGGATACACTTAAGGTTGACAAAGGGTCCATGGAGTTCAGAAAACGAGCTGCAAAGAGTGGATTGGAGCAGCGCGTAGAGCAGATGAGGATCAAGGATGATCTGCAGGATGAAGCGTGCAGTACTAGCAGTCCTGCCTGGAGACAGGCTGTCATGAACCATGTAGGGATCATGCCTCACTTGTAGAAGAGATAACAGGCAGGATACATCTAGGCAATCCTAGTCTCATAAAGACATGCGCTAAGGTGATTCTGACGCACCTGCTGCTGCTGCTGCTGCTGCTGTAGACACCCGAAGCTATGACAGGGGGCACACAAGGCGATGAGCAGGAGCCGGAGGGCAGCAGCGGACGTGCAGCTAGTAAGCCGCCTGTGTCACAAGGTGGAGGCGGGGCAGCAGGGCGGAAGCAAAGAGGACGGCAACCCCGCAGCGGCAGCCAAGGTCCCGTGAACCAGGCTCCTACGCCTGTGAGCAAACCCAGGGCGCCACCTAGCAGCCCGGGCAGCACAACCAAGAAGAAGCGGGAGGTGGCAGTGAGTGGGGAGGATGGGAGGGACATGCCACCAGATTAGCAGGGGTAGACAAGGGGAGATACACGTCCGCGCCTTGGGGGGGCGTGAGCAGGCTGAAGTTTGCAGAGCGTACTGTTCTGCTGGATTTAGTTGATTTCGGAGGTCTTCTGTTTGCTACTCCTGACAGCTCCGGACAGGCCAATGATCTGAGTAGACTGGGGAAGATACACATCCGTGCCTTGGGGCCCGAGCAGGCTGATTTTTTTCTGAGCATCCTGCCGTGCTGGGTTTTAGCTGAATTGGGAGGTCTTCTGTTTTTTGTCTGTTTGCCTTGGGCCCGAGCAGGCTGATAGGTCCAGGGTCGATGTGCCTGCATGGATCTCATAGGACTGCACTGGCAGGCCATGCTATGATTGCCTCCTTCAACCAGCCTCCTATACCCAGACCTTAGCTGAATTGCAAGCCCTAACTGTGTATGTGACAAGTTGAGGTGCGGGATGATGTGCAATCTGACGCCCAGACATCATATTTAGCATCACCATCGGGTGTATTGTGGGATGACTGTAGCAGAGGTCATATGTGTTGTATGCTGTGCAAAATGGCAAACAGATTTGGGCCTAGCCTCCCTGTCGCAGGTCTCTTCTTGCACTTGTCATGCTTGTGTCTACTTGCTGACCCTCTCCCTCCTTCTTCCACCTTGCAGCCTGTTCAGGTGGTCCCTATCCGGCCGCCCTCAAGCAGGCGCCAAGAGAAAGCAGCAGCCACCTTAGCAGCAGCAGCGGCACAAGCACAGGCAGATGCAGCTGCTGCAGCAATAGTTGCAGCATCAGTCGGTGAAGAGGGTTACATCGAAGATGAGCACTATGAGCATCAAAAAACTGGCAGCGGCATGTCTTATGGGCGTGGGGATGGCTTGGCAGAGACGAACTCGGGGCAGAGGAAGCGCAGCAGAAGATTGTTTGCTGATGCAGATGATCAACAGCAGCAGGAGCAGTTTCTGGGGTCGCAGGGGACTAGCAGGGCAGGGAAGGGGATGCGCAGCGGCAAGCGGCAGAAGCAGCGGGGGGGTCGGGGGGCAGCTGGGAAGCAGAACCACGTCTGGGATGGTGAGAGGGGGTCGGGGGTTGGAAGTGGGGCTTGGGGCTGTGGTTTGCAAACAGTTGTAGTTGTAGTTCTGCTGTTGAGAATAAACCTGTTTAAGGGTTGCTCAGCTGCTGTGCTCTTGCTACTTTTTGTGGGACAAAAGAGGCTTTGTTTGCTAGGAGCTGTGCTGTGCTGTTAGTATCTCAATTATGACTCTCACATTTGACTGCTAGTCATGCTTTGAAGCAGTTTTGTGCAACTCACGCACACTCCAACTGCCTCTATCCTCCTCAGCTGTACATGTGGCATGAATGCATGATGACAGTACAGGTCGAGGACTGGGTGTTCTACTGTTCTTGGTTTGCCTTGCCGGGGTCACTGGTTTACTGTTTATCCTGCAATGCCACACACCTTGCTGTTGCTGAAATGTCTGCTGCAGATGTCCATGCTGATGATGTTGGAGAAGGTGTGGATGCTCTGCTATCACTGGCATCCATGGCCCATGCCTCAAGCAGCTGCCAAACAGACAGTCAACCCCAGAAGGACATGGGTCCAGGAGCTTACCAAGAAGACGACAGCATGGATTACCTGCCGTATGGCAAGTCAAACGCAGTAGCAGCAACAGCGGCAGCAGCGGCACTACCACCTAAGGGTGCTAGCACACCAAAGCGGCCGATCACTAGTGATTACATCTACAGGACGAGCACGCCAGGGAACCCTGGGAATAAGACGGAGTTTCTGGTGGCTTCGCCGGGGTATTCGGACCTGGCGCCGACGCCGAGGGGAAAGGGCAGGGGTGGGAAGGGGGCACGGGGGAAGGGCAGAGGGAAGGGGCGACGGGGCGGGAGGGGGGGAGCTGCTGCAACTGCAGAAGCAGCTATAGGGTACCTAGGAGACTTTGCAGAAGCAGAGGAGGAAGAGGAGGAGGAGGGATATCTGAACGCCTTGGAGGGGGGTGTGAGTGGGGCTTCTGGGCTGGGGGTGGGGGTCACAGGGGGTTCTCCGTATAGGACAAGGGGGAATCGGGTTGTGATACCGACAGAGGTGGACGGAGACTTTGAGTATGCTCCGACCCCTAGCTCGTTGCGGGTGGGGAGGGGTGCGAGGAGAGAGGTGGAGGGGTACGCTGAGGAGCAGCCTGATCCAGCGCCAGTGGCAACAGCAGCAACTGGCAGGGCTAGCAGGCGAGACAAGGCCAGCCGGCGGGCGGCAGCAGCAGCAGAGAGCGGGGCAGCAGGCGGACGAGGAGGAGCAGGGTATGGGTCCCGTCACGCAGGTGCAAAGCTGCCACGGTTGCCTGAGAGGCGGAAGAAGCGGGAGAAGGCAATTCCATTTACAGGGAACTTGAAGCATTGGTTTCATAGGACGGTGGGGTCTCAGATGGGGATGGGAGGCATGGGTGTAAATGGTCGAATGGATGGGGAGCTGCCGAGCCGTGCGGAGCAGACACTGCGGCATTGCTTGAGCGGGCGCATGCGGCGCTGGCTGATGTATGAGTTCCATTACAGCGCCATTGACAGGCCGTACTTCTTGAGGAATGAGCTGCAGGACCTCTTGCAGGTGTGTGGGTGTGGAGAACGCGGGGGTGGCGCTAACCACATGCAGCTATGTATGAGGTAGCATGCATGAAGGATTGTAAGGAGCTCTCATTGACGGTTACAGTTAAGCTGGTGCGTGGGTGTTAAAGTATGGCTAATGCTGGGATAGCTTGTGTTGAGAAGAGAGGCAGCGCCCCTGTGCTGCGTGCACCTGCTTCATCCGGGGCAATCTTCCAACAGCCATAAAGTATGCATTGCTGTCAGCCGGTAACAGCAGCCTTTGCGGGTGTTTGTTTTATGAGCCCTCAGCTTATCGGCCCCATGTGATGACTGGAACTTGGCTGCAGCTGGTTGTAATTGACTCTGTTGACTTCTCTGGCTTCTCTATAATCACCCATGTTCCCTCCAATGTCGCTATTACAAAGATTGACTCTGATCGTGTTTTGCTGGCTCCAGGTGATGGGGTTGTCTCAGGTGACGCACCTCACACGCACTGAGTGGGCGTTGCTGCGTTCAGCCTTGGGGAAGCCGCGGCGCCTGTCCTTCCACTTCCTGCAGCAGGAGCGGGCAGCACTGGAGGCTTACAGGTAGGGCTTACTGCTATATTTCCGTCCAGCACTGCATGATAGGCCCCTGCTTTGCTTGGTCGCAGTCTCCCCTGCTTTGATTACCTGTACCAACAGCCAGGTAGGGGTGGAGAATGGCGAGGGGTTGAGGCATGCAGCATGGCAGGAACACCCTGCTGCAGAAGCATCTTATGGACTAGTTTATATTTTGAACGAGGAGGTGTAGGTGGGGTGGCACACCTGGTGTGCTGTGGCAGGCCCATGCCTAAAGTTGCATATCTTTAGTTGCTCGGTTATGTTTCCGCGAGCCCCAGAGCCCCCCTGAGGTCAACATCATTGTACAGGCAGTGGTTATGTAGGGATGAAATCTGCAGACATGGGTGCACCTCCTGATTGAAAGTACCTGCATGCAAAGGGGTCCTGGATCTCTTCTATCCTAAGGAGCACACATTTTACCAAAAGGGAGCCGGAGGTGATGTAATGGGACATGCTTCAGGAGCCCTTCCCCACCCTGTGCATGTGCAATAGCAAGTTGCACATGCCTAATTCACGAGTACGTTGCGCTTCAAACCATGTGCTGTCCTCAGAGGTTTTGATATAGAACAACTGGATTAGGTTTGTCTAATAGTGAGGTTTTTAGGATGCTTTTTAATTGTTAAAGCAAACCATTTAAAAAGATTAGTGCGTTTGGCACAAAAATATTTTCTAACTATAGATTATAAAACAATGAGCCACGCAACAAAAAACCTTTTCTACGATTTGCCTAAAGACCTACGAGAACATATAATAGGTTTAGCGTTGAATGATACTGCTAAAGAATTAATAGATGTTAAGAATCATTTATCTGTCGCAACTAAACGAAGAGCATCACTAAAAAAAAACTATCATGATAGTTGGAGGGGAGTATTAGGTCTTTCAAGAAGAGATTATGAGATAATGCAACTAAATGAAGGAGTGTCTGATAGTGAGGTTTTTAGAATGACAAGAAGAAAACAAGATTTAGAACGCTCTTTAAAGATACTCATCAATTTTGACGACTATTATGAAAGTGATGATTAAGGCACTGATACATATCATGATTTTTAATTATTAAAGCAAACCATTTAAAAAGATTAGTGCGTTTTATTTTTTAAGTCAATTTTTTTTCTTTGTATAGAATATAAAATGACCAAGCGAGTTTTTAATTTGGAAACCGGCGAACTTCTGCCTAAAACCGAATATGAGGCAAGAGTTAAGAGGGTTAAAAAGGAGGCAACAAACCAAAAAAGGAGACAAAAATACAAAGTGAAAAAACACTATGAAAAGAAGGCTAAGGAGTTAAATGATGAGTATGAAGATTTTATGAGAAACATTGACAATCTACCTAAACCAAAAATACGACCAAAATCTATTCAACCACGCTCTAAAATAATTAATGAGGTAAATGGAGATATTCAATACAAGTATAAGTTTGACTTTGACTACACAGGTTATACAAAGTTGCAGTTTATAAACAGCGATATAGAGGATATGATGGATATTTTTGAGGACAATTTAGAGGCATGTTTCTCACTGAAGTCTATAAAGGATATATTAGATAGAGATACATCTTACATTTCGTTGAGGGTTGTTATGCGTAATGTTTCTTACAACCAGAATGAAACTAAATATATAACGGTTAAGTTTGTCAATAATAAGGACGACTTATATGTGAAACTAACAGAGAAACTTATCCAATACTATGAGAAGTATGATGAAGATGTATTGGTGGTTGATGGTTTAGAACTTTGGATAATAGACAGAAACCAAGTCAATGGGAGAGGAAGCACAGCAAGAAGCATACAAACAGCAAATAAAATCTGGAAAGATGTAAGCATAAAAACAAAGTATAATTGCCTTTATTGTGCAGTAGGACTACACAACAACAAGCACAAATACAAGGAATACCTTGAAGACACATCCAAATTGATTAACATAGGGAAGCAACTGAAGTTCAAACTCAAGAAGCATTTTGAAATATCTCCAAAGAGGAAGTATAGCACAGATGAAGAGATAAAGATGTGTGCAGACTACCTACATCAACGCATCATCTTATACAACAACCAGTATAGGAAGATTGAGGAGTTTGTGCCTGAAGGTCTTGATTCCAAAAAGGACACCATAGAGATACGCATCAACAACAATCATTACAGCACTCTAATAAGACGCAAGGACATAGGAGAAGAAGAAGATGGGCCACCTGTCATCACTACAGAATACATAGAGGATACAAGAGAGAAACACTTGAAACTATATGAAAACGGAGTGTTTAATGATGAAGAAGACGAAATCATTCAAGCACCAAGAAAGTTCAAAACCGAGTTCAACAAAAAATACGCAGCCTACGATATTGAAGCCACACCGGATCCTAACGACCACAATTACCACAAAGCGTATGCTGTGGGTTTCTGCTACTACACTGAGAAGGAGGTAAAAAACATACAATTCTGGGGGATGGATTGCCAAGAGAGGTTTCTTGACTACCTGCTAAAAAACATAGAGGAACTTGACAAATACACCATATACGCTCACAACGGAGGCAAATATGATTACCCTAACTTGTTTAGGGAAGCACTTCTTCGATATGAACGCCTTGAGGTGCAAAAAGTCATAGAACTCAATGGTCGCATCATATCCTTCAAGATTTCAAACGGAGAACACGAGATATACTTTAGAGATAGTTTGTGTATCCTAAATGGTTCATTAGACGACCTTACAAAAGAGTTTAAAGTGAAACACAAGAAACTTAAGGAACTGGTGAAACACGACGACATTAACCTTGACAACTATACCACTCACAAACCAGAGATACAAAAATACCTTACTCACGATTGTTTGGGACTACTTGAGGTAGTCCAAACATTCAGCAGAGCAGTCTGGGACAGCACCGGCATCAATCTCAGCCAGATTTTTACAAACGCTACCCTATCCAAGAAATACTTCTATAAAAAATACTACAACCAGTTTAAAAGCCCCATCTACTTCTTGACAAAAGCAAAATACGAGTTTATTAGAAAGACCTACTTTGGAGGACGCAACGAAGTCTTCAAGTTAAAGGAAATCAAGGGTCCTATTTACTACTACGATTTCACATCTCTCTACCCTTCAGCAGGTTGCAAATATCTCCCTTTTGGAGAACCTGAATGGTTAGTTTTGAAGAACATGAAGGACTTCAAGCAGTTCTTCGGTTTCTGTGATGTCTGGGCAAGAACAAAGGATTTTAGTAGGAAACCACTCCACCCTGTCCTAATGGATACAGGTAAAAGAGGGACTAAAAGACTGGTTTTCCCACACTTAAAAAACTGGACTAAACTTCGACTATTCAGTCAAGAGATAAGAGAGGGTATTAATAACGACTTGTATGAGTATAAGTTTGAGAATGATGGCGACACCTGCTTTGGTGTTAGGTTTTGCTCTAAACCTATACTCAGGGATTTCTTTGAAGACTGCTTTAAGAACAAGGCAAAAGCCAAAGCAGAAGGCAACGACGCCGTAGCACTCACACATAAGACCACAGCAAACTCAGGATACGGCTTCTTTGGGTTGAGGTGGTCTGACAGAGAGAGCATCATATTAGGACATAAGCGAGATGTTGATTATGGCGAGTATCTTGAGAAAGGTAAATTGATAAGTATGTGTGAGTGGAGTAATTCTAACTACACAGCATTAAAGGTTGAGAAAGACCTTGAGATGAGGGACTTTAATGTAAGTATAGCATCTGCTATAACTTCCTATGCACGAATAATACTATGGAAGTTGATAGACGCTATAGAGAGCAAGGGATACAAGGTTTATTACTGCGATACTGATAGTGTAATAACCAATTGCGACCTTACCAAGCACGATGACCTTATGAGAGAGTTCTGCTGGGACGGCACTGGTGATGCTTTGGGAAGTTTGAAAAACGAACTGCTTGACAAAGTCAAAAAGTTTAACAAGAAGAATCCGGACAAAAAGATTGACATAGACCTACAGAAGCAATATGACGGCGGCGACTTGTGCTTTGATGAGTGCTTTATTTGTGGTTGTAAGTTCTACGCAGTATCTAAGAAACTCTATAATGGGGAGAGTATCTTTATGACAAAACTGAAAGGATTTAAGAACTACGAAGACAGCAAACTCGAGTATGAGTGGTATAAGAAACTTGTAAATGGAGAGATGTCAAGGATCCAATCTAAAATGATGGTTAGTAATGGAAATATTAAACTGGACTTGAATGTTATAAACGCAATTGAGCAAACCCAGAAGCAGTTCAATTTCCCAAAATCCAGTATGGTTGATGAGCAGAGAACTATGGGACTATACATCAAACCCATCCACAAGGTGTTCAAAATAAAATACACTAAAGGTATAGAAGATGCCGAAACGCACGAAATCATACCCTACGAAATATGAGGAGGAGTTGCAGAATATCTACAAGAAGAAAGAATATGCCATCTTATCCAAGTCCAAGTTTACCCAAAAGGTTAAGAAGGATTTCAATGACATACCAATCAAACACATAAAAGAGTTCATAGACAAACAACAACTCCAACAGACATACACAACCAAGAGGTTTAAGGGTTATTTCAAGATTATAGCACCACCACGCTCTTTTCAAATAGACCTTTTTTTAATGGACCAGTATTCTGCACACAACAAGAAGACACTTTTCTTAATCTTTGTTGATGTCCTTAGTCGTAAGATGTTTATAGAGCCTTTGAGCAGTAAAAACATGGGGACAATCTTTAATGGTGTTCGTAAGACAATTAATAAGATAGGTAAAATCCACTCGATAATGAGTGATGACGAGTTTAACAAGAAGACATATAAAGACTTATTTGATAGTAAAAAGATAAAGTTCAGCAGTGTTGTTTCACAGACAGAGCATCTAAACAAGGGGAATAAGTTAGGAATAGTTGATACTGCTACAAGGACAATCAAGAAACTCATAAAAAAATATATGGACTTGGAAAATACACCGAAGTTTCTTGATGCCTTGCCTGAACTAGTTGATATTTACAACACTACTCCACATTCATCACTTAAGAACAAGACACCTAACCAAGTTTATGATGACGAGAAGGCACAGCAAAAGATGATTGAGGAAGGCAACAAAGTTAATGAAAAGATAAGCAATAGCATAGATTTAAACATAGGAGATTATGTGAGGAAAAGCACCGATAAAAGCAAGTTTGAAAAGGAGAAGCCGAGATTTACTAAAAGCGTGTATGTAATCTTTGACAAGGTTTTTAACAAATACTCTCTTATAGACGAAAATGGGAAGGTGGATGACCGATTATACAAGCATACAGAGTTGTTGAAGATTGAACCTAAAGGGCATTATTCTCTTATGGACGCTCTTGATAAACACTATGGCAAAACAAAACCACGCAAGGAAAAGCGTAAAATAGACGCTGTAGAAGAAGCAAAGAGAACATACAAGAAAGCAAAGAAGACTGCAAGGACTTTAAAGAGAGAAGGGATTGACCCAAAAGAGTTTAAGATAATGAGTAAAAGATTGAGGAGTGGAAAGATGTAAAAAGAAGTTAGGGAGGAAGCACAGCAAACAAAGTAAAAAAATAATAAAAATTAAAGGGTAAATTGTGGGGTGAAGGGGAAAAATGAGCGGGAAAAACCCTTGACCCCTGAAATCATAAAAGGCACGGCGATTGCTTATATGATTACATAGTGGAACATAAATGGTGAATATGGAAACCTACAATATCCGTAGATGTTTTAAGGAACTCTGCCACATAGGTTTCATATATGAATGAGAAAATATTTTATATTTGTTTAATAAAAATCCTCCCTACCTCGTTAAATCCGCCCTCCTGCCTCGATAAATGCTCCGCCCTCCTGCCTCGATAAATGCTCCATGCGTCCTGCCTCGGTAATAGCAAAGCGGTAATTATCACTCGTGGGGTTTCGCCCCCACACGGCGAAGAATGAGACTCTATTATCACTCTATTATCACTCGTGGGGGTTTACCGAGGCACGAAGGGCATGGTCGATATGCTACGCAACACTGAGCGGAGTTTCTGTGCGTTTGAAATGATGAAATAATACATAAACATACATTAAATAACATGCCTTTACAACGTAAGACTGATAAGATATTCTACATCGAATACGGCAATAAGCGTGTCTTTGACAGCACCACAGAACCTTACCTATCTATGAGGCAAAGCAGACTGAGAAAAAACTTTCGACTGGGCGGAGATGGACCATGGAAGATGTATAAGGAGATGAAAGAGATGGGACTTACTGACAAAGACTTAGTTTGTGTCTGGGTTGAGAACTTTAAGGCTGATTGCTATGATGAACTGAGAGCAAGACTGAACCAGTGGCGGAAATCTTATGGGGATGCTAAAATACCCATCACCACTCTTGAGAAAACCATTGAAAAACACAAGTGAAAATTATTGAGTTTCAGCGAGATTTATAAGACTGGTTGTGTGGTGGTTTTCTTATAGTTTTCGCTGGGTTGTTGGGTCAGTGCTGGGTTGTGGCTTTTGTTCTATGTTGTGGTTTCTATGACTGGTTTGCGTCTTGTGTTTGGAAGTGTCTGGACGATTTTTTGAAGCAGTGTTGAAAAATCCAAGACTGAAAACCAGTGGTGAAAAATGGGGGTGCTAAAAGTTTCCCCACTGGTTTCAGTCTTATTGAGAGAACAACACTGGGCTTCCAAAAATCTTTTGTAGTAGGTTATAGCAATACTGAACACAGTCTTTAGACTGCGGAAGTGTTGCTATAACCTACCTATTGTGTTACATTCCATGATATGCCAACGCAAAAAGTGCCATAGGCCCCGGCGCACCTCAAGCCATCACAAAGAACAGTGAGGTGGAACAGAGTACGGTAGGTATTTTCATAGACGGCACCATCTTAACCCGCTGCTCTGTTTTTTACTGTCTTCAGGGAGCGCATGCGCCGTACCTATGAGGAGGTGGGGGTGGGGCAGCAGGAGGTGCCGGAGGAGCTGCCTCGGCCCCTACGTGTGCAGCAGCAGGTGGTGGCGCGTCACCCGGTGACGAGGCAGCTGCATGATGGCATCATCCTGTCCATCCAGAGCAGCAGCAAGTACCGGGTGCAGTTCAACAGGTAACTGAGGGATTGGGGCGGGGAGAGGGTAGCACATGGCTGAGGTGTTGCTGCATGCCTCTTTAAGATGTGTAGCAGTTCAAATGGTGGGATTTTTTCTACAGCATCTGGCGGATGCCCAAGCTCCGATCCTCTAGCATCTTGCATACCCTACGAGGGGTTACCAGGGATTGTGGCATGGGCTTCTCACCAACAGCATCGTTTTGAAGAGAAGGTTGCTTTCTGCCGCATACAAGGTGATGTTAAGAAACCACTTTTTGCATCCATCTCCGAGCATCTTAGGCCACTGAGCTATGGACCATGTCTTTTGTACCATTGATGCCACCGTTGCAATATGAGCTCTTGCTGCGCACTTGTTGATGGGTCCTGACATATCACTGATGCATCTGGCCTGTTCATGTTTTCGTCACAGGTCTGAGATTGGCTGTGAGCCAGTGAGAGATGTAGATGTCATGCCCCTGGACCCCTTCGAGTGCCTCCCGCTCGCCATGCAGAACCGGCCTGGGGTCCTCAACGGCCGGCCTCCCTCCCTCCATGGCCGCGGCGACACCGGCGCTGGCAACCACCATCTTGCTGGCACCAGCACAGCCAACCTTCCTCAAGCTGCTGCTGCTTACGCCAGCCGAGGCAGCAGCACGGGGGGCATTGCAGCTGCTGGGGGTATGGGCGGGGGGCCGACCGGGTGGGGTGGAAGCCGGCTTGCGCTGGACTACGATCAGGCACGTGCGGACCAAGGGCTGCTGCGGGAGCTCGCAGGGGTGCTGGACCGTAAAGAGGCGCTGCTGTCGCGGCTGCGGGCGCTGAATGCGCAGGCGGAGGGGAATGGGCACATCAATGCGGCAACAGGGCGGCCGGAGGACGATTTCCAGCAGGAGTATGCCGGGGTGCTCCAGCTCCTGCAGGTAAGGGGGAAGGGGGAAGTCTTACTACTATTGCTTTCACCTGGGCTTAAAAGCCCTGCTGTTTTTCCAAGTGAAAGGGAGGCTCTTGCCACCATTGGGGCGGCGGAGGTCTTCGGTGTATCTGTCCTAGCTGCTGGACCCCATGTTTAGGCATGTGTCATCATTATTACTGATATGGTCAGAAGACCACTCGTATTCTGTTCCATCTCATTTGAGGTGCGGCGCCTATGGCACTTTCTGCTATGGCATATCATGAAATGTAGTAATGAACAGGGGAAGATGCCTTGAAGGTTCCAGGGGTACATGTTGTGGTTGAGGCATGGGGCTGATGTATGTAGGGGGGCGATGCCTGAGGGTAGATCTTGGCAGCTCTGTTTCTAAGATGAGGCTAATGCACTTCCAAGGGTTCATCAGCTGTCGATGGCACCTGTAACTGAAAGAGAGGATTTGGATAGAAGGAGTTGGCTTATGTGGCAATTGGCCAAGTCAAGTGCCGCAGCTTTGAGACCTGGGTTGCGGTGGTGGTCTTCCATTAAGAGAACATACCGATGTAATGCAGGCTCTGGGTCCGGTATAAAAGGGACTGGCCTCAGAACCTTGGGGGTGCCTGGATGCTGTGCTCTATGGAGTCGACCATGAGGCACTGGAGTGTGGCTGCTGTTTGCTTGTGCTCTCCTCCATCCACTCAAACGGGTGCATGCACCACGGGCGAGGCAGCTGGGCAACCTGTCTCTGCCCAGCTGCCCATCCTGGGGATAGTAAAACACGACGGTGAATCTCAAATAAGCAGGACAGGCATGGCATTGCCTGGCTGCTCCCATTGTCCCTATATGCAGCGCCTAACAGTGTGCGTGGGGTGTCTTTGCAGGGCATCAATGCGGATCTACAAAACCTGTTGGCCAAGCTCCATTCTCGGCCACAGCTCAGCATTCTACCTGCCAATGGCCAGGCCGTGCTTTCCGGCCCAGCAGCAGCGGCAGGATTCCATGGCGGCAGTGGTGCATTGTTGCCCTATCAACATGGACCAGATGCAGCAGCAGTAGCAGCACTAGGTGGTGGTGGTGGTGGGTTGCAGGTGCAGCAGTACGGGGTGGGGGCAGCAGCAGCAGCTTGTGGGGATGATAAGTCACATCAGCAAGCGGAGGAGGTGGTCAGATCGGCGTGGCAGGAGGCCAAGGGGATGGTGGGTCAGTGCAGGGAGCAGCAGCAGCAGGAGCAGCAGGGTGGCAGCGGTGCTTCCCTTGCTGCTGCTGCTGCTGGTGGTGGTGGTGGTGGTGGGAGAGGTGATGATGGGAATGGGGGGCAGGGAAGCTTGCAAGCAGGTGGAAGGACAGGAGGCAGGCATGCGGCAGCAGCAATGGTAGCAGGTGCAGGTGGAGAGGGAGGTGATAGAAGGCTTGTGGCGACAGGCAGCGGTGGGAAGTCTCTGGGAGACTCGCAGCATAGAGCATTTGTTGATGACTTGGTTTCAAAGGCTGTGGGGCTGCTGCTTACGCTGCAGAAGTGCACCAAACCAAGTCAGCAGCCGCAGCAAGGGGGAGAGGGTGTGCTGAGTACCTGCGTTGCATGTGATGCGCTGACACGGGCGGTATTGAATAACAGAGCTAGCGGGGAAAACCTGGAGCTGTATAAGAGGGTGCTGGATTCGGTGCAGATACTGAAGGGCCAGCTGGCTAGGGTGTGTTGAAAAGGATGCTAGGTTTGGGCTGGGTGGACTACATATTGCCAAATGGCTCGTCAAAGCGGGGTGCCGGTGGGGGGCAGTGCCACCCAAATTGAGCCAACTTAGGCTCCAACGGCATACTCAAGTTCCTCACCAACAGTCTGACAATGGGCTGCCACCAGCCAACCGTTGATCTCTTGCTAGCCAATGTATGTCAGGCCAGGCCAGTTCGACTTGCTGTGCGTTGACGAGATGACCCAGTCCACAGCAAGCCAAGCAGTTTAAAGCCTTGCTCAGGGATGGGTGGCTCTGGAAGGGGTGAAGGGTGATAAGCAGCAGTAGAGGATGCATCTGCAGAAGGTGGGGACTATGAGGGCAAGGCGTGCTCTCTGACACATTAGCTGTCATAGGTTATAGTATACCATTGTCATTGAATTGTATCATTCATCACAGCACAGCTCTGCCGCAGCTGTGGGGCGGCAATGCCAGGTACTTTGTGGATCAGGCTCATTGTTTGGTTCCTGTTCTTTTGCCTGGTGCTGCCATGCCGTCATGTGCTACCATGCGCTGTCAAGTCAGCCAAGGGAAGGGGGATTTGCCTGACGTTCCAGGTGGATAGCATTAGCAATGTGTAGCCCAGGGTGTATAAGCATGCCGTATGTAAGCTGGTGCTGAGGTGGATGGTGGAGGTGGTTTCCAGCATATCTTGTAAGCGTCTTATAAACACGCATTCCCTGCTGTTGTTTGCTTGGCACGGGGCTTGAGGCTGCTTATGGCTCTGCGAGTACCAGCTCTTCCTTGGGCAACCAAAGCGGTAGTTACCTACAGATCATGATTCATTGGCATACGGTATGTAAAGTGTGGCTATTAACCAGGTGAGCAAGGTGCATCGAGCTTGGACATTAAGGCGGAAACGGGTGTTCGCTTAGGTGAATAAGGTGTAAGCACTGGGTGCTGTACTATGGCCCGATTTGGTACAGGGAGGTTCTGAGCGTGCACCGTTGAGATTTGGGATGCATGATTCGACTTGAGTGCTGCTAATGAAATGGTTTAAAGAGTTGATTGAAGATAGCTGCGAAGGCTCTGCTAAAAATGTAGTCAGAAGTGCACATGAAAATGTAGTCAGAAGTGCACATGGCTGCCCAAGGCTATGCTATATGTGTATCCTGAACGGCAGGGCATGCTTCAAACACACTGAAGGTGTTGTATCGAACCACAGGTAGTATCAGGGCTGCACAGTTCTCTTCGATGGTCGACCAGATCGCCTGCCACCCATAAAAAACTTGCGGCAACCAACAACAAAGTAGGTACAGCTTCGTAAAACAAAATCAACACGCGCTGCCAGAATGCCTTGCTTAGCTTTAAGGTGCTTTTGCGGTTGCCGCACCTTAAATTTTTGTTTGTTTTGTTTAGCCATGAACGCTACTTCGCCTGCCGTCGACCCGAACAACCCATTGCAGTCGAACATATCTAAACCAACTACTCAACTAAGGCAAGAGATTATTTCGACGACAACCCATCACATTATGGCCTGCGGTCGGAGGTTGGGTACAGGTAATCAAAGCAGGGGAGAGTGATGCGACAAGATAAGGTGTAAGCACTGGGTGCTGTGTCAGTCTCCTGCTGGTGATTTGTTTGCCGTGTCCGTAGTTGGATGTCTGCTTGGGTATTCCTCTTGCTTGGTGGTATGGATTCCATTGTTTTTGGACCCATCCGATGGTGTGTTTGGTCGTTTCGACCTAGCAGCCCTTTGCGGTTGCCGCACCTTAAATTTTTGTTTGTTTGTTTGTACTATGGCCCGATTTGGTACATGGCGGTTCTGAGCGTGCACCGTTGTGAGATTTGGGATGCATGATCCGACTTGAGTGCTGCTAATGAAATGCTTTAAAGAGTTGATTGAAGATGGCTGCGGAGGCTCTGCTAAAAATGTAGTCAGAAGTGCACATGGCTGCCCAAGGCTATGCTATATGTGTATCCTGAACGGCAAAGGCATGCTTCAAACGCAATGAAGATGTTGTATCGAACCACAGGCAGTATCAGTGCACAGTTCTCTTCGATCGTCGACCAGATCGCCTGCCACCCATAAACAACTTGCGGCAACCAGCAACAAAGTAGGTACAGCTTCGTAAAACGAAATCCACACGCTGCAAGAATGCCTAGCTTCGCCATGAACGCTACTTCGCCTGCCGTCGACCCGAACAACCAATTGCAGTCGAACATCCCTAAACCAACTACTCAAGGCAAGAGTTTATTTGGACGACAACCCATCACATTATGGCCTCCGTCGTCCACAGTACATCCCATAGCTTTTATACGATGCTCTCTTTGCCGAGGGGCCACGCTTCTCGTCATGCTGCTAGGTAAACTTTTAGGATCCTAAAAACCCAGACCACAAAACGGAGACCTGGTAAGTCGCGGTGACTAATCATGTTATCCGAGTGCTCAATCACATTGCCGACGGTACTCGCTTCTATCCTTTCCCTCCCAATGGCCCTCTCGAACGCTTCGCGTTCAAATCGGGCCAAAAAGCAGGGTTTGTCAGGCAGTGCTGAAAGCGAGAAAAGCAGGGTGCAGCAAAGAAGGCAGGTTGCCACCACCACCCCAAACCTAGACCACCCCAAACCGGAGGTTGCCACCACCACCGGTCGTCCACAGTGCATCCCATAGCTTTTATACGATGCTCTCTTTGCCGAGGGGCCACCCTTCTCGTCATGTTGCTAGGTAAACTTTTAGGATCCTAAAAACCCAGACCACAAAACGGAGACCTGGTAAGTCGCGGTGACTAATCATGTTAATCGAGTGCTCAATCACGTTGCCGACGGTACTCGCTTCTATCCTTTCCCTCCCAATGGCCCTCTCGAACGCTTCGCGTTCAAATCGGGCCAAAAAAGGTTCGGACCAGCAGCATGCAGGGGATACCCGGACTTGACAGATGTTGACCTGGCACCTCACTATATATTGAAACCAATGGTGGGGCCGTTCTTAACGTTAGTGTGTTGTAGTGTGAATCATGATTGCAAGTTCACCACCGCCGGAATGTTGAGCAGCCCTTTGCGGTTGCCACACCTTAAGGGCCAGGTTACACTTGTCACGTTTCGCACGTTTGGCACGTTTAGTCACTGTAACCTGCGGTTCAGAGGACCACGTTCTACGTTCAGTCGGCGATTGTGGTCGAACGTAAACGTAGGGCCCGAGGGATCCGTTTTCTTACGTTCTCCGGCCATTGTGATCCCCTTGGGTGAGCTCATGCTGAACGTGTCCCTTGCTTGGTTTAGATCGCCGTACGTTCACCTTTCACCCACATCTTCATGCCATCATGGCGCCACTGTTGCTCCCTTGCACAATGCATACTAAGTTGTCCAGTTGAGCTATTTGTGCGTTCCCTATGTTTGTAACAATGCTTCCGCTGTGATAGCCAAGCGCTTGCGACCTGCAGCAATTGTAATTGCCAGTAAGGGGACTGCTTGAAGCTCTTGGACGACGTGCTATGGAAGAAAGCAATAAACGCAGAACAACAGAGCTGCATGTATGCTCCTACTCCTAAATTCTGCAACAAGTAAAGCAGAGCGCGTTGGAAACGCACCTGGCACGACGTCCCTCCTGCGTGCTGTGTCTTTATCAAGAGCTGGATGACTCTCCAAGGCGTTATTGAGGAAATCAAAAGTAGCCTTGGTCACCCTGCATGTGCATTCATGGTGACTGGGGCGTCGGGTGGACTTCAATAGCATCCAGCGTTTCTTCACACACCTGAACTTTTTCAGATACTTGGCGTCTTCTGCTGCTGGGCCTCTTGTCTGTCCTAAAGTTCTCCAGGAACCTTCCATGTTGCGGTACAGATCGCTCTCACGGACAGGGCACGTGATCCAGGCAGACCGCGCTGCTCTTGGCAGTTTGATAGTGCTACTGACATGAACAGCTACAGTCGCAGCACACATCATGATAACCTAGGCTGTCAGGACGGCTTTGAGTGTTGCCCGCAGTTTTGCCCGCCTGTCATTCACAGCAGCTACACCCAGACGCTGCCATGGATATTGCTTCTGGGGAGCGCAGAGACGCTGCCATGAGTACCTTGAAACCCCATATGCGCCACGCTGCTGCGCACACGCGATTCGAGAGGAAACCATAGGAGTCTAGTGCCACCATGCAATGCAGAGCATACAGATACGCTTAGGGTTTAGGGTTTAGGGTTTAGGGTTTGGGGCAGGTGCAAGCGGGATCAAGCAGCGGAAAACCTTGGGAAGGGACATGGTATAGCCACAGGCTACACGTCTGAGCAAGAGCTCATTCAAACGTGAATGCAAATTTCAAGTGTAACCTGCGAGTCACGTTTGGCAGTACGTAGGTTTACGTTTAGGAACCTAAACGTGAAACGAGAAACGGACTGTAACCTGGCCCTAAAAGTTTGTTGTTGTTGAGGTGCCAGGTACAATCAGCAACATTAGGGCAGGGCAACAGGCATGACATCAGCAACAGCAGGATGTAAGTAGGTTGGAGCTAATTATGCAGTCGTTCCGTAGGGCAGTGGTCTGTCATGAGCAGCAGTAGCTGTAGGGCGACAGTTAGGCAGCAGCCATGACCGTCATGACGTCAACAGCAGGGACGCATCAATCAATCAATCAATCAATCAATCAATCAATCAAAACGCAAGACCAGCTATGCCAATGGCCAAACAAACCTAGGCCATAAACACAAGGCTCCTGATCACAATCACGAAGCCACACAACCGATGGTGGATTTGCCACACACAAGCTGAGGCTAGATGCAACGGCGCGCACACCAAGGGGAAACAAACAAGACCACTAAAACCCAAAACCTGCTCCACTTCCATCACACATGGGTGGTGGGGAGGCAGCCGGATCAAGCAACACCCTAGTAGGGGCTGGAGCGAGGTGGCTCCCACCACCTGGGTACATGTGAACCACCAGCCTCCCAGCCACTGAAAGGCACCACATGGCGCTCCACATGCTTTTCAATAGCTTGCTTAGTGCGCCTTCTCACTATCCTTTGCCTTTCCCAAGGGTGCGTAAGATCCCACAACCTCTTCCTCCAAGCACTCTTAATCTGACATGAAGCCTCCCAACTCCCCTCATCTTGACCAAGCACCTTCAGATCAGCACACACGCAATTTTCCCAGGAATTGCGAGGCCTACCCACTTTTCTCGTCATTTTACCATGTAATATGCGGCAACCTCCCCGCCTCCATGCGCCCCACATGCCCCAGCCACCTCAGCCTATTTGCTGTGCTGTAGGCTGACAAGGTGGCTACCCCACAAGATTTCCTGATATGCTCATTGGTGTGCCGATCTGACAGCCTGACCCCCAGGATGCTCCTAAGGCAGCTAGAGTGCACCCGCTCAAGCTTTTGCGATTGCACTTTGGTCAGGGACCAACACTCACTTACGAACAGCAGAATTGGCAACACATATGCCTTATAACACTTCACCTTCGTAGCCAACGACAGATGCTTGGTGCCCCACATCTTTTCAAACTGCTTAACATAACATAACAAACATTTAAGGTGTGGCAACCGCCAAGGGCTGCTACACCCCCCCACAACCTTGCCCCTCCTGATATTCAACTCCACATCCAGCCTGCCATCAGTCACAAGCACACTTCCCAAGTACTTGAACTGTGACACCTCCTTCACCACACCCTCACTGATCACCACCTCTGGTCCTTGCTGCACTGGCACATCCCCCTCCTTCCAATCCTTGTCAACAACAACAACAACAAACATTTAAGGTGTGGCAACCGCAAAGGGCTGCTAGGTCGAACCGACCAAACACACCATCGGATGGATCCAAACACAATGGCTTCCAGACCACCAACTCAAGCAGGACTGATACCGAAACATGTATCCAGGCAAGACAGAGCCCATGATCAAGAACACCACCCACTCCTCCATCGGTTGCAATGGCATGGCAAACAATGACGATTACCACGGGCTGGAGATGTACAAGAACCATGCAAAGGACTCGACCACAGAGGGATATATGCAACCAGACCCAACCACCATGGAATGTGGCCGAATCAATCCCTCCAAAGTCAAGGCAATGCTCCTATCGAGACAGAGCCCATGATCAAGAACACCACCCACTCCTCCATTGGTCGCAATGGCATGGCAAACAATGACGATTACCATGGGCTGGAGATGTACAAAAACCATGCAAAGGACTCAACCACAGAGGGATATATGCAACCAGACCCAACCAACATGGAATGCATGTGGCCGAATCAATCCCTGAAAGGTCAAGGCAACGCTCCTAGCGAGGTGCGGATGATGGGACACAGCAGTCCTCCAATGCCAGTCCACAAATAGCATCAAAGAGAAAGGTGCATCAATGGACATGATCTCAGTCTTGCTTGCATTTATGATGACAATTGGGGCTAGTGGTCTTTTAGAACCACGTGCATAATTGTGAGGCCGTCTGGCCAGAACAAGTTGCTAATTTACGGCTCTTGTTGCCCCAGGTCTGAACACTTGGTCGGTTTCGGAGACCTGAGGAGGGTTAGATGACGTAGAATTGTAGGTTCAGAAGCCCGCAGGGCGTCAGAACCAGGTTCTACGGAATCTTAGAACCCGACGAAGGTTCTTCGATGATTTGCGGAGCAGTTACCTGCTCCTCTGCCCGAAGGGCAGCCGCATCTTACGGTGATTGCCAGATATAGGCTGGCATTCTAGGCTTCGCCTTTATCTTGCCGCTTCTACGTGATCTAGCAGCTCTGTAGGGACGCATCAGCAGCCACTATTTATAAGACAGCATTAAAAGCAGTGACCAATATTCAGAAGCAACTAGCAATATTGTCGCACTAAGACAGCAAACTAATGACAGTACAATTGACACGCAATGCATGCAAGTGAGCGCCGCACATTGAGAACACCAGTCCTAGCTTGCATGGCCATTAGATGATATGAGTGCATGCAAATTTCGTTTGTTTGTTTGTTACGGAGAGGGCACTCCTCTGGGCTGTGCAACACCCAAGCATGACTCCAACCTGTTTCCTAGTGTATGTTTGTTTCATTGTTGGCTGGCCCTTAGGGCCGGACCTTAGCGGTAAGTCCGGGTCCGCTTGGCTCCGTGCCCTTGGAATCTGTGATTTGGCGGGTCAAGTGGTGCGGGCATGACAAGCCAAAACTGGTGTGGGCTGGCCTGACATGCATGGGCTAGGCAAGGGGTCAAGGGTGCGCTGGCGATAGCCATTAGTGACACTGTGGCCTATGATCATGATGATTTAGTGCGGCATGCCCTGGGGCCTTATTCGGCTGCGCTGTATGGGTGGCGCTAGGTGAGACAAAGATGTCAATATATCAATATTAGAAGGGCGAGTCAATTGACCACGGTTGAACAAATGCAAAGCCGTCAAAAAAATGCCAGATGTATGCGCAGTCAGCCGCAAGGCTATTAATACAGCCACATGCCCCAAGGGCGCAATGTGAGAGCCCCGAATTCTGAACACCCATCACCGCATGGTTGAGAATCATTGCAAGCTGTCACTACTGTATATATGTGAAGTCACAGGGGACTGTGACTGTCATTGTAGTGTGACTGTCATACTGTGTACAACTGTCACTACTGCGGCCGATGCATCCTTAAAGGCATATAGGTACATACGATGCTTGCAGGCCGTAATTGCTTGGATGAACTGTAGCTTTGAATGCGGGCTGCTGCTCCAGCTTGCCATTGCTTGCAGCCGTGCTCCACGGGTGCAGGTCGCTTCGATTGATCATGTTGGTGGGTGAGTTTCGGAAGCAGAACCTCTGGTCTTGGTGTAAGCTAGAACGCGGAATGTTCTTATGCATACTGGCGGGTGCTTGAGGTCGAAAGTGAACGGGCAAGCTCTCAAGAGCGACCGATGCGGGGTGACACGTGACAGAGATGCGTGGCCGTATGCACAGGCTGCTTTGTACATAAGGCATTCAGACGTCCCACGAAGGTGTTTGTTCTCAGGCACCAACCCCATACAGAGACAGCCTGGCCCCAAAGAACACCGCACCTTCCAGCACTCACCCCACTTCAGCCCAAAAGCAGGGTCGTTCGGCCACACACTTCTAGGAATCAAATTGGACTTGCCCAATGTGTTCCTGTCCTAAACCACTGCAACGTATCATCGCCTGAAGTAGACTTCAGCACTGGTATGCACCCCCAATAGGCCAATCCCACTATCATGGACTTGAACCAAATCAGGTACCTACCTACCAGATTACCAACTAGCCCAAAAGGGCATCCCGTGGGAGCCAATGAAGGCTCATAGGGCCAAAAACACTAACACATAACCATAAATCCAGATGTAGCTCATGATGTATATATCATAATGTTTCTCATATCTACTGATATTGTTCCAGCCAGAAATGAAACCATGACAACAGATATAATGGGCTTAATAGATCTACCATGAACATAGAGGCATGTACCATGGTAAGCATGTATGTAAAATATATACAGCTCTTCAACCATCACCATCGACATACCTAGACACCCAACATGCCCTGATGAATACATGCATCCATGGGTTGCTCTCCCAACCAGGGTGATCCTTTGGTGCACTCTTGGAGGTAAAACACAGATATCTAGATATCTAGATATTGAAACACGGTACCTTCTCATCAGTATGCCTTAACACATCACAGCCACTAGTCAGAGCTCATATGTTTACTTCACACGTGAATGTGTGAGCAGAACAGTGCTATTTCAAACTGGTGTTAATACAAATGTTGGTGGCAAGCGAAGGTCTGTGGCAAGCAAGAAGCGCTAGCCTCTTGGACGGAGCTCAACCAAAACAAGTCAAAATAATGCTAGTTGCAACTTTTTATATAATCAGTCCCTTTTTGCACATGCACCCTCTCAGGGATCAAGGATCTGTGTCATGTGCAAGCAAAAAGCACACAACCTGCAAAACAGGATGCATGGCATCCACCTACCTACACCCATGTCAAAACATACCAGCAGACTCCGCAGAAGCCTGGCACAACACAGTTAGCACATACAGCTACTTAGACCTGCAAAGCAGCAGCGAAGGGCAGAGGCCCATGTGACTGCCTTCAGCACTTTGGTACTGCCAATCCAGTTCCAAAGTGCCACAGCCCAACTCAAAGTTAACCATTGGCCCACGCAGCACAGCAGCCTTACTGTGATACTCTAATTCATTCCATTCCAAGTTGCCTGGATGCACCTGAAGAATTATGGCATGCGGCCCCCGGTTCCCCTACACAGCACTCATGCAGCTGGCATTGTCCAGTGAGCGCTGAGGTGTAGGCAATGCACATAGCCATGGGCACAAAACCGGTTCAAGGACTAGGACAGCACTCAATGTCCCAGATATGTACGCATACCTGCAGGGCAGATCATCAGCATTGTAGGTATGTTGCTTCCTACGACCTACTGCGCAATGCAACAGTCCATTGGCTGAGCCCATGGCAGAGGCCAGAGCAAATGACACATCAGGATCCGCAAACATTTCCATTTGCTGAGGTTTGTAAAGCATTGCAGCTGACCATGCAGAGGTGACAGCAGAAGAGGCACCTACAACCTGCCCTCATAAACCCTGGTCCACACGAGTAATATGCAGATGTAAAACCCAGTCAAACCCCGGCACTCCTCTGTATTCACCAGCAGAAAGCAATTCACCAGCAGAAAGCAATTGACATAAGAACCATAAAGATGGCGCAACGACACATCAGAATCCACAATTTTTTCCATTTGCTGAGGTTTGCAAATGGAACATTATGCAGAAGAAGAACCCAGAACCACGTCCAGGCGCTCCTGATTAGTCACCAACAGAAAGCAATCGTCAAGATAACCAAAGAGATGGCTGCATACAGAGGGACCCGATGCACAAAATTGACATTGAAGCACCAGCAACTGGTCAGCGTCCTCCTGCCGTAGAATAGACTCAAACCCATCGCTGATTATGACTAGAATTAGTGGTTAACAAAAGCGCAATCCACCGTACGAAGGCCAATATGATCCCCCCCCCCTGCCAGCCCAGTGCAAACAATGCTGAAGAGTAGCACATAGGTAGGACAGCAGCATTGATTCAAACCAAGGCCAGACCTCTGACCCATGGGTTTGGACCAGTGCCTGAAACCTGTCTTGCATGTGAGACCTTTTATTCAACGAGCGGAAGCAGCATCCCTCCAACCTTTGACTTAATACGAGGACCAGCAGTAATGTCTTCCCATGCCAATGTCCATGCACTTGAGTAGCTTTGCGTCGATGCAATTAACACCCAGCAATGTCAGTGGCTGCCCCAACTCTCAAGCCAGATCGTTGCGCTGGCTGAAACAATAACATTGGGGGTAGTCTGCAAATGAGGTTTGGCCACCAATGGTATCATCGCTAGAGAGCTATCAGACCCTTTGTCACATTACTCCACCACCTCGCTCTTGCACCCCCAACCCAAGAGAGTCCCAATTCCGCATGGGCACTTGAGCAAAAATTATTTAAAAGTGTCAGTACCCATGTCTTTGACTTTCACAAAGTATCAGCACCCCTATCCATAAAGCTGTGTGTGAAGCCGAGGACATCAAATTTAGGCAGCTCAGGGGGTCCCAACCACCTCAAGCTATTTTAAACCCTGTGACACCGCAGGCCTGCCAAATACTCTTGAAAAGACTAGGACACCGGCAAATGGGAATTACCTATCCCCTGACAGATTTGTACACCCCCAACAGCAAAGAACAGCACACCTTGAGCCCTGCTTTTGTTCCCCCTACAGGTGTCGAGTACCAGTCGACAAGCTTGTGATTGAACTGACATGGCCACATTCCCAGCTTGCTGGCAGCTTTGTTTCTTTAAATTGTCCCCAAACAATCCCCCGTGGTAACCAATATAACTTCATCCCCTGCCTTTCTGTCTTGTTGAAAAGCACCCCTGCCACCCCTGCCAGCCCTGCAGCTTCAACATCCCTAACACCCCATTAGACCAGGGGCTAATACCTCCTCTGGCTTCCCAGCAGAACCCTTCCATGCCCTGGTGTAAGCTCTCAGAACTGCATCCTATCTGCCTTCCCTGCCTTCCCTGTCGCCCCTGCCTTCCCTGTCGCCCCTGCCTCCCCTGTCGCCCCTGCCTCCCCTGCCTCCCCTGTCGCCCCTGGCTCCCCTGTCGCCCCTGCCTCCCCTGTCGTAGCTCTCTCTCTCTCCTCCCCCGTCACTAGAGGCACCCAGGCAAGGGAATCCCGGGTTGCTAACCGCCGTGCCCACAGCAGGAAGTTGGGGAAGTGGGGGTAACTTGTCACCAAGAATGTTGCTATCTGTTTCCACGTCAGCTGACCCAGTGTGAACCCTACGACGCAGCTGTCCAACCACCTCAACCGATAGGAAATTTTCTTGAGCTCCGATACCAGCACCTCTAGCTGCTGATGGGCGGTGTCACTCAAAATTCCAAGGTTGTGTGTTAGGACCCATGGAGGCGAGTGTGTCTGTAGGCTGCTATTGTTGCCGAAGCTCTTGTAGCTGTTGTTGCTGGTGCAGAAAGGGAGGGAGGGGTGGACGAAGCTGTCGCTACTGTGTGCCCCTGCTGCTGCTGTTAAATCAGGCGGGCCTAAGCAAAGTTCAACTGCAGCAGCTGCTGCTGGTGGTGATGATGCAAATAGGGGCCGCCCTGGCGGAAGATGGGCTGCTGCTGCTGCTGATGCTGTGTGCCCAGCTGCTGCTGCTGTTGCTGCAAAGACCGAAGGGATTGAGCGGAGGCCTGCTGCTGCTACCGCTGCTGCTGGTGACTGCAGCGTGCCGTTGTTGAGCAGCTGCCTTATCTCTGCATAAACAGCAGCTTCTCTCTGGTCTAGTGGTTGCTGCAAACAGCGGAAGAAATGCAAGCCCTGTAGCAACTTCTCTAGCTGCTCTCTGCTGAGATGCAAGGCAGCTGTAACACTCTCCATGTGCGCATCACTGGGGAGGAACGGAATCTCACCAGAGTCACCCCTGCTGCTGCTGCTGATGTTGCTGCTGGTGGTGGTCAGGGACTTGATGCTTGATATGTATGGCATCATGGGCCGCAACAGCCCAAGGCCTGTGAACACAGTATACTGCTGAAGGAAGCTGACTGCAATGGACCGCTGCACCTCCATGCAAGAGGCTTTTGAAGGGGCTGCAGCTGAAGAGGCATCCACTGCCTCAAGGTACCCCACCTGCTGATGGTACGAACTCGTGAAAGCAGCAACGATGGACTTGTGGGGATCCTGGGCGGAGGTCTTGATGAGGTCTTTCAACCATGTGGGGCCCCGGGCCAGGGCAAGAAGCGAGGTGTGGAACAAGCTGAAGGGGTTACGGTCGAGCAGGGTGGCGTGCGAGGGACCATCTAAAGTGCCGGTAGAGAAAAAGCTGGAGAGGAGGAGGTCCGGGGAGTATACAGAAAGGTTTGGAAGCCACTGGCCGAAGGGCTCGCCGACTAGGTCCGCAGTGTCCCCCAAGTGTCCCAGCAGTTCGAGTTCTGTTTCAAGGGCTGCTGCAAGCACCTCGGCGTTGCTATTGCTGCTGTCGATCCCACATATACCGTGGTTATAGTGGCCTAGGAACTGAACTGCCAACTGAGAAGCACGCCATAGCCCACATGACCGGTTGTATCGCTCCCGGAGTTCTACTTTTCTTGCAAGCAGGTCCTCGTGCTCTTTGCGAAGTCCATCAGCCAGTCTTTCAAGGAGAGTGGCTTCCTCCTTATGGGACCGCTTGGTCGTGACTCCACCCTTGGTCGCCTTACCCGTCAAGGGCAGTCCTGTTTTTTTGCCAATTTGCGCGCGTTTGGACATTTCTTGTTGATGACCCGAGCAGTAGATTGCTCCTTATCAACCTGATGAAGCATGCTCTTTGGCCATGTACACTGCAGAAGTTTACATTGTCAAAAACAGTGGTATTGTATCTGACACGGGAGAATGTGTTAGCCCAGCATAAACGTCATGCATTCAACTGGAAGGCTGAGCCATATGTGCCCAGAAGATTTCTATCCAGGGCAGGCTCGCTCACGACGGACATCACGATCGGAGATTGGGGGCAGGACCCCCAGTGTGTGTGTCACGAGGGGATGACTAATAGGAGGGGATCAATTGCGATCATCCCTAGGCACCGGTACTGCCCCTGCTTGGTTACAGGCTGCTTTAAGAAGCTTTCGCATGTCTTCTGAGAAGTCCTATTCATTTAAGGGGCTCGCGGTCGACTTGTGTACGCACCAGACCTGATGCTATTGTGGTGGCTGCGGCATGCTTGAAACCGGTTGCTCCGCAGGACTGTGAGACGCCGTCCTGCTCCTGCTGCTCGTTTCCATGTCTATTTGAGCCTGCCAGCGTTCTCCTGCACTTGCCCCCCTGCATGTGCTAGTCCGCTGCTTGTGCGTGCTATGTCATGTCAGCTGCATCGTGTTGTTTATCAGAACTACTCGTACACAATTCAGGCTACGAGATGTGCCAGCTGTGTAACTCCTATTACTATACTTCCCATGGCAACCCGAAGCCTGGGTGGCCTTACATGAAACCCCAGGCCAGCATTAGGGGCTCCAAGGCTGGTAGGAGCTGAAGGCTCAAGTAGACCTGCAGCTTACCATGGCAGCTGCCACAAAGAAGCTGAGAGTACGAGTGTACACAGTATGTATGATCAGCGATATAGATCGGCCTGATGATATACTAGTGCATTACCTGTGTCAGCGGTACATGACCTTCTGTGGCGCGGTTATGTAGCATCTGACCTGCAATCTATGCGCGGCCCTGTCATTACTAATGTGCATGTGCCTGTGCATGAAAGCGCGACTACCGGCAGAGTCTGGTAAGTTGATGTGTCTGCCTGTGTTGGTGTTGCTTGGTTTGATTGTGCTGGAACGGTTGTTTGACATGACTTGAGAAAGTGTGAACGGTGGGCATCTTCCCAGCAGACAAACAGCATCGAGCCCAAGATTCAATCAGGGGGTTTGACACATCACTGCATTGCAAGCCAAACATCTTCCAGGAAGTACAGAACTGATGTTGGACCTGTATCCAGCTGGCTCGACCAGAGGAAGGTTAATTGATGGTACATACAGGTTACATCGGTAGGACAATACTAGCCTTAGCAGACAGGTACTTCAAGCATCTTGGCCAAGCCACAGGGATACTTGTGCTCATCCTGGTAATATTGCACAAGGTCCAACCAATGGGGTTTGTTAGCACTACTGCGTACACCTGGACTTGCCAGTGTTCATATCTTCCATGTAAGTAGGAGGGTTACTCTTACCCCATTGGGACAGTGAGTGGAGATTGAGGTGGTTTTGTCCTACCTTCTGGAACTCATGTTTGGGCATTTTTAGCCCTGAGCAAAGCTTAAACTGGCTTGCTGTTCACTGGGTCAACTGGTCAGCGCACGGGAAGTTGAACCGTGCTGGCCTGGCATACATTGCCTAGCAAGGGATCAAAGGAGGGCTGGTTGCAGCCAGTGTGGAATCGAATAGGACAGAGAAAATTGAGTATGCTGTTGGTGCCTGATTTAGTTGGCTCTTTTGGGTGGCATTGCCCCCACCGGGGCCTCACTTTTATTAAGAGAGACCACTGCACATCCCTCCGGGCCGTGCAGCACCCAAGCATGACTCCAACCAGATTGTTAGGGTTGTGGGGTGAGCAAGTGCGAGCAAGAGAGAGCCAAAGGGCTGCGAATTCTAATGAGACTGAGACACGTCTCACTTTCAATGTTTGATATATCTAACATGAATGGTGAATGAAGATATGAGAAATGCTGAAAGTCTCAGTCACTTTTATGGGGCCATTTGGTTACAAACCAACAAAAATTGAAGGTGTGGCAACCGCAAAGGGTTAATGGTAATCCGGTTAGGCAAAACAATCATTGAGCTCATTGAGCTCGAGCCTCTGGTTGGATACCAAGACAGAGAGAACTACGCAGAGCAAGGGGGGAAATCCCTTCTAACCAAGACAACCCTTATATAATTTTACCTATTAGAACTACTTTTCGGTCTCGATTTCGCCTTTCGGCTGGTGGTTTAGCTCTTGCATTTATTCGTCCTTTTCAACTCTTATGCAACAGCTTATGGTTGGAGGACTAAGATGCTTTTTCCATTGAGGCAGAACAGGAACAGAATAGAATGGACCATGTTCCGGAATATGGCACCAATATCACATGTTGCAGGGATTTTTCATTCTATTCAGGTTTGCATTTCCATTGGCACTTGCGATCGCCCACACGCAACTGAGCAGTACCCTCAAAACGTCATGCTACAACCCAGAAGAGCAGCAGACAATGCAAATTGTGATGTGTTAGGACACTGTTCGAACTGGTCTGTAACGCATGTACTGCTGTCAACAACTTGGCCCATCCTTACGAAGGTCTCATTCACAGCATTGCTAGAAATATTAGCTCATGGCCTCTTTTAGGCTACAGGGGCGTCGTTTCTGCAGGTTGGATGGGCCGGTGTACGGACCTATTCCATGGAATACGTGCTATTCCACTTGCTCGAGCGGAATGAGAAATGCGGCTCCATATTCCGACGGAATACGCTTATTCTGGTTCTATTGCAGTGGGTGGAAACGGAATTGGAATAGAATGCGAATAAACCCCTATTCCACCCCATATTCCACCGTTTATTCCGCGATGGAAAAAGGCCCTAAGGCATTTATTATGGCGGATCATGAAATGGATGTCTGTCAGTCACTATCTAGGTGGATGCAACCTAAAGAGAGATGTCCATCCTAGCTTGGGGGGCCAGTGTAGCAGCACATCATGCCTTAAGGGTAATCAAGCAGGGGTATGCAGGTGTGTTTGGTCCTTTTGAACACTCTGGCTTGGTGCAGCCACACCTTATCTTTCTGTTTGTTAGTTTGTTCGCGTGAGTGCAATCTACTCTGTGGTGTCTGTCTGCTAGCCCACATTCATATACTTGTCAACCAGGCCCGGGGCTCTTGCTTTACGCATTGTTTGTCAGCAAAAAGATGCCAACCCCAGACATACCCAGGGGCTTGCATGCAAAATAGGGCAGGAGCAATCTTTGCTTACAAGCAGGACCGGAGAGTGCTGCAAAAAGACTACGCACCGAGGCATAAGCGAAGACCCGGAAGTGATGTGACAGGGGTAATGCAAAGCAATAATTGTGAAGGAGAAGAAGAAGAGCTACGCCAGGCTAGTTGAGTAACTGAGGCTGAGGCGGAGCCTCTGCCAAAGTCCCAGCCTGCGTAAGTTAAGGGAGAGGCAACTGAGGTCAGGAGACCTGGCCTCGTGGCCTCTACCATGGGACATACAAAGAGTTGGGTGGGCATCTCGCCCACCCACCAGTGTTATTTGCGTTTGCGCTTCCATGGGGCTTTTTTCTCTTTACTGTGTTCTTTCTTTTGTTTGGTTGTGTATATCCAGTGGAGCAGGTTTGTTGTTTCGAGGTGAATTGCCCTAATCGTTGCCTTAACGTCCTGTCCATTCACGCCGAGAGCGACCAGGTGGCTGCTAAGCTCCTTGTAGATGCTGCCAGCTACGCCTATGACCAGGGGGATGTAGTGGACGGTTGCATTACGATCCGCTTGTTGAATAGCACTGCATAACCCTTTGTGTTGCTCCACGGCTTGCACCAATTTCCCTTCCTTGTCGGTATCCCTACAGAACTTCAGCTCCACGATCCAGTACTCGGCGTTCTGCCCATTAGCGGCGGGCTTGTATAGCAGGGCGTCTGGTATAGTCTGCCTTCGTACGAGTCCCTTATAATTGTGAAGGACATAAGGGCCACCACGCCGATCCTATGTACTTTCTTGTAGATGAATGCAGGTCAAAAGCATGGCAGGTCCAACAACTGATTGGCTGAAGAGGGCTGAGGGCATGGCTGTGGCAGTTAACATGTATATCAACATGAATACCATAGATCTATGCCCAACATTGCAGCCGTGCAGCCATGCATGACTGTATTCAATACTGCAATAACGGCCTTGGCCACAAATAGACCCACTGCCTGAACCATATCATGTCACACCAGATTTACAGAGCCTCATGCCGAAATCTCCCAAGCAGCAGCATGGACTGGTCACGCACACCATGCTGGCTGCTGGAGTTCATCCCATTCTCAGACAGCAGAACTGTCAGGCCTGTCTGCCTGATAGGGATAGTTGCTGCAACACTGCTGCTGTGCTCGTGCTCGAAAATCAAGCAGTTTCGGGAAATCCAATTGAAGCTCTGTAAAGCTGTAAAACATACTCTATCGGAACATACCCTACCCCAAACACTGCCTTAGTTAATGATCTGCACTATGCACATGGTGCAGTGGCATTGGCTGTGCCTTGCAGGTGCCAATGCTGAAAGTAGTTCAAGCTTGATAACCATAGGCATGCAAAGGCTTGACACATCAAAGATACACACCCAGGCTTTTGGTTTGTTTGCTTAGGAAAGCTGAGTCAGGAGGTACTATTTGCCACACAGATTGATTGCATTGTAGGTATGAGTGCATTGCACATTCAAAGCTACCCTCTTTGCCAGTGTTTGGGCCACATACTATAAATAGTTGTGTTTTGGGCATGTGCTCCCATGGGAATCCCATGCAGTCAGGCAGGCTTTTTCCCCGCATAGATCAACAAATTGCATGCAGCCCTGTCTGTTGCTGAAACTACTTTGAGCCTTGTAATCCCGCCAAGGCTTGACATAGTTAACACATACACATATTGAAACACAACGGACATGTCCCCCCCAGCCCCCACATCTCAACTTCTTGTCATACTACAGGAGCTCGCCGCCCGCCCGTGCACCACAGAACATATTAATACCTGCGTCTCCAAGCTACCAGCACCGCCAACTTCCAACTGATGAGCTGGCCAGTGACTCAGAAGAGGGAAACTCTTAACACCAGTGGCCAAACTTTCCTGGCCAGTGTACTGCTAGTCAGTGAACCAATCATCCTGCTTCGCAATACCAATGCACTTAACCTTACTGCCTGCTTCGCATCTAGATGCCTGCAATACTCGTATAGTACACCTACGACCATGATATGTTACCCACTTGCCAGTATCCATGGCAACCAGTGCTTGCTGCTGCATGACCTCAAACTACGATGAACAACAACAACAACAACAAACATTTAAGGTGTGGCAACCGCAAAGGGCCGCTAGGTCGAACCGACCAAACACACCATCGGATGGATCCAACACAATGGCTAGGGGATCGAAGAGTGAGTTCGTAACAGCGCACGGTACCGAACGACCGACATTGGGGTAGCCTAGAAAGTATCAGTCATGTCTTACACTGGCAGGGATGAATCACCTACATGCCATCTGCAACCGCCACAGACCTCACCTGGAGTATAAGCTCCATGTGGTCTAAGCTTCCTTGTGTGCAGCAGGCCAGATGGTGGTGGGCAACTCCTGCTTCACTGCTTCCAACAGCTGGCTAATAGCTGGCACAGCTTCTGTGCATGTTAGCCCTTCACGTCCTCCACTGTCATGGCGTGCAACTACAGCGCTTTTATTGCGAGAGCCAGAAGATTGGCACCTTGATGCAGCCGGGCTGCCTACCAAGAGTGCACAGACTGAGTGCCACGAAGCTTACAGCCATGGCATAGCACGCACAAGCAGCGGGCTAGCACATGCAGGGGGGCAAGTGCACGAGAACGCTGGAAGGCTAACAAAGACATATAGACGCGCAGCAGGAGCAGGACGGCGTCTCACAATCCTGCGGAGCAACCGGTACCCGAAGGAGTTTACTCCGAAGGGCTAGTGCTGCCCTTTCCCATTGCCCGAGACTTCCGTTTTGCTTCCCGAGACTTGCCAAATTGGCTCCGCAACCGTCGCCGAGACTTTCTTTCAAACTGCTTTGGCAGCCTACATGGTCGCGGACGGCATGTGCTTGAAGCATGGATTGGCAGAAATATTTTTTTCGCAGGACAAGCATTTTTTAGACTGCTGTTTGGTGTGCCGTTGGGGGCAGCAGACCTCGTGCTAGATGGGATGCTCCTACCGCTAGCAGCGGGGCCCAGCTTTCCAGCCCATGAACGCGCTCTATCAGTTGCTGGCGCATGGCAATGTCTAGTCTTTTATTAGCCAGCTGTAAAGATGGAGAACACCATTGTTGGAGACCTCTGCCGTAGGCGCCAATGGACCAACTTTCAGTGGTAGGTCCAGGCGCGTCGTACGGACATTGCTGGTTCGCTGTGCTGCCGAGCTGGTTGTTGGCGGATCTGTGGCTTCTCTACCAATGTCTCTCACCTGGGCATCAAAGGAGCGGTGGCATGCTGGGCTTCGTGCTTTATCCTGCTTGGTGGCAACTGCGGAGCTTCCGAGGCAGCCCCAAGTCCTGGTGATGAGCAGAAAGTGTTCGCTACCCAGAGGTAAGTATGTAGATCCCTACATACATACTGCAAGTATGACCGGTACATTGCTGCAGTAGTAGTAGCTTTGATAAGACCAAGGGTTGAGTATGGTTCTGAGGTATGGTGGGCATCATCCCAGCAGACAAATACCATAGAGTCTAAGATCCAAATAGAGGTTTTGAAGAGATCACTGCATTGCAAGCCAAACATCTGCCATGAGGTATTGAGGGCAGAAGCTGGTGTTAGACCTCTATCTAGCTGGTTGGACCAGAGGAAGGTTGAATGGTGGTTCAAATTACAGCAAAATGATACTACTAGCTTTAGCAGGCAGGCACTTGAAGCATCTTGGCCAAGCCACAGGAATTATACTTCTTGGCAGAAGAGGTTCAATAAACTCAGGGCTGAACTAGGCATGCAGGAGGAAACCTTACAAGCAAGAGTGAGAGAGGGACACCTACCTAGCTTCAGGGCATATGTCAGGTGGAGTATATATGAAAGAGACAGAGCTGTTCGGGAGGAGGGTGCTAGGAATAAATCTACTTTAGCGACATATATGCAGCATTACAATGACGATATCAATTATTTCAAGCCGCAGCCATATCTGTGCACAGGCCCTCTGAGCAAAGGCATGGAACTCATTATGCAGCTGCGTGCAGGTATTCTTCCTCTCAACGCTATGACAGCAAAATTCGGTAGGCAGAGCGCTAGCAGGCAAAGTGCACGTAGGGAGTGCTGCAAGTCCTGTGATCTTGGCCCTGAATTGGGAGGTGAAGTTGAGTCTCCTGAACACTTCTTGTTTGACTGTCCTGTTTACCAGGCACAAAGGCAAAAGCTGTGGGAGAAGCTGACTTCTGACCCTCATGTTGCTGCAAAATGTCAGATATTGGATGGCAAATCTGATGAGGAGAAGCTGCATAGCATGCTTAATGCAGAGTTCTGGGGTGTAGACGTCGATGAGGAGTCTGGCTTAGTATATGGCCCTTTCAAGCATGCATTTAAGTGTATAGCTAAATATGTTGCAGCTGCTTGGAAGATTAGGAATGCTTATGCTCACCCTTCTGATGTGGCGTGAGGTCCAACCAATAGGGTTTGTTACCAACTATTGCTTGCACCCGGGCTTACAAGCCCTCCTTGCTTTCTCAAGTAGGAGGGAGGCTCTTACCCCCATTGGGGCAGTGGAGGTTTTGGGTGATTTTGACCTAGCTGCTGGACCTCATGTTTAGGCATGCATATACTGTCATACATGTCGAAGTTTACCCGTATTCTGTTCCACCTCGCTGCTCTTTGTGACAGCTTGAGGTGCGGGGCCTATGGCACTTATTGCTATGGCATATCATGAAATGTAATAATAATAGTAGTAGTATCGCGTGCGTGACCTTCGAGGCATGCCTAGTTGGTCTCACATCGGTTTTGTTTATCGCTTCCTCATGCAGAATGGACCGGTTCTGGGGGATTCTTTAGAAGAGCATCATGTGCCGGATCTGCTTACCACTTACCTGGAAAGCTTCGTTGCATTACTGTAAGCACCTACCAGCCTGAGCGCTATAGTCCATCGCATGGTCTTTTCGATATGGCCTCGCATAGGTGGCCCTTCAGCCAGCCGTGCTCTTCTTGATTAGCTGAATTGTTCTAAATTGTTCCTATGGCTGCTGTAGCTATGTCCCCCTGGACGCTGGTCACACTATCACTAACGGGGGAGGCTAGTAAGAGGCTAGTGGCTAGCCTCTCACTAGCCTGGTACTAGCTCATTACTAGCTTGTGACTAGCCTCCACTAGCCTGTAACTAGCCTCATCTACCAGTAGCTTCTCACTAGCTTTTGCGGACGCCAGTAGCCTCTGACTAGCTTGTGACTAGCCAATCACTAGCCAAGCAGACCACATGATCAGGACACCAAGAATTACATTGTAGTCATGCAATTGGGACTTCATCACAAACACACTGTAGCACCCCTGCTGCCATGCTACCTTGCTATTCTGCCATGCATCTCTTCATGAAGCTAGCCTTAACAAACAAACAAACACTTAAGGTGTGGTTGCACCAAGGCCCATGTACAAGTGGCCCATGCACAAGTTCGGGCATGTGCTACGCTTGTTGTGGCATTTGAGAATGTAACAAACTGTATATATGCAGGCATAAATGCCACACATGGAAAAGACTTGTACCCTTGGGTGCCAAGCAGGTGATCGCTCCCCATAAGTACCGACAATCAATCCCGATGATAAGCACAGACACCGACAGTCACATATGCCTACACCAGAAGTTACCACACGTAACTGTTATGTATGCAGCCATAAAAACATTTAGTACTGCTTGTCAAGGACATAGCACAATGTGACACCTCCATGGAGACGCACCAAACATGTGCAAGAAGCTCTCTCCCAATCCCCTTCATCATGTCCACTGCACTTAGGGGTGCTGCAGGCAGCAATAGCTGGATGATATGCAAGGGACAATTAACAGTCGCAAACATTCACAGAATTCCACCAACCAAGCGTAGGTTTATGCATGCTGTGCGAACTCGCCGGGGCTATCATGCTCTGTGCTTGAGGGAATGGCAGTCTGATGCTACTGCAAGTGAGCAATTGTAATAGTGCTTGTCTGTATGCAAATTGACAAATGCAAGCAGTCACAGCTTTGTTGTGTCACTTTGATATGCCCAAGCTGGAACTGCCCCTGGCACAGACAGCTCCTTGCTGCTTTTCAGTAAACAAAGCCAACCACATGCACATGGGTGCTGCCTCAAGTTGTCCATCACAGGTAACTCTGTTGCTGCAGAGCAGGTACCATGTTATTGAGACCGCTGCACAGCCTTCTGGGCCGTGCAGGACCCAAGCAGGTACCATATTATACAAATTTCAAAGTCCATTACCACGTAATTAGCACATGCTGCAATGCAGGCAGTAAGCATGGCCAAAAGAGCCATGGGCACCAGACACGGGACCGTTGTGATAGCAACTCCAATTGCCCATACTAGAGCACATACAGACCATAGTGACTGAGGATCGAGCAAGGCTGCATTGGCGGTGTTGCATTGTGGACCCCGAGCTGAGCATTGCATCTTGCACTGTTGTAGAGCTCTGCAAGCCCAGTATAGATGATCAGAGGTGCGAGACACTGTCTGGTGGGCTAGGAACACCTGCATGGGCAATCAACATGCAACAGTGGGCCTTGGATGCATTATAAGGTCTGCAAGCAGGAAATGCAGCCTTGCAAGATGGCTACATGCGGTGAAAGCCCATCATCTGGTATGCAGCGGCATTAAGATAATGATCTGCAACAGTCATAAATGCACAGGTCTAAAGGCAAGGTGATCATTGCTACTGTTTGATAAGACAGCTCTAGGCGAAGATCAGCACTCATAGCTCCTAGCAAAAGATAAGTACAGGGCAGGCCCCACCCTACGCTTATCTATACTTCCTCTAGCCTGCAGCTACATATGATCTCTGGTAACATTGCGTTTAGGCATCATGGCGGTGAGGTATGTTGTACAGCAGCAGTTCGCGCCAGAACGAGCTAACAGTCATGGCAGCAGGAAGAATGGGCAAGTGGATCTTGAGATCCTGAACTGTCAGTATCTTATTGCATGGCCTCAGCCAGTCCTTTTCCTGGTTCCAAGCTCACCTTGTCAAGGAAGATTAATACATTGTGAATGGAGCTCCACCAGGTGCTCTGGGCCCACACTCAGCTGCTAACTGACCAGTCACACAGGGACGGACTCATCTGCGAGCTCATCGTTCAGGAGGCTGCCAGCATGTACGCTATGCGTTGAGCAGCTGCGAGCGTTATGTCGGTTGCCTTCAGCTCATGTGTCGGCCATGCCCACGTTCTGTGCTCCAGTAGGCGCTTGCACCATGACCCCAGCGTGCAACTGAGCGATAGAAGTACGATATGTTGGGATGTGCGCACTCAAGCATGTCTGCCCTTAAGGAAGCTCTCTTGCCTTGACAGTCTGACATGATCGCCTGGCGCGCGGTTGGCTTCGGTCAACCATGTACAGCTGCTAATTCACGCGTACCATAGCTATGCCAGCAGCAGATCATACAACATGTTTGCAATCAAGCAGTGCTCTTCGGTACGTGATGCCTTTGGTGGTCGAGCGGTTGTTAGCGTCGCGTGCACATGGGGACCGGGCCATGGTCAACTGCATGGCAGATCAAGATCTGCCACAGATGCGGATACTACGAGTAACATCTTAGCAAGTTGCTCTTGACATGAGGGAAGTATTAACCCCTTCACGGGACTCGGGAGGATTTCCTCCCGTGCTCGGAAATCGGCCGAATTCACTCGTTTTCCGGGCTCCGCAAATACCGCTCGAATTTTTTTCGAACCCTTCTGGTTCTACCCTAACCACCTGGCCCGAGCCCACGCCCGCTGCCCGCCTATAGGTAGTTTGAGAGGCCCTCGCCGAGAGGGATGTTCCAGCGCAACTTAACAACTCTGCTCCAGAGAGCGTTTCGATGCCTTCGCTTTATTCGGCACATGTTCTTATGGTCTAGAGTTACTGCCAGAAGTGTACTTGGGCTTGCTGTGCCTTGCGTTTACATCTTCAAAGGTCAGGCTGGACCCCCGATGCTGCCTTAGAGGTCTCGACTTGTCACATGCTAATCCCAACCCCCTGCACTTGCTTGGCTAAATCGTGTTACTAGAGACCCTGTGTGATACATTTGAAGCTTAGCGGCCAGCTAAAAAGCTTTATTGGCCTGTCAAACATGGCTGCTTGCGATGGCTAACTGGGGCCCTAAGGAATGATCCAGGCAAGAGTAGGTTAGCGCACCTGGAGGCGACTAGGACCGTTTTGAGACACTATACTACATCCATACTAGCGAATCGAGCACTAAGAAGCAGCACATTCAAGGATTCCCTGGCTCGAGCAAACCCAGCTGCACAGATGCCACGGAGGCCCAGACCAGGGACAACAGCTGCATTCCCTGCCCAGGCCGCCGCACGAACATACGCACAAGGGTTCATTTAAGCTCTAGGCAGCAGCTGGATAGCGGCAAGCGCGTGCTTGGTGCTGAGGGGCCTGAATTGAAGGTCCCCAGGGAAAAGTTTTTCCACCCCCATCTCTACGACGTTTCGGCAAGCCATCAGACGAACAGACGCCCCGACTTTGAACCCTGCCAAAACCGCGCGCGCGAGTCTCGAGAGCGTATTTGTGTACTGTTTTGCACGGAGAGGCCGCGGGGAGAGGCGCCGAGGGCGCCAGGAAGGTTTGATAGCTCAGTTGTTTACTTGCGTGGCAGTCTGTAGCAGTCTGTACCGGTGACGCACCTGTGTCTGGAAATCTGCCGATGGCGCCTGCTCGTGTCTCGCTGGGGTGCCCTGCTTTGCGATCGGCCGGATGTAGCGCTACTGCGGAAAAATCCCGTGCAACCGCCATAAGTGAGAAGTTAAACTCCTTGCCTAAAGGTCTGACAAGCGCCGATGTGGGGTGTACTGTAAATCTTGTCATGACGGGCACCTTTCCCATCGCACTGAGAGGCGCCCTGCGAACACTCTATTAAGTCCCAACCGTTGATCGTTCCAAGGCTGCCCCCAGGAGCTTGCCAATCGGTGCATATATATGGTTAGCAGGTCTGGGACATGTGCTCACTGGTACAATTCATTGTAACAGCAGCCGTGGCCGTGTACATCTTGACCAGGGCAGCTTCTTTCGTTTGTGGCTGTTGCAAGGCACGTTACTAGCCCCATGAACAGAAGGAAGCATCTGGAATTACATAGCAAAGCGCAACACACTATAGCAATAGACCACATGGGCGGGCACGTCTGCTTACGATTGACCCCAAACATCTGCAACGCCCAACCGAGGGAACCACTCCCAACAGTACCAAACCACCATAGCATACATTCCAGAAGAGCAATGGTTCCAATATGAGCTACATGCATTATGCCCAAACGCGAGTATGGGTCCTGGGACCGGACGGACAATGGACCCGTCACGATGCCATAGTACCCAGCAACAGGCACACAACAAGCCTCTGTTACTGTGCTATCACTGTCTCCATCCTCTTGACGGGTGTACTCTTAGCAAACGTGTGGTCGTCTTCCAAGCAATGTAGCTGCCCTCTCATACCCAGCAACATCACTTCATCAGCAGCACCAACTGCTGGCACCAAAGGACCTGCAGGAAATCAACAGCAACCAACAAGCAAGGGGCAAAGCGCTCAGATGACAACAACAGGAAGCAAACGAGCTTCTTCTTCAAGTGCTCAAAAGGCTCCGTCCAAACCAGGGGGTTCTAAGAAGCAGAAGGGGTCTAACAAAGGGCCAGGTCGCCAAGCTGCAGGATGTCCTGCTAGCAATTACAAAGAGCACGGCCCATGCTTTTGTGCCACTGCACTCCCCATGAACATTACCATGTTCAAGGCATGCAGACCAGCCCTGCCCCTGTTCGTCTGCCCGGCCTGCCCGATGGCAACCACCTGCAAGGACTACTGCAGTTACTAGTGGGAACTGGAACCACTGCAAGCCAGCACAACTTGTGAGATATGCCCAAAAAGCATGGTCAGCAGATTTCCAGTAATGACCCAACCAGACGATATACTTCTGCCCTGATTCAGGTACAATGAGCTACATGCAATAGTACTGGCCGATCCGGATTGGAGCTTTTTTGAGTCAAGATACAAGGCATAGGTGCGGAATGTTACAAAGACCCACTGCATATGCCGGTCGTGCTTTACTCATGATACAGCTGCCCAGTGCCCAACACTCCCCAAATGGTACCATCTAATGAAAAGTGGACATGCCCAGCAGGAGCGAAATGCTCATGCTTGCTGTGTGGTATGTGCCAAGCTCAAGGACCAGACCAACAGCAGTAATTCAGAGCCCACGAGAACATGCTCAGCCAAGGATGTAAGTCACATGGCTTACTTCTTTAAAATGGCATATGATGTTGATTCAGAGTTGCTAAGTGATGGCACAAAGCACCTGTGCAGCACCCATTTCCAGCACTACCAGAAGCGCCTTTTAAGCAAAGGGAAAAATGCAGATGTTCTATTCAAGAATAATACTGGCTCTCCATGGATTGGCACCGCGTATCGCAAGTGTGTCTGCTGTTCAAGTGCTGCTGCAACTGAATGGCACCTTGCTGGCCAGTATGGTGAGGACACTAAGATTACTCTCGATAAGTGTCCATACACTTTCTGACGCGTAAATACGTTCCGCGATGTGCTCAGCGGGCGGAAAATGGCTCCTGCTCATTGAGCGGAAGATTTCCAGACGCAGGTGCGTCACCGGCACACAATGTGGGCATTCAGGGACTGAGCTGCGCGCTCTGGAAAGTTGTTGGGTCGGCCATCGTGGGATGCGCTGCTGCCGCGTTGCCTGGACTGCGTTGTTTCCATGGTCGTACCATACCGTGTGCCTTTAGAGTCTTACTTGAGACCATGTCATGTCTGGGCAAGGCCCCCTTGGCGTTCCCCCAGCCCAGGGGGCCCTGAACAATCCTAGCTATAACGTACTAGGGCAGCAGCACGTTTCCCAGCCGATAGTGTACATCCCCCTAGGACTAGTTTACCCGCAAGTGTTCGCCCAGACAGCGCCAGGCGCGTTCCTTCAGGTGCGTCCGTGAATGTCTGTGCCGTGGCATTCGTCCGTAGATTGCCAGCCGGTATTAAGAGAGCTGACGGCCTGGTTCTGGCCGGCTATGCAGGCGACCACTCCGGTTCGAGGCTTGCAACATGTTGTCCCTACGTTCCCTGTCGTCCAGTTGTTCCAGGCTCTTGCCGGCACAGCGGCGGCCAATCCGTATCCGCAGTTTGTCCCTTTGTATCAGCCGGGCTCCCAGCAGTTCCTCGGCCCCAAGCCAGCCTTCGTGCCGCCCCAGCCGCAGTGGCCAGTGCAACCGAGACCGGCTATACCGCCTCGAGGCAGCAGCACGGGATGGCGGTCCGTCGTCCCGCGTCCTAGCAGCCTACCAGGCCACCCTGGCGGCCCTCAAGGAGCGGCGAATCCGCAAGCCGGTGGTATCCCGGGTCCGTCCCACGGCGGTCGTCCCAGCCCCACCGGAAGTGTTCCGGCGGGAGGTGCAGCCGGCATGCACTCCTCACGAGGTCCGGCCGCCGTCCCTCCCGGCCATCACCCTCGCCACGGTCCCAGCACCCGGGGCGTCTCCGACGAGCCCCTGCTGCGGCACGCCGCCACCCACCCCCGGTCAGTGGCCGGCGGGCTGCAACGGTCCGACCTGGAACGCTGGTTGCCTCATTACCGGAAGTGGCAGGAAACAGAGCGGGACTTTGTCGGGAATATGCGAGCCTGCAGCTGCTGTGGGCGGGTTGGCTTTGGGGGCCGGCATTCAGGTTTGCACGCCAGGATGGGTCAGTTCACTTACCCTGTGGGCGAGGAGCCTGTGGGACTCCTTGCTAACCCCTTCCTCGCGGACATCATGCAGCCTGGACGTACATGGAGGGATACTACCGATGGAGCAGCCGGACCGGTGTGGTGGGCTTGTGACGTCTGCCGAAGAAACGTCAAACGGCGTGGGGTTCAGAAGCAGATCCAACCAGAGATGTCCGGTGAGCAGGTCGGTGACATTCGGAAGCTGGTGTCCCTCCCTGCCGGCAGTATCCTGTACACCTCCGTCCTACGGTGCCCTGTACGCTTCACCTACAGGGCCCACGGGTTTGTTTGGGCCGAGCCGACCCACAAAGTGCCCATCCTCAGCGGGCCACTGTTTGCCACCACCACAGGAGAAGAGCTGGAAGCCGACCCTGAGCAGGTCATTCAGGTGGGTTGGGAGGGGTAGCGTCCCGGAATAGTCTCCATCATTGGTCTTGTTATACTAGGTCTCTCAGGATCAGAACATGGAGGCACCAGCTGCTTTCCTCGGTATCCTGTCTGAAACTAGCACCCTCAGTATCTATGAGATGGATGACTTCCTAGCAGAGGGCAGCCGTGCAGCTAATTTGTTGACAGCATTGCCCGACTATGCACACCCACATGATTCTCCATACTGACGGTGATCCTTTGGTTTTAATGCAGACCTTGGCAGAAGTGGTGGGGCGACAAATGGATGTCAATCCTTTGCTTCAGTCCTACAAGACCGTGCTGGAGCAGGAGTTTGGAGAAGAGGAAGGTGCTAGCAGCAGCGGCGTCAGCAGCAGTAGTTGCAGCCACAGCTGCAGCTGCGGGGGCAGTGGCAGGAGCAGCAGTATGGGCGAAGATGGCACATGGGGTCTGCCAACCGGTGGTGTTCCGGTCGTCCCTAGCACTGCCGTTGAAGGGATCATTGGCCGGGCTCGCGAGAATGATCCCCGGGAACGGCCGGACACAGGCTTGGACGACGATTTGGCACCCCCTCCAGCTGGAGCAATGGGGGCGGCGGTGGAAGTGCCGGGGCTTGAGGAGCAGGAGGACTTCCGGGGCGGGAACAAACGGTACTATGCCGGGGAAGCACAGCTGCGGGAGGGCACTGTACAGCGGATGGATTGCGACATCCAAGGGAATCTGGTCACTCCAAAAGGGCAGCCCAAACTCACCGTCGAAAGCGGCCTGTTTGCAGTGCTGTTCGAGCGGGGGATGGCCTTCAATGCCGGTGCCATGTTCCTGGCGGATTACATGTGCCAGCGTGTGGAGCAGCTGTGGTCCCCTTTCACGCTGTTGAAGGAGTATGTGCTGGTGATGTTCCAGGTGAGAAATCTGGGCTACGTAGCTGCACCAAGAAATGGGCTCTTTCAACTGTCTTCCGGCCATCCTTTTCATTGCCTTGTCATCTATATCCCCGCAACCCGAATAACAGTAACACCCCGCCGTTCAGATGAGACCAGCGGGTGATAGGCCAGTGCTGTACTTGCATACATAGGAGCTTATAAAGCAAGTAATCCGGCCTGAGCCCCGACCAAAATCCGGTCACTTCACCAGCCATACTCCGGTCCAACTCCAAAGTTCTGGCCATGTCCTAGTCATGCTTCGCCATCCACGACCCGTCATTGCTTGGTGATTCCGGTCATTGGCCGGGTGGTAAGTGTTGAATCTGCTTGTGTAAGGAAATCATTATAAATAGCAATTGTCATTCCAATCCATTCGCCCAGCTTGATTTCATTCGGGTTGCTATCATTGGCCGCGAAAACCCAGCCACATTCTAGCCCAGTGCAGTTATATTCCGGCCATGCTGTAGCCGGACCGGCTGACAGGCAGCGGCCGCTTCTTTCAGCCACGACCCACCAAGGCCAATGTTAGCCCACCTCAGCCAGGATCTCCCGGCCACAGTCAAGCCATAGCATTGCCGGTGGTTGATAAATTTAATGTTTGTTACTCTGTGTTGCAGGTGTACATGTGCTGCAACATGATCTCCAGGGTCCAGGAGAGTGTGCTGGAAAAGGCCTATCAGCGTGCCAAGGACATCAACCAAGGCAGCTCTGATGGTGATATCTTCCGGGAGCTCCTGAAAACCCTTGTGCCAGCTTCCCTCCCCGGGTCTCCAGCCTTCCACCGAGGGGAGCTGCAGAAGCTGCTCAGTATGTGTGACAATAAGGGCCGGCCGCACTTCCTCCTGACATTGACCGCTGACGAGCTCAGTAGCTGCCGGTGGCAGTGTGTTGACGACCTGGAGGAGTTTTACGGCAAGTACTTCATGGACGGTGGTACATGGCATGACATCCCTATCGAGTGCGCCGCTCTGTTCCATGCCCGGCTGACCAATTTCCTCAAGGAACACATTTTCGTGAAAGAGAACGGCCTGCTGGGCAAGGTGAAGCACTGGATCATCCGGTATGAGGTCCAGGGCAGGGGGTCCTTGCACGCCCACATCCTGTTGTGGATGGAGTCGGAGGCCGAGGCGGACCGAGTGGCGTCTGAAATCACTGCCTCGATGCCGTGCGTGTACAGGGAGGAAGTCGGCCCTGACGGTGTTCCCGTGCTGCGCCCCGTGATCCCTGACCCTGAGGACGACAGCATGGTCAGCCGGTTGTGCAAGATGGTGATGACCAAGCAGCGCCACACCTGCAGCGGCGCCAAGCCGTACGGTTGTGCGGCCAAGGGGCATGCCCGGTGCGAGAAGTTCTTCCCGTTCCCGGCCTGCAAGGAGGGCACCATCTTCAACCCCGATACCAACCGGTTCGAGTACTTCCGGATGTGTGAGTGGGATCAGAACATCGTGCCCTACCACCCAGCCGTGCTGCTGCTGTGGAACGGCCACATGAACCTGCAGCGGATCACCGACAGCGCATGGAGCTTCTATGTGCTGAAGTACACCACCAAGTGCGAGCCAACGGGCCACCTCAGCTTAGACCCGGAGGTGACTGCTGCCCTGGGGTTGCAGGACATGTCGCCTCACCAAGCTCAGTTGGCAGCTGCAGGGGTGCTGTCCAAGCCCTCGAGCGTGGCTGAGGCCTTCCTCATCCTGGCCAAGATCCCCATCATCAGCTCCAGTGTAGACGTGACGTACATCGACACCAAGCCGCCGGAACAGCGAACGCGCCGGCTGTATAATGGCTACATCACCACGCCGCCGGTGGACACGTACTGCGTCCGGCCGGAGGAGTGCTTGGACCTCAAGTTCAAGGAGTACTTCGAGGGGTACGAAGTCTGGCCGCCAAAGAACAAGGCAGTGCCCAAGGGGGCTGAGTCCAAGGAGTTCATGGTGGACAACCTGGGGAACCGGGTGTATAAGCTGAAGGAGAGCCGGGTCATCAGGACCAGCGACCCCCACCCTGCCAGCCAGTCCGGTGCCTTCTTCTACGAGATGCTGCTCAACCACCGGCCCTTCACGGATGAGGCGGAGATCCTGCCGAAGGACGGCAACTACTTTGTAAGTAAGAGGGTGCCCAGATCCTATTCGCTTGAGGGTGGAATGTTGTTAGGCAGGTGATGCAGACTATGCAGATTTTGTGATTATAAGCAGCTGAACTGTACTGGGCAGGGCCGAAAGGTACATAGGTCCGTAGTGCCGCTTAGTGCTTGCATGTTGGCAGCCTGCTTGCAGTGTATGGAGCGGCACACATCCCAACTGACATCTCACTCTTTCACTATTGCCACAAGCACGACCACCGGTCCTAGCTGGTCTGCTGTAAAGGAGGGCCAGCCCACGTCAACCATTGTCGGAGCCAGCATCGGTTCATATAAACCATGGTTAGTGTCTGCCTTGCCACCCTTGTAGCTTCTGCCTTCGTTCCCTGTCTTAACATCCTCACTCATGCGTGCTTTGCAGAGTGCCTTCGGCAGGGGGTGATCGGCAGCTACGCAGACGTCCAGGCAGCTGTGGAGGGTTACAACAAATTCCACATGTATCAGAAGGCCATGCTGGAGCAGATGGGAGCGGTTGTTGAGGCAATACACCACGACGTCCGGGCGCTCGCAATCGCCATCGCTGACGAGGACGCAACCATGCCAGTGGAGGATCTGCAGCAACAACCGCTGGAGGTGCAGGCAGCTTACCAATGTCATCCAGACGCTGCTGTGTGGGCCGCTCATACCGCATGTCGTTGAGCAGCTCCAGGAATGGCAGATCCCTGGCTTGGCGGTGCACCTTCCGGAGGTGGAAGGCGTGGGCGAGGGACCAGTCCGGGGTGTGCATGATGTGGCACAGGCTGCAGACCACCTCCTCGTCCCCCAAGGTATGTCTGCAAACCGGCGGCAGCTGGGCGTGGTCCCCAACTAGCACCAGCAGCTTGGCTCGGGACCCAACCGGTGTGCAAGTGGACAAACGGTACTTGGCAAACATCAGCTTGGCGGAGGTGAGCATGGACATCTCATCGCAGATGATGACGTCCGCCTGCTCCAGCAGACGGCGCTGCCGGCTGTTGGGGGGCAGAGACTGCAGCGGCACTCCCGGTCGCAGCATCATGACGGAGTCGATGGTGTCGGTGCCCAACCCCCGGAGGCGCTGGATGGCGGCGGCGGTGGTGGCCACCACCAGCACTTTCAGGCCCATTTCCATGAGCTGAGGCACCAACTCCAGCACCGTGGTGGTCTTCCCTGTTCCCGGGCCACCGGATAAAGCGGCGATGATGGGCGGCACGCGTTCCCATGTGCGTACCGGCCGGTCGGCGGCGAGCTGCTTGATGCCGTTGATGGCTGCCTGCTGCTCATCGGCCCTGACGGTCTGAGAACGGCACCCGGTCCGGACCCTGACCGTTGGCGTCGCTGAAGTCCGGCAGCCCACCGGGAGGGCCGAACGTAGCTGGCATGGGGAAATCGTCGTCATGGAGCTCCATACCCTCCGGGTCGTCATACAGGAGCCTACAGGGAGCCTACAGGGCACTGGAGCAGTACCTTGAGCTGCTGCAACAGGACACCACCACCGTCTGCAGCCACTTGGTGGACGTGCGGCAGCACAACCTGGAATACATCCTCTGGGCTGAGCAGCAGGGGCTCCTTCAAGGGCCTGTCGTGCCCACCGGCTTGCCTACCAACGCCAGGGATGTGCCGGAGTTGCACAATTGGCTGATGGATGGCCGCCACGACACGCTGCCGTTCGTGGCTGTGGGGGCCAGGGTGCTGTTCACTGAGAACGTGGACAAGGCCAGAGGCATGGTGAACAGCGGCACCGGGGTGGTCACGGACCTTGTCACCGACGAAAGCGGCACCGTCACCGTCATCAAGGTCCGGGTGGATTCCACCGGCAAGGTGGAGACCGTCCGTCGGGGCGCTCACGCTGGGACCACCTACCGGATGTACTTCAAAGGGACGGAGTACTACAAGCGGGTGTTCCCCCTGCAATTGGCCTATGCCATCACGGCTCACAGGTGCCAAGGCATGACGCTGCATGGGCATGTCATCCTGCACATCCGGTCAGCTTTTGCAGCCGGGATCACCTATTTTATGCTCAGCCGGGTGCCTTCCAGGGACCGGCTGATCATCCTTGGTGGCCTCAAGGCTGAGGAAATCGTGCCTGTGCCCCTCCGGGCTCAGGTGTAGGCAGCCGGCTGGTGGCCGGGGGTTGTACCATATATGTATATTACACCATTTGTTGTCATGGGAATGGAATTTGGTTGATCAGCGTTGCCTGCACATACTGTACTATGTATCGATGGTTGCTAGGCATCCCTTCAGCCTTCTACAAACACCGTGGACTGTTCAATGGTTTCATGACATTTTGGTGGATAGAGTCAGGGGAAGGTGTGGTCGGCGTGTACTTAGATCACTATGTCCCAATAGGCTGCCTAGCGGCTGGGTGGCTGAGTGAAAGAGGTTGCTTGTGCTAAGTGTTGTGGGGCCCAAATGCTGCTCGGTTATGGCTTTGGCAAGAGCGACCGTCACTGGGTACATTGGCCGTCAGGCCTATGATGGGTACATGCTGCTTCTCGGTGGGACCCTTGTGGCCAGCACCGCACCATTACTGGTTCCCGAGGTGGTGACTGCCTTTAATCTCGCTGGTTATGTTAGGCAACAACACAAGGCAGGTTCAGGTGGCACGACTTGGTGACTTAGGTCTGGGCCAATTCACACGTCGGAAACTAGCCGACATCAGCCGGGCTTCCAGCAGTTCCTCGGCCCCCAGCCACCCTTCCTGCCGCCCCAGCCGCAGTGGCCGCTGCAACCGAGACCGGCTATACCCCCCTCGGGATGTTGGGGAGGGGGGGGGGGGCTGGGGAGGTTAAGGAGGGGACGGGGGCAGGGGGAGGCGGGTTAGGGGGATGGGGAGTGGCCTACCAATGTCCTAGCTCCACCCCCATCTCTACGACGTTTCGGCAAGCCAGCAGAGGAACAGACGCCCCGACTTTGAACCCTGCCAAAACCGCGCGCGCGAGTCTCGAGAGCGCATTTTTCTGTACTGTCGGCCATGGAAAAGGCGCGGGGAGAGGCGCCGAGGGCAAGAGATTGCTGTAATAGTTTAGTAGCTTACATGCGTGGGCATTTAGGCGTTAGGATTGCACTGTGTGAAAAGCTGCTGGGTCGCCCATCGTGGGATGCAGCCTTGCCTGGACTGCCGGGGAGACAAGGCTGGGGCGGGGGACGGAAGGGGATGGGGATGGGGATGGGGAGTGGTCTACCAATGGCCTAGTTCCACCCCCATCTCTACGGCATCGGACCAAGCCAGCAGGCAGAGGGACGCCCCGACTTTGAACCCTGCCGAAACCGCGCGCGCGAGTCTCGAGAGCGCGTTGCTCTGTACTGTCCGGCACGGAGAGGCCGCGGGGAGAGGCGCCGAGGGCGCCAGGAAGCTTTAATTGCTCAGTAGTTTACTTGCGTGGGCATTAAGGCGTTAGGATTGCGCTGTGTGAAAAGTTGCTGGGTCACCCATCGTGGGATGCAGCCTTGCCTGGACTGCCGGGGAGACAAGGGTGGGGCGGGGGACGGAAGGGGATGGGGATGGGGATGGGGAGTGGTCTACCAATGGCCTAGTTCCCTCCTGATTCCACCCCCATCTCTACGACATCGCCGCAAGCCAGCAGAGGAAGGGACGCCCCGACGTTGAACCCTGCGGAAACCGCGCGCGCGAGTCTTGAGAGCGCGATTCTGTACTATCTGGCACGGAGAGGCCGCGGGGAGAGGCGCCGAGGGCGCCAGGAAGCTTTGATTGCTCAGTAGTGTACTTGCCTGGGCATTCAGGGGCTCAGCTCCGCTGCCTGGAAATTTGCTGGGTCGGCCATCGTTGGGCGCTCACGCTGGGACCACCTACCGGATGTACTTCAAAGGGACGGAGTACTACAAGCGGGTGTTCCCCCTGCAATTGGCCTATGCCATCACGGCTCACAGGTGCCAAGGCATGACGCTGCATGGGCATGTCATCCTGCACATCCGGTCAGCTTTTGCAGCCGGGATCACCTATGTTATGCTCAGCCGGGTGCCTTCCAGGGACCGGCTGATCATCCTTGGTGGCCTCAAGGCTGAGGAAATCGTGCCTTTGCCCCTCCGGGCTCAGGTGTAGTCAGCCGGCTGCTGGCCGGGGGTTGTACCATATTTTTACATTACACCATTTGTTGTCATGGGAATGGGATTTGGTTAATCAGCGTTGCCTGCACATACTGTACTATGTATCGATGATTGCTAGGCATCCCTTCAGCTTTCTACAAACACTGTGGACTGCTCAATGGTTTCATGACATTTTGGTGGATAGAGTCAGGGGTGTGGTTGGCGTGTACTTAGATCACTATGTCCCAATAGGCTGCCTAGCGGCTGGGTGGCTGAGTGAAAGAGGTTGCTTGTGCTAAGTGTTGTGGGGCCCAAATGCTGCTCGGTTATGGCTTTGGCAAGAGCAACCGTCACTGTATACATTGGCCGCCAGGCCTATGATGGGTACATGCGGCTTCTCAGTGGGAACCTTGTGGCCAGCACCACACCGTTACTGGTTCTCGAGGTGGTGACTGCCTTTAATCTCGCTGGTTATGTTAGGAGGGGGCGGGGGCAGGGGGAGGGGGGTTAGGGGGATGGGGAGTGGCCTACCAATGTCCTAGTTCCCGTGAAGGGGTTAAGGCCCACATGCCATTTTCCCTTGGCCACAGCCAGGTGACCCGTTCAAATCAGCGCTCCGTAGTCATGTCACTCATGCACGAGGACGGATCAATGGGACGTTACAAGAGCAGTGTGCCCTTTCTAGAGTAGTCTTACCCGCTCCACTTCGCTCCTGGACGGTTCTGGGCGGGAACCATACCTTTGACCTCCAACATGCATGCCCCTCTGTCAGTTGGTTGAGCTGTCCTGTTTCCAACAGGAGCGGTCTGCTTGTACCAGTTGCCTTGCTCTGATAGACATGATTTACGGTTGTTTCCCGTTGCCGCTGAATATGGCCATGCCTCCTGGTGTTGAGGTCGTTTGCTGACTTCAGGGCCCGCTGGCAAGAATAAGTCTAGGACCAGCATGGATCCCGTGGACGTACACAGAAGGATGAACGGAGGTGGAACGACGCACTCTCGCGTGAGGTTGTGTGGGGAACTTCAGATGATTCAGCAGGTCAGCCTGGAAAGGCAGACAGTGCCATGGCTCCTGCATGCAGGTGTGCTGGCAGCTTATGCACTTAAGTAGCAGTCCTACATAGCCCAGGTCGTGCCAACTGAGCACTTTTACGATGCAGCTGCTTGGTAGCAGCATTGTTCTTTCCCCTTCCTGGGGGTCTGTCCAGCTATCACAGCAGAGGCCTTGCATGTTTTACTTGTATGAGCAACGAACACCATGATTGCGCTGCTGTGATATGCCTATTCTCTGGCTTTGCTCATTACCTGCTTCAGCTCATATCTCTTTCCTGCCGTTGCATGCACTCATGTCACTTATATGGCATGCATGCTAAAAGGGTGTTTGGTTGTGTGTGGGCTTATGCTGCCATGACTCGCATGCATTGCCTAATGTCCTGTCACTTGCTGCTCTCCTGCTGGGCCTAAATTGCTGTTCCTCCCGGTATAAGGTGCTGCCATGTTGTGGCATGGCTGCTACCGGTATTCTACTGTTGCTGCTGCTCATGCCAAGCAGCTGCCATGCTCCTGCTGCCCTTCTTGCCTGGCTGCTACCCTGTGATCAGTTACTGCTTTCAGACGCCATGGATGCTGCCTTGATGCTGCTGCTGCTCATGCCAGGCTGCTTCCCTGCTGCTTCTGCTCATGCCTGGCGGCTGCTACCCTGCCTGTTGTGCTGCTTTTTTTGCCATGTATGCTGGCCTACTGCTTCTGCTCCTCTCTGTTGCTGCTCCACTACTGCTGCTCTTGATGCCATAGGTGCGTGCTTACTGCTGCTGCTGTTTTTGCGGTGCATGCAGGCTGCTCCTGTACTGCTGCTGTTGCTGCTCTTGATGCCATAGGTGCGGCCTTACTGCTGCTGCTGTTTCTGCGGTGCATGCAGGCTGCTCCTGTACTGCTGCTGTTGCTGCTCTTGATGCCATAGGTGCGGCCTTACTGCTGCTGCTGTTTTTGCGGTGCATGCAGGCTGCTCCTGTACTGCTGCTGTTGCTGCTCTTGATGCCAGTGGTGGTGCCCTACTGCTGCTGCTGTTTTTGCGGTGCATGCAGACTGCTCCTGTACTGCTGCTATTTCTGCACTTGATGCCAGGGTGGTGCCCTACTGCTGCTGCTGCTGCTGCTCGTGCAGGCTGCTTCCATATTTCTATTCTAAAAAAATCTGGGTGCTGATCGGTTTGCCAATGTGAGATTCACGTACAAGTCATAACCACATTTCAATATATGCCATAGCAAAAACTGCCATAGGCCCGGCATATCAAGCCGTCATAGAAACATTGCGGGGGAGCAGATTACGGGTTATTGTCGGCATGCAAACATCTTAATGTTTGAATTATTTATTGTTAAGTTTCATGATATGCCATAGCAAAAAAGTGTCATAGGCCCCGCACCTCTAATATACTGAAGTAACTAAATATGAATGCATGGACATGAGGTCCAGCAGCTAGGTCAAAAGCAACCAAGACCTCCACTGCCAGTGGGGGTAAGAGCCGCTGCTCCCCTACTGCTGCTGTTGCTGCTGCTGTTGTTTTGTTGGGAGTAGGGAGGCGGCACCAGCACCAGAACACAGGCAGCTGCTAGTCGTCTGCTGCTGTTGATGTCATGGCTGCGGGCCTGCTGCTGCTAGTCGCAAGCAGGCTTGCCTTCCATCCTCCCGGGGGTCAGAATGTGATTGCTGTCCTAACTGCATGGCTGTTCCCGTTGACCCATACCTTGCACTGTTAGCATGTTGCCATTAGAAGCAATGAGGGTGGTGCGCTCTGTCCAAGTATTGAAAATGATTGCCTTTGCATACGCGTAAATGATGCGGTTGCATTTGGTGAACAATCGGCTGTTGGGTTCCTGGGCAGCAACCGCAACGTAAGAATAAAGTGCAACCTGCCTAGTCAGGAATTTCCACAATGTTTGTTGAAAGAAGGTTTAGTAATTGTAATTTGGTGACTTTCTATGGTTGTGCACATGTGGCAAAGTGTATTCAGTATGCTAGTTTGGCTAGCTTCTCACTAGCCACGCCACTTGCCTGGCTAGCCCATGGTAGCCTGGTACTAGCCTTGTACTAGCTCCATACTAGCCTCCCCCGTTGTTGGTAGTGTCAGAACCATCAGCCTCAGCTATGGAACTGCCTGATCAGCGTACTAGCAACGCTTGCGTCTTCAGTGTAATTGGCAAGTAATTCCGTCCCTGGCAAGAGGCGATGCTGGTCCTAGCGGCCAATTGCAACAGTAAGCAGCAGGAGGCAGTGCTAGTGGTAATTCTAGTGGTAGCAAGCTACCAGCAGCTAGCAGCGATGCAAGTGGACTTTTTTCAACATTTGCTAAACATCAGCGGCAGCGATTGATGACAGCAAGCATTGAAGCAGCAATTCCACCAATGTGACAGTGTGCGATAGCAGGCCTCGGAATAGCTAAGGCAAGGAGCCAAACAGCACTTACCCCATTCATTCACCCCGCCTTAATATTCTTTTGTTTACCTACGAGTTGCCAACCCCAGTTTGCAGCTTGAGAACGATCACTGAGTTACTACAGAAACGAGTCTGCAATGGTGGCTCCAATTGGATCCTTGCACTTATGCTTCAGCCAGTGACAGAGCTATTGCCTGTGTGGCGAGCATTCATCTGTATCTGATGCTTGTGGCCTTGGACTGTATGGTGAGTGAGTCCAGAGCTAGAGCGGTGTTGGGCACCATTGTTGAGGATGAAGAGGGCAAGACTGGGGATGGGATTTATCGTTTAGCTGAGGTGCAGATGCACTCACTTTTGCATGGTGAGGGCATGATAATCTTAGGTTTGATTGTGCCGTTTGGAGACGCTTGCAGCCATGGAACCACGCCTATCATCACAATTGGTGCTAGCAGGCAGAGCAGTCATGGCAATGGTTTATGTTTACAGCTATTCACCGCTTTGCTTGTCATTTTGAATGGTGCATGGGCTCCCAAACTCATGGCTTGAATTCAAACATAGCCAGAACCATGCCTACTGCCAAAGTTCATATGAAAATGTATTGTCACTCTCACTGCTGATTCTCCATGGATGGTGACTGTTTTTGCAATCAACGCAAGCATGGCTAGAGGCATCTAGTGCCAGCCCGTGTATGCATTGAACCTGTATTATACCCTGAATCTCCGGTAATCCATGTCAGTGATGTGCTGCAACCTGTGCTGCTCAATGTGCTGCAGCATGTCTTACTGATGTCATGCTGCAACCTGTGTTACTGAATGTGCGGCAACCTGGGTCACCTGAAACATCACCTGTGTTGTGCTGCAGTCTGTGCTATTGTATGTGCTGCATCCTAGGCTATAGAGTGTCTCAGAACTTGTTCTTTGTTGTGCTCACAGTTAATGCTTTCACCATATCAGGGAGTTACTGGCTAAAGTGCTGTCCGTGCCTTCGGTCGACTTGAGGTGTGCTCTGATTGCCAGCACTGTGGTTCGAACATGCCGGCATTTAAGAACTGTGGCATTGATTGCCTCTTGAGTGTATATCTGATTACCCAGCAGACGCAGCTGCAGGTATTTGCAGCCGCCCTTGCCCCCTGCAGTCGCCCGACCAGCTTGGCATAGCTGTTCTTTCTTCTTCAGCTGCAGATATCTCATACCTCATTGATCTAAAGTGATATGTGCTTGTGGTAAATCCCTTGCGGTGTTTTGTCGTGTGGTGATGAAGTTTGTTTGCGATTCTCTGAGCAGGGCATTGAATTGCTCGGCAAGTCGAACTGGGCTGGCCTGACATCTGTTAAATTGTAATCTGTGATTCGGTGCTTCCGAATAGCTTGAGGTGCGGGGCACATGGCTTTTTTGCTATGGCATATCATGAATTGCAATGACTCGGTGGCCCTCACAGGTATGCCCGCATGCAAGCAGTAGGCCAACTGAATGTAAATGATTACATGTAGCAGCACTCAACGCACTCCAAAACATAAGTACATGGTGACAGCTCAAGCAATGTGAACTGGTTCTCTTGGAACCAAGCGGATTGGCTGCATGTAGCGCGGATTGTGTTATGGGTTTATATTGTATTGTCACTGTGGTGATAGGTCACTCCTTAAGGTGACACAGGTGACTGTGTGGAATCGTTGTTGATAGCAAGCATGGCAGATATATATAGGATGCCATGGTCTTGACATGGACATGTTTGGGGCTTGGATCATTCCCAGCCCGTGACTGTATTGACGCTGTTTCTTTCCTAGTTGCGATTGTGTATTCCCCGCTTGCGGGCGAGTGAGGTGCCTGCGGGTCCCAGCGCTTGCCCGCTGGCGTTGCTGTTTGCCTACTGTTCTGTGCGATATTGAGACACTGTATATACGGCATTGAGTCTACCTCTGTCGGGGCTCGTCACTTCTAGTGCTGCCCAACGGCGGCGCATGCTACAGTCTCGCCTTCAGCCAGCTTGCCGTTGCCACATTTGCTGTGGCTGCAGACTCCTGATCCGAGCTCTGCTATTGCTTGTTAGCAGTCCTTTGAGGCTGCTCTCCCTGACTAGTTGCCCCCGTCGTTCTGTCCCACCCAGAGGGGCACGCGAAGCTGCTCCTGTAGAGTAGCCCGTTGCTAGGCTCCCTTAGCCTGTCCTCGCAGTCGCTGACTGTAGTATTTGGGACATCTTCGCGTAGTTTTCGAAGACGCAACAACAAGAAGGCCTCCTCCACTTTGCCTGCCAGCCAGTCTACCGCCTGTCTACACTGGTTCCAACATGGTACATGCCATCGTCCTGGCTGCTGTTTCAAGCACGACCCTGGGAGGAGTGCCGAACCCTGCGATGTGCAGCCTACTGCTTGTAGGCCTGCCTCAACATATGTGGACACTGCGCCAAGAAGTTTGGCCTACTGCCACAGTCATCTGACTGCTACTGACCCATCATGGGAGACTGCTCTGGAATCCCCCCCGACCTCCGTGGGGCCGTCCAATACTGAGGCTGCAGGACTGAAATGCTCAACTGATAGCGTTGGTGCCCAGGTGGCTGGCTATTTGTGGGGTTTGCCTGGATATGACAGTCTGCAGAATGTTGATTGGGCAAAGGCCTCGCCTGCTTCTTTCTCTGCATGGCTTACAACTGAGAATGTGCTGCAAATGCATCCTAATCGTGTGATGCGTAGCTCTAGTGCTACTACTGCTTTGGTTGTCCCAGCGTGGTGGCAACAACTGCCTGCTGCTCTTGTTAACCTGATTGATGAAGCACGATCCAACTGGCCATTGCGGGCCCATGTTTGGGAACAGGCTGGCTTCAAAACTGACCCTGATTGGCCGTTCTTGCGTAAGATTCTGATTGATGGTGCGCCTATGTGCCCTGTTGATGCCATTCCTGCTAAGTTCAGGCTTGACAATTATCGTTCGTTTGAGCTTGAGACTGATGCTGCTCATGCTGTTGTCCTAGAAGAACTGGAAGCAGGTTACTTGGCTCCGCTGCCACCAGGTTGCACTGCTGGATGGGTGCATCCCCTAGGTGTTGTTCCAAAAAAATCTGGTGCATGGGCTCCCAAACTCATGGCTTGAATTCAAACATAGCCGGAACCATGCCTACTGCCAAAGTTCATATGAAAATGTATTGTCACTCTCACTGCTGATTCTCCATGGATGGTGACTGATTTTGCAATCAACGCAAGCATGGCTAGAGGCATCTAGTGCCAGCCCGTGTATGCATTGAACCTGTATTATACCCTGAATCTCCGGTAATCCATGTCAGTGATGTGCTGCAACCTGTGCTGCTCAATGTGCTGCAGCATGTCTTACTGATGTCATGCTGCAACATGTGTTACTGAATGTGCGGCAACCTGGGTCACCTGAAACATCACTTGTGTTGTGCTGCAGTCTGTGCTATTGTATGTGCTGCATCCTAGGCTATAGAGTGTCTCAGAACTTGTTCTTTGTTGTGCTCACAGTTAATGCTTTCACCATATCAGGGAGTTACCGGCTAAAGTGCTGTCCGTGCCTTCGGTCGACTTGAGGTGTGCTCTGACTGCCAGCACTGTGGTTCGAACATGCCGGCATTTAAGAACTGTGGCATTGATTGCCTCTTGAGTGTATATCTGATTACCCAGCAGACGCAGCTGCAGGTATTTGCAGCCGCCCTTGCCCCCTGCAGTCGCCCGACCAGCTTGGCATAGCTGTTCTTTCTTCTTCAGCTGCAGATATCTCATACCTCATTGATCTAAAGTGATATGTGCTTGTGGTAAATCCCTTGCGGTGTTTTGTCGTGTGGTGATGAAGTTTGTGTGCGATTCTCTGAGCAGGGCATTGAATTGCTCGGCAAGTCGAACTGGGCTGGCCTGACATCTGTTAAATTGTAATCTGTGATTCGGTGCTTCCAAATAGCTTGAGGTGCGGGGAACATGGCTTTTTTGCTATGGCATATCATGAATTGCAATGACTCGGTGGTGGCAGTGACCCTTTGTCCAGGGTTCGCTCACCTACTCTGCTTGCACATAAGTAGGTACCGTAACTAATAAGGACGGTTTGTTACGTTAGAGCTAATCATGCAATGGGTGTGGTTGTGTCCAATGGGGCTGAGATGGGTGGGTTTGATTGCTACCTGGACTCAATATGCTCCGTTGGTAGCGATTGAAGTCTCCTAGTTGGGTATCACTATTGATTGGTCTGGAATCGATTAATATGGGATCCATCCTATGTTTGGTGTCTGCAGTCGTTTCGACCTAGCAGCCCTCTTGCGGCTGCCACATGATATTCTGTTTGTTTGTTATACCGGGTGTACATTGAGTCAAGACATGCCACAACCTAGGCGTTCCTAGAGTGCACACATTCGTGCCGTGAGGACCTATGTAAATTCGGAAGCATTCATGCATACCTCCTTCGGGCCGTGCGCTGCGCGCACCATTACCAAGTTTCACCCATGCCGCAGCCATCTCAATACCCGAAGGAGTTTACTCCGAAGGGCTAGTGCCGCCCTTTCCCACTGCCCGAGACTTGCCGTTTTGCTTCCCGAGACTCGCCAATTTGGCGCCGGAACCACTCCCGAGACTTTCTTTCAAACTGCTTTTGCCGCCTGCATGGCCGCTGAGAGTATGTACTTGGGGTATGGAGTGGCAGAAATAATTTTTTCGCAGAACAAGCATCGCTCAGTTCGCTGTTTGGTGTGCTGTTGGGGGTGGCAGACCTTGTGCTAGATGGGATGCTACTACCGCTAGTGAGCGGGGCCCTGCTTTCCAGCCCATGAATGCGCTTCATGAGTTGCTCGCGCATGGCAGTGTCTAGTTATGTATTAGCCAGCTGTAAGGATGGAGAACGCGATTGTTGAAGACCTCTGAGGTTGGCGCCAATGGACCAGGATCCAGTGGTGCAGGCGCGTATGCACATTGCTGGTTCGCTGTTCGGGCGAGCTGGTTGATAGCGGATCTGTGGCTTGTGCGCCAATTTCTCTCACCTGGGCATTGAAGGAGTGGTGACATGCTGGGCTCCATGCTTTATCTCGCTTGGTGGTGGGTGCGGAGCTTCCGAGGCAGCCCCCAGTCCACCAACGAGCAGAAAATGTTCGCTACCCAGAGGTAGGTATGTCGACCCTTCACAGACTCCAGGTGTGACCGGCACATTGCTGCCGTAGTAGTAGTATCGCGTGCGTGACCTTCGAGGCATGCCTAGTTAGCCTCGCGTGGGTTTTCCTATTCTGTCTTGCTTCCTCATGCAGAAAGGCCGGTTCTGGGGAAATTGTTGAAGAACATCATGTGCCGGAGCTGGCTACCACTTACCTGGAAAGCTTCGTTGCATTACTGCAAGCACCTACCAGGGCTGCTATACCCGATGGTCTTCTCGATATGGTCCTGCATAGGTGGCCCCTCAGCAAGCCGTGCTCTTCATGGTTGCATGAATTGTTCTGAATGAGGATAGATTGCTCCTGCGGCTGCTGTATCTCGCCAACAGCCTGCCCTCGTGCAGAGTAGTCGGTCGCCACATGTCCCCCTGGAACCTGGTCAGAAACATCCGCCTCAGCTAAGGAGCTTCCTCACTGACCAGCGTACTAGCAACGCTTGCGTCTTCAATGTAATTGGCAAGTCATCCCGTCCCTTGCAAGAGGCAGTGCTGGTGCTAGCAGCCAATTGCAACAGTAAGCAGCAGGAGGCAGTGCTGGTGGTAGCAAGCTGCCAGCAGCTAGCAACAATGCAAGTGGACTCTCTTCATCATTCGGTGACCATCAGCAGCAGCGAATGATGACAGCAAGCATTGAAGCAGCAAGTCCAGCAATTTGACAGTATGCGATAGCAGTTGCTGCAGTAGCTATCGCAACGCAAGCAGCCAAACAGCATTCACCCCATCCGTTTAGTGGCCAACCAATGTGCTGCTTGATAACAATCACTGGGTTGCTACAGTAACGAGCCTGCAATGGTGCCTGCAGTTCCCCCCTCCCCCTCCTTGCACTTATGCTTCGGCCAGTGACAGGGATGTTGCCTGTGTGGCGAGCATTGAGCTGTATCTGATGCTTGTGGGCTTGGTGGGCGGTGAGTGGTGAGTTCAGAGCTAGAGCGGTATTGGGCACCACTGTTGAGGATGAATAAGGGCAAGGCTGGGGATGGATTTCATAACTTGGCTGAGGTGCGGATATACTCAATTTTGCATGGCTCGGCCACTGGGGCATGCATGATATTCTCAGCCTTGGTTGTGCCGTTAGTGGAGATGCGTACAGCCATGGAACCACGCATATGACCGCAATTGGTGCTAGCAGGCAAGAGCAGTCATGGCAATGGTTTATTTTTACAGCTAGTTACCGCTTTGCTTCTCATTCTGGAATGGTGCATGGGGTCGCAGAATCATGGCTCAAATTCAAAACTTGCTAGAACCATGCCAACTGCCGACGTCCATATGAAACTGTATTATCACTCTCACTGCTGCTTGTTTAGTCTGGAAGGTGACTGCTTTTGCAGTCATGTTGACGGCAAGCATGGCTAGAGGCATCTATTGCCAGCCCGTGTATGGATTGAAACTGTATTCTTCCCTGAATCTCCAGTAATCTATGTCATTGATGTGCAGCTACCTGTGTTGCTGGATGTGCGGCAGCCTGTCTTACTGATGTGTTGCAACCTGTGTTACTGAATGAGCGGCAACTTGTGTCACCTGTGTTGTGATGCGGTCTGTGCAATAAATTGTGCTGCAGTCTGTGCTATTAAGTGTGCCGCAGTCTAGGCTATGGAGTGTCTCACAACTTGTTCTTGGCTGCGCACGCAGTCCTTGCCTACACCAAAACAGTGGGTTACTGAGCTAAAGTGCTGTCCGTGCCTGCGGTTGACTTAAGATGTGCTCCGACTGGGACCAGCAGTGTGGGCCGGACCATGGCAACATTTTTTGACTGCGGCATTCCATTGCCTCTGAGTGTTTTTTCTGATTACCCAGCAGAGTCAGCTCGGCAGATATTTGCAGCCGCACTTGTCCCCTGCAGCCTCCCAACCAGCTCGGCGTAGCTGTTTTTCCTTCAGCTGCAGATGTGTGAAGCAATATGTGCTTGTGCGGGTACATCCCTTGCGGTGCTTGGTCCTGTGATGATGAATTTGAGTGCAGCTCTTTGAGCAAGACAGTGAACTGCCTGGCTTGTTGTTGACTGGGTCAATTGCTGGTCAGCACACGGCAAGGCGACCCGGGCTTGCCTGACATTCGTTGGCTAGCAAGGGATCAAGGGAGGGCTGGTTGCAACCTATTTGAGATTTTTGGACAGGATTTTTGATGGGGCCCTTTCTTGATCTGCAATCTGTGATTCAATGCTTCCAAAACGCTTGAGTTGCGGGGCATGTGGCCCTTTTGCTATGGCAAATCATGAATTGCAGTGACCTTGGTGCAGCGTTTGCTTACCTTCTCGGCTTGCACATAAGTAGGTACCATAACTGAAGGATGGGTTGTTACGTTAGAGCTGCTAATCATGCACATGTTGCAATGGGTGTGAGAATTGGTGTGGTTGTGTCCAGTGGGGTTTGATTGCTACATACCTGGCTACTCCATTGTTTTAATTAAGTCTCCTAGTTGGGTCCGTAAGAACTATTCGTTGGTGGTCTGGAATAGATCATGGGATCCATCTGATGGTGTGGTGTGTTTGGTCGTTTTGACCTAGCAACCTTCTTGCGGTTGCCACACGTTTTTTGGTATGTTTGTAGGGTACACATTCAGTCAAGACATGCATGCTTGACATATCTAACACGAATGGTGAATAAAGATAAGAGAAATGCTAAAGTTAACCCAAGGTGAGATGTTGTCGATGTGAGCAGAGGAGCGCATTGCCACAACATAGACGCTCCTTGAGAGCATACATCGTGCCGTGAGGACCTATGGGAACTCGGAAGCATTCAAGCATACCTCCTTCGGGCCGTGCGCTGCGCGCACCATTACCAAGTAGCAGTAGGCCTGGTGCGTACACAAGTCGACCGCGAGTGCCTGTAGGGGCATAGGACATTTAAGGAGGCATGCGAAAGCTTCTTAAAGCAGCATGTAACCAAGCGCTAGGCAGTACCAGTGCCTAGGGATGATCGCAATTGATCCCCTCCTATTAGTCATCCCCTCGTGGTACACTGGGGGTACAGGACGGACATCGTCACCACATGTGACTCACCAGCGGTTTGCCAGCGAACAAACACTGGTGACGCGGGGTGCCGAAGCAGCACCTAAGCTTGCGCGAACCGATTTGGAGGGTTGCCCCAGCTCCTTCTCGCTCCAAACTTTAAGGCTGTAATCTATAGATGTTTTCCAACCTATTGCCTGGTTTCTGTACGAGAAGGAGCTGGGGCAAGTCCCCAACGACGTGCCTGAACATGGGGGGTGGAAAACACCCGTTTTGCCCCAGTATCCACCCTGTCCATGCATGCAAGCTGTCTCGCTCCATCTAAACATGTAAGATTTACTTATAAGAGACCTTCGAGTGCTTCAAAGCCTTGAGAAACACATACTAAAGCCTCAGGACCTGTCATGTCGATGCGATCTGGACCCCACCAACAATGATGGCCCAAGGTGCCTGCTGGATCACATGTATAGCTGCTCCCACACTTCATATGGGATGCCTATCACAAACTAGAAGTGGAATCACAGGGTTCTGGCCAAAGCATGTCATGCATAGGTCTACAAAGGCAACTGTTGTTGTGCCAAGCAAACCCAGTGTGTGCGATCATATTTGACGTGACTGGGCGATCACAACTGCATCCTACTTTTCTCTGTCCCAGCACCGCATGAAAAAGCCTGATTTCGTCGCCTGTACTCGCCCCTGCTTTGCCAAAGTGATTAACCCCAAGTGATTAACCCCTGTCCCAAGCCCAGGACAGATACCCGAAGGAGTTTAATCCGAAGGGCTAGTGCCGCCCTTTTCCACTGCCCGAGACTTGGCGATTTGGCGCCGAGACCATGCTCGAGACTTTCAAAAAAACTGTCTTGAAGCCTTCAAGCTCGCGGATAGGATGAGTGTAGCTTGGCCAATGTTGGGGCATGGACGTGCGTAGGCTATCGAGCCGCAGAACAAGCATCACTTTGATTGGTGTGCCCTTGGGCGTGGCAGGCACTGTTCTAGATGGGATGCCTCCTACCGCTACCCGCAGAAGCCAGCCGTTTCGAGCCCATGAATGCCCTCCATGTTTGCTCGTGTATGCCAATGTCTCGATATAGTATTGGACAGCTATCCGGATGGAGAAAGTGATGTTTGGAGACCTCTCCCGTGGGGGCCAGTGGGGCCGGCAGTCAATGATGCAGGCGCATGTGACTAGATAGGGCTGCTACAGTTGATGGTCTTCTTGATATGGCCCTGCATAGGTGGCCCCTCAGCCAAGGTGCTCTTCTTGGTTACGTGGAGGGGCACTAATGCTTCTGAAAGAAATTGCTCCTGTGGCTGCTATAGCTAGGCCAAGCAATGTTTGCTGGCCCGAGTTATTTCGCCCAGTCTGCCCCGTCTCGGCCACAGGCACTTGCGCCTAAATACAGCAAACGGGCAAGTTTACATCGGTTAAAATCTTAGAAACGTAATGACTGAGGCATGCCTGCGGAATGGTAGGCACAAAGATGCATGCTGGCAAGAGTTAATTCGGGAACACCGGTCGGATGAACCTTACATTGGCAAACCCATCGGCATGCGTGCGGTGCCAAAGTTCACTTCCTTTTACCACAGGGGTGGCAAAGCCACTAACAAAGATAGAACCAGGAAAAACTGAACACCATCCACCAGTTTGAACTCCATAATCATGCATGTCCAAGCAGATACAATGATGCAGAATACTGGCCCTGGAAAAGTGGACACAATATTTTAATTTTTTTTTGGGTTTTTTTATTTTTTGGGATACACCCAGCAAACAAACAGCAACGCAACAGCATATATACCAGAACTTTGTATACTCTCACCCAGATGTGGAGAATCACAGAGCAACAGCAGTTCCAGAACTAACACAGACTATTAACCAATACATAGCCATGCGTAAGAGGTGCCCAGTGACATGAAAGTCATAGGTAATTAATCTATCAGCGAGTGTCCATGGCGTCTGCTCCTTCCGCACCCGTTGCACTTCCGCAACGCGCTGAGCTTGTGGTACCGACGGATGCGATCATGTAGACAACCCAAGCGCAGCCTGGGACGCCCTATAGCAGCCACACCTTAAATTTTTGTTTGTTTGTTTATAGGTCACGGTCTGCCTCGCGGCAGGCACTCGTCGGCACCGGTGTCACTACTGCCCGACGTTCTGTCAATAGAACGGTAATTAAATGCTACTGCACACATGTGCTGCTGATCATGAATACGAGTACATCATCCGAAAAACTACAACCGTAAAAAAGGGCATGAAACTGGCTTTAAATTGATGTTCACGTAAAATTGATATTTGTATGTAAAGGGAAAAGATAAGGCTCAGATGGTGGACACCCTAGGTTAGTAATATCTCTCCTGTTGGAGAGAGCCTATAGGAGTGGGGACCCCGTTCATCATAGCCTGGATTTAAGGATTTGCTAGGATGCCAGTGCCACCCAGCCAGAGTCACCGCCCTGGGTCAAGGGTCTGCCTGCAACCTAAGTTTGGTCAACCCTTGACAGGGCTGGCTGTGTTTGACTAAACCCTAATCCTGCTGTGCAGCAAGCTAGGGTTTAGCCAGGATGCCTATTCTAGGCCAGCCATAAACCCTGGCTGGGTGTCACTGGCACCATAAATGAGATTAAAATTAACCCCCCCAATAATGAGCCCCCAAGCGGGGAGACGCCCACGCCACAATGTGGCCGGTGCCTTTACAGCCACCAGGCAGTGGCCACTGACATTCCACAATGGGGAGTCACATACATTGTGTGACCTGTAGCCGCATGTTTCTTGTCGTGTGCATGTATGCCCGGACGGCATCTGACTGCCATCTGCCATGAGCTTTAATTCTTTCTACTGTCACCCCAGCCGGCCACGCAGCCATGACACCCCCCCGTCTAAGGCTGTGCATGCCATAAGCTTTTCGGGTTGACAGAGATGTCCGGGTATGGACGATGAATGCAGTAAGGTGTACTTTCAACCTTTTTGCCAGAGCTTGTCCCTTTTTTTTAATGGGGGAGGATGATAGACGTCGAGCGTCTCAATCCTAGGCCGTAAAGATGGGGTCAGAGGAATGAGCCTTAGCCGTCCTCCTAAAGTTCAGCCAGGCTTGTACACAATCCGCAATGCGGGTGCCGTCGGTCGAGGTACATGTGATGGTAATTAACCTGTGCCCCCTGTCCCCATTGGTCTGTCTTTGATTTGCGTATGTGCAACTCCACAAATTTGCTACCACCTTCAACTCCCACTTTGATGTCCTCCAAAAAAAATGTTTCTTTTGGTAGCAATGATCTCCGACCGCTGGAGCATGCCATAGAAGCCTAGGAGAATGCAAGTGAGGTCTCGCAGGTGTAGCCATTGTGTGTGTTGATCTGCTTCTTGCCATTTTACCGCTAGATACTTGACCAAGAGATGCAGTATAGGCTTGGTCAAACCGACCTTGCCTTTGGGTAAGGTCCTTGCTGTATCTTATGGCATTTAGCAGATTCTTGATTGTATCTGTGCACAGGCGAGACTGATCAGCTCTTGTGGACTTGAGCCAGTCCATAAATTGCTGAAAGAGTGGACTCAATGGTGCCGCTGACTTTGTACATGGATGTTGCCCAGGCCATGAAGAGTCGTACCAGTTGAAGGTCCACCACCCCTTTCTTTCCATGGGGTAGGATCTGTGGCATAGGCTTATAAACTTTTGTGCCTTTTGTGTTGCCCACTAGACGAACCTGTGCAGGCTCGATGCCTATGTGTTTTGGGAGGATTAGCGAATTGTATGGCAGACGCCTTGTCTCGCTGCCGATTTGACGAGGTGGCACTGCTCCTCTTGAAGTGGAAGGCTTCGCGGTTAGATTCATGGGTAGAGTAGACTTTGATGTCTGCTTGCTTGTTTGCGTATATATGTCTGCCTCTCTGTCTGTCTGGACGTTTATTGAGTCGGTCCAGTGCTCTGTTTTGACAGCCTGCCCTAGGTGGTATTACATGGCCCTGCGTGGTCTCCACCTATACTGTTGCATCCGGGTATGGTTCCTCTGTATGGCTGTCTTTTATGCTCTGATGTGAACCTGCTTTGCCTAGGTGGTGATAGTCGCCCTGCATGGTCGCCTCCTACACTGTTGTATACTTACCCACTGCTTAGGTGGATACAGTGGCCCTTCGTGGCCCCCACCTACACTGTCGCATTGAGTTACCCTGCTTAGGTGGTTACAGTGGCCCTGCGTGGTCCCCACCTACACTGTTGCATTGAGACACCCTGCTTAGGTGGTTACAGTGGCCCTGCGTGGTCCCCACCTACACTGTTGCATTGAGATACCCTCCTTAGGTGGTTACAGTGGCCCTGCGTGGTCCCCACCTACACTGTTGCATTGAGATACCCTCCTTAGGTGGTTACAGTGGCCCTGCGTGGTCCCCACCTACACTGTTACATTGAGACACCCTGCTTAGGTGGTTACAGTGGCCCTTCGTGGTCTCCACCTACACTGTTGCATTGAGATACCCTGCTTAGGTGGTTACAGTGGCCATGCGTGGTCTCCACCTACACTGTTGCATTGAGATACCCTGCTTAGGTGGTTACAGTGGCCCTGTGTGGTCCCCGCCTACACTATTGCACTGATCTGCCTGCTTGAGTGGTCATAGCGGCCCTTTGTGGTCTCCACCTGCACTGTTGTATAGACACTGAGGGCCCTGCTGAGGTGGTCATAATGGCCCTGCGTGGTCCCCACCTAAGTGCACTACTGTATAAACAATTCCTGCCTTGGTGGTAATAGGGGCCCTGCGTGGTCTCCACCTACACTGTTGCTGAGTTCATCTGATATATGTGCTGGAAGTTGCCTGTCACAGTTTGTGGTGCACCCTGAGCGACTGCCTGCATGCGCGGCACCCTGAGTGGAACAACTGATATGCTAAATCCTGTGGTACACCCTCTGCGTGGTCCCCTGATGTTACAGATAAGCTGCTCTGGAGCTTGCGAACTCCTCTGTCGTTTATGCAATAAATTTTCCTGTGTTGCTGCTCCTGCACTAGCCGTGTCACTGATGTGCTACGAGTGAGTTGATGTTTGATAGTGGCCACCTGTGAGTCACCACTGACTGAGTGAGTTGTAAGTGGAGATGCGGCCACCAGTGTCACTGCTGTGCCGCACGCTGTGCTCCTACTGATGTGTTCTCTGTCTGTCTGAGTTCCTTCTGGTTGCTCCTCTGGGCATTTGATTTTCTTTTGTGCTTTGTGCCACATGGCTTTTGGTGTGTTGGCCCTACTGTTGCCCTGCCAGGGTGTGCTTTGTGCCTGATTAGGTTATGATGGCATCGACATTATTTTGGTGCAATGTTCATTTTACCTTTCCTGATCTTGTTGTAGGATGGTGGATGTGGTTGTGTTTGATGGGGTTGAGATGGGTGATTTATGTACCTGGATAAGGCCAGGTTGTGACTGCATACACCTGCTGTTGGATGAAATCACTGCGTTTATGAGCAGCTGCATGCATGTCGCCCATCATACCCAACCTCACACAGGATCGGTTCGTGTGGTTAGACATGTGTTTTGCAATTGATGTTGTTTGGTTACTCTGAAGTGTTTGGGAGTCAGGTTATGTATGTAGGTCTGCCAGACCCATTGACTGACTGAACAAGCGGAGGGCTAGTCAATCTGAACTGGTTCTCTTGGAACCAAGCGGATTGGCTGCATGTAGCGCGGATTGTGTTATGGGTTTATATTGTATTGTCACTGTGGTGATAGGTCGCTCCTTAAGGTGACACAGGTGACTGTGTGGAATCGTTGTTGATAGCAAGCATGGCAGATATATATAGGATGCCATGGTCTTGACATGGACATGTTTGGGGCTTGGATCATTCCCAGCCCGTGACTGTATTGACACTGTTTCTTTCTGTGGTGACTGTGGTGACAGCTCAAGCAATGTTGCATCACCAGGACACCATCCACTCAGCCAATGATGGATGGTGAGCGAATGCACACATACACATACATAACAAAAACTATAGAGAATTTACTAAAGTACTGCCCCTTCACTTTGCACCAGCTCAGACACAATCATAAGTTTAGAGAGTACCCCACCAATCAATGGTCAGCACAGAATTCAAACCTATGTGCATCATGATGTCCATTATGCATGCCTTAGCAAGCAGCACCCGCCTAGTACTCAACATCATTCCGCCCCTCCTTCCCCATTCTCAACGCACATGTCTGCGGTGTAGCTCCACAGTAGTTGATGATGAGGCGCATTGTTTGTTCATGTGTGAACACCCCACAATTGTTGAGGCTAGAGATTTGCTTCTGGCAGCTGTGTGTGTGTGTGTGTGTGTGTTTGCCTGCGAAGGACATGAGGTGCATTCGACACATTGATTAAGTGTCATTCCTCAGGCCGGCAACATGGGCGAACCCACAATTTGACCCGATCATACCGCGTACGGCATGACCCTTCGAAAACCCCGCCCGCATCGGGGTTCGAACTGGCAACCTAGCGAATAGCAATGGAGAGTGCTAACCACTACGCCAAGGCACCAGGGCCTGTGGCACCCTCCGTGGCCGCGCCGTCCTCTCTCAGGTATGCTGATTTCTGGGCACTGTCAGCCACTGGTTGTGTCCCTTTTCGGCCTTGGTCAAGTATGTGGCCGTGTGTGTTCGTCTTTGTTGGTACTGCCATCAGTCGGGTGGTACTGATGTCGTGGACTTACCGGATATCTTGCTCCCGGCAGGTCAATATTTGGATATGTTTGATTCGGAGTCGGAGACAGATCTTTCTGGTGGTTCGTCTGATGAGGAACTGGTTGAAGTCTAGTCCTGCTTGGGTCTCAGCCTTGGTTGCTGCGTTGGACATGTTGGGCCGCCCAACATGTAAGGATCACGCCGTTGCCACCGAGGGCCTAAATTGTCACCCGGGATGTCACTAAGCACACGAGCTGTTTTAAGTAGTTTCCGTGCAGCTTTATGCTATTTGATACTTGGGAAGAGTTCGCGTGAAGGTGCGACACAAAGCACTCTCGAGTAGCGACTCAGTTTGATAGAGTCAAACTAGTCCACATATGGGCATCTGGTAGCCCGAGGAATGAGAAGGGCATCTTTAACCCAGCGACACGTCTCCGTATAGTGCGTAAGCATTGAAATGATGGTTCGAGAGGTCCTAGAGATCAAAAGCCCACATTTGTGAAATCGGCCAAACAGCATGCGGCATCTGGTGAGTTCCAGGTTTGGTCCGAAGGACTGCCTCAACCCCCAAGCATAGCTTCACATCAAGTGATATACTTATGTAAGATGCTCTGGTCTCAAACAAAGCGGGGATAGCACGAGGTCCACCACCGCCGATCACTATTGTCACCCCGCGGTCCGCGGAATAAAGGCCCTCATCGCCAACGGCGTGATCCTTACTGGCCCGCAATGCAAGCTGAATGCATGCATGGAAACTGAAGAACACACAAGTAAAACAGAATGTGCAACTAGTAAATGCACCAGTAAAACACACGTGCAAGTAGTAGGTGAGGACATACACCCAAGTTGCTCTCTCAACCAATTATTTCCTTGGCTAAAACCATTTCTCCGTACGAAAGCTCAAAGTGCCATAGCCCTGAGGAAAGGCATCAAGCCGGGCTTGTACCATATTCCTTATGGCCTCCATTCATTGAACAGCTATGGTGTAGTTGCCGTGTGTCCAGTGCATACAATGTTCACACGAGTAAGGGATTATGCCATGCTTTAATTAAGGGCCAGCCCTAGTATAGGAGCGTAGCTTATGCCCATGCTTATTTAAGAAGATATGCCCATGCTTATTTAAGAAGATAGACAAATCACATCAGGCGGCGTAAAAGCAACTATTTCATGGTGTGCGTTGCTCATGCAAGTGAAGCGTGCAAGACCTGTGCTGCCTTAGCTGGAAACACCCCCAGGAAGGTAGGGCGAAAATGTTGTTGCTGAAGCAACTAGTGTGCGTGGTGATTGTGTGCTGCGAAAGTGCGGAGTTGGAAGTCTGACTTGGGCTATTGTAGGGCTGCTTCTTTAGTATGCAAGCTGCCAACACACCTGTAGGAGCCTTGGCACTGCCTTTCCAGCTGACCGCTGAGTGCAGGATGGGCTTGGTTCTCGTGTGGGCCTTTATTTCAGGGATGTAGGTACACATGCATTGGGTACAGTCCCAGAGTTTTACCGTTTGCCCCTCTCTCATGGGGTATTGGCGAGATCCTTACGATTTAGATTAGGGTGTCATCACTTGAGAGTGACTCACAACAAGGTGGGTGCACCCCCCCCCCCTATAGTCGGTCAACTTTTTCAACACGACTCGCATCTCATAATTTCTCAGATTCCCCCAACACTGCACTGGTTTCAGTGTGTTTCCCCATCATTTCTGTAACTTTGAGTGATCCATCGGGGAAATGTTGGGACAAACCCGGGACAGCCTTGAGACAGAATTTGACAGACTCGGAAGCTTGGTAAGGGTCCGTGGACTCCCAAGACTGAGCTGAAACTCCCCGGAGACTCCGCGGACAGAATTTGTAAGACATGCTTGTGAGTTGTGCGGCTTCCTCCTGAGCCTGATCGTGGGCTTGCTACTGACGCCGCTGCACTCCCACGCTGCTGAATTCCACGTTGCTGCAATATGGGCCTGAGCGTAGGCTTGTGGCGCGACATGAGCCTGCGCCCAAGTCGTTCCCAAAGCTGCGCCCGTGCTCCCAAGGGCGCGGTCGACCTGCGACCTGGTCATAGGTCGTCCCCAAAGCTGCGCCTAAGTCGTTTGCCGCGAAGGTCCTGCGCCCTGCGCCCAAGTCCTTTGCCGCGAAGGTCCTGCGCCCTGAGCCTGCGCCCAAGTCGTCCACAAAGCTGCGCCCGTGCTCCCAAGGGCGCGGTCGACCTGCGACCTGGTCATAGGTCGTCCCAATTGAAGCTGCGCCCTGAGCCGGCGCCCAAGTCGTCCCCAAAGCTGCGCCCAAGTCGTTTGCTGCGAAGGTCCTGCGCCCTGCGCCCTCGCCCTCAACCTTCCGCCGCGAAGGTCCTGCGCCCTGCGCCCTCGCCCTCAGCCTTCCGCCGCAAAGGTCCTGCGCCCTGCGCCCTGCGCCCAAGTCGTCCACAAAGCTGCGCCCTGCACTCAAACATCGCCGCTTAAATTCTCACGCACACTGCAGAGGTAACATCACAACCATGCCCCGCAGCGCACGTCAATTGGCGTCTGAGAAGGCTTCCCGTGCTCGGCCTGAGTACAACGTGCGAAGGAGGCAGCTGTTTCTTGTGGCCTACCACGCCGATGAAACGTTTCGCGCCCAGATCCTTGCCCGCTCCAAGCGCTACTACGAGGCGCACAAGGAGGAGATCAGCGCACACCGCGCGGCGCGACTTGCAGAGGCGAGGCAGCAGGAAGACGAGGAGTGGAGGGCCAAGCAGGCCGACGGCCTTGAGGTGCCGCGCCACATCCTAAAACGCTGGGAAAACGCAGCGCGTGAGAGAGAGGCCACAATTTCTTCTCGTCCTGTAGATAATGGCGAAGCCGGGGGACATCGGGAACTTTGTGTGGAAGCTGTTGCAGAAACTCACGCCAGCAAAGAAGCGGGATGCCATCGCGGGGATTGAAGATGCCGTGCGGCGTGTCCGGGAGAAGGCGGTGTCCAAATCGACGCGGAGAGCCAACCATGCTGCGGTGCGGCCCGAGCCCACCCACGCGGGCCAGGGCGCTGAGAAGTACGTCGGCACGATCACCTTCAAGACAAAGTTCAAGTACACTGACCGGAAGAAGGAGTTTGACAACGAGCTCGTGGTGGTGTGGGATAGCGACCATATGCCTCCACCGGAGGAGATCGAGCGGGAGTACGACGAGGAGCGGGACCGCCACGACAGGGACAGCGCCCCCATTGACTACATCAAGCGCACAAGCGACCCGCCAGTGGTTGTCGTCGACAAAGTGAACATGACGCCAGTGGCCATCACCAAGCGACGAATGCGGGACCGAGCAGCCCCCGCCATCAGCGGCTTCCAATGGCACCGCAAGGGCGTCCCCGCCAACTTCCCATGCCGCCCAGACCGGTGCGTCTTCGACTTCCTGCGTGCCTACCATGGCGGCGTGACAGGCTGCAAGGCTGTGTGCTTGAGCGACGACAACGTCGCCCTGGCCATGACCGGGACCCTCGGGACATATGGCAGCGCCGACTTTGTACGGCCCAGCAAGAGGGCGTTGGAATCCCTACTGGCGGCGGCAAGCTCGGATCTTCGGGTTCACATCAAGTATATCCAGGACTACGGTGCAAACGCGGAGGACCTCGGCCGTTACTGCCGGTATGTGAACTGCAGCATGGTGCAGGTGGACGAATGCGAGCATATTGTGCACACGGTCCGTGCCGACCATACCGGCCAGCACCTGCCGCCTGTCATCTTCCGAGCCAGCAACGCGCACATCTACCCCGTGACCGACCCCAAGATGCTGCAGAGTATCACGCGGCGTCAGCCTAACCTTGTGGGCGTGGTGATGAAAGGCCAGGGCAGGAGCACCGACCCGGATGCCCCGCAGAGGGAGCGGAAGCACAAGCCCGAGATCGTCTTCGTGGAGGACGTGGAGGACACCCGGCGCTTCTTGTGTGACCTCATGCACAATGGCGGCCACCTCCCCCCTGCATACGGCGGCACTGTGTCTGTGCCCCAGGAGGTTCATCCGCGGAGCATCGGGCTCTGCAATGGGGCGGGCAATCGCACGGAGGTGATGAGCGTCACCTACTGCTTGGATCCTGATGACACCACCAAGTGGACCAGGTACGAGGTCAACAGCCAGGCGGCGATTGCCAAACTCATTGCCGGAAGGGCGGGGATCGACGCCGACGGGTGGATTGCCTTGGCAACGTGACGTCGGCTCTCATGGAGAAGCACTGCCGGGGCCTGATCGAGTCCGCGCCCAACCCCCTGCTTGCTCAGTGGTTCACCGCCCCCAACGCCCGCAATAGGGGGAGCCCCACGGTCTGCTCACCCGCGAGAAGACAGAGACCGCCGTCATCAAGGACCTCCAGCGGGGCAAAGCGATCTATGCCGACTTGAACGCCGCGCACAGTATCTCCATGTACTTGCCGTCGGACGAATGGATGGTGTTCAGCCACAATGACGCGCCGAAGGTGTACGACGGCACCCCGGTGCACGAGCTCAAGCGGGGGCTGTACTACGTCACCACGGACAACCACATTGTGCTGCGGGGGGACAGCATCTACACCCGCCGGCTGCTGCAGTTCGCCGCGGAGGACGGGGTGGACTTCACCATCCGCTCCATGGCGGTGGCCAGCAGGAGTGCGCCCAAGGACCTATTTCGGACGCTGATGCAGGAGATCGTGGTGCACACGCATACCAAAGACCTCCCTGCTGGCGTCTCCGTCAATGACATGCGGCGAGCTCGAAAGAGGGTGCGCGTCTCTGCCTTTGGGATGCTGATGAAGACGATGCGGGTCGACTTCAGCCGGGCCGCCACTGTGAGCGCGGCCCACAAGGAAGAGATATGGTCGCTTGCAGCGCGCAGCGATGTGTGGAGCGGCACCGAATGGAAGACGCTGGTGAACATGGAGCTTGATGGAGGCGGGACGCGGTTGTACGCCATGAAGAGCCAGAAGGTCAAGCTTGAGCACAAACGCCGCCGTAGCCTTTCAGGTCCAGGACGAGAGCCACTTGCGCCTGCTGGAGATGTGCCGGCATTTCGGGGAGCGGCCACTGTACTTCCGCACCGACGCCGCGGTCCTTCACAGCCCCACCACAAGGGATGCCTGTCCGGCGCCCGGGGATGTGATTGACCCCGCCAGCCTTCCGCAGATGAGCGAGGACGCCGACGTGCAGGCAGAGGCGGAGCAGGAGCTTGCGCGGTGGGGTGGCTACAAGCTCAAGGGGGTGCCAAATATGTTCCGCGACCTGACCGACACCATGACCCCTGCCGCAGAGGTGCCTTTCGAGGCGCCTGCCTGGATCGACCACCCAGAGATTACGGACAGCGGGGACTACAAGGCCATTACCAAGCTCGCCATGGAGAACGGCGGGCTATTCCTCGAGGGGTCAGGGGGGACGGGGAAGTCGTTCTGGGCGCAGAGGTTTCTGCATGAGCACCCACGCTTCATTGCAGTGGCGCCCACCCACTTTGCCGCCACCAACCTGGATGGCATGACCCTCAGCGCGCTTGCGGGGCACAACGTCACCAAGCAAACCTTTGGGCGTAAGGGCATTGCCCGGGACCTCGAGGGGTTGGACGGGATTGTGGTGGACGAAGCCAGCATGATCGGGGAGTTCGGCCTGCGGATGATCTCCTTCCTGAAGGCAATGAAGCCCGGCCTGATCGTCATTGGCATGGGCGACCGGAATCAGCTGCCGCCTGTCAAGGATGAAGAGTTCCCATACTTCGAGCACCCGACGTGGATTGAAGGCGTCGGCGGCCACCGCATCACCTTGACCAAGATCTACCGGAGCAACGCCCGTCTCAATGCCATCCACCGGCAGATGCTGGAGGAGGGGGACGCCTTCAAGCCAAGCGCGCACTTTGACAAAAGGTGGCAGCACTGCCGCCGCAACTTCAGCTACACCAACGACGTGGCGGGATGGGTGAACCGGTACTGGATGGAGCAGGAGAAGCCGGAGACTGCGGCGAAGGTGCTCAGCGGGAACGTGGAGGACGTTGCCTGGCTCTACCCTGGGCTTCCGGTGGTGGTGAAGAAGACGGTCACGCGCAAGGTGGACACCACAGGCATGACGCTGCAGCAAGCATACAAGGCCAGGCGGGAGACGTACAACATGCAGCGGGGCGTCGTGACATCGGTGGACGCCGAGGGCGGCAAGTTCACGGTGCACTTTTCCGAGGAGGGGCTTGACAAGGAGCGGAACATCATGGACTTCCACCAGCACCTCCGGCCGGGCTACTGCACGACGACACACAAGGCTCAGGGGGAGACAATTCGGGAGCACGCCGCTGTCTGGTAGTGGGAACGGATGACCCGCAGGATGCTCAACACCGCGCTGAGCCGCAACACGTGCGCTGAGCACATCCACCTGGGCGTCCTTCCGCCTGGGTATCAGAGCAAGAGGCAGCGGGCGACCATGGCTGCAGTAGAAAAGAAGCTTGCAGGCTACAAGTCCAGCGACGTGGCGGAGGGGAGGCCTTTGTGCGACATCACGCCGAAGCAGTGCTACAGCCTGCTGGTGGACGCCGATTCCTGCTGTCAGCACTGCGGCGAGGAGATGCTGTTGCATGGTTGGGGGGAGGACGCTGAGAGGAGGCAGTGGACGCTGGACCGCATCAACTGGCGGACCGGCGGCCACATGCTGGACAACGTGAGGGTGGCTCACTTGAGCTGCAACGAGGGCCACAAGTACGAGGAGTCATAGAGGGTAGTTCATGATGGCCAGCTCGTGGGGCGCCGGGGCGCGGGAGTGCATGCGGTGGAGCGTGCGGGGGAGGGTCAGCGGGACCTGTGTGTAGTTGTGATACAGTTCGCGGACTTGTGGGATGTTGGCATTGGTGGGGAGGACTTTGCATCCCCGGCGGGTAAAGCTCCTCGACTGCGGCATGGACCCGCAGATGGTCTGATTCTGTGAAGTCTCCGGCGGAATATCGCGTGAACGTGCCGCCCATGTACGGCGGGTCCATGAACACAAAGTCCCCCGCCGCGGCATCCTGCAGGACTTGCTCGAAGTCGCCGCAGGATGCACGGACGTCGTTGGCGGAGAAGTATGCTGCGGCGCGGTCTATCTTTGCGGGCAAGTAGAAGCGCGTGTCTGCCTTGCCCCTGGTGGGCCCGTAGTACACCTGAGCGTCCCCTTGCGGGTTCTCGGAATACAAGCTGCAGAAGGACATGTGCATCAGGAAGACAAGCATCGCCGCCCGCTCGGTGTCAGGAGGGCGCTCGTTGTACTTCGCCTTCACCACGTCAAAGTAGGCCTTTCCGCCCTTGCGCCCGTCTGCTGCCAACGCCGCACCGTATTCCGCGGCCATGGCAGCCAGCATGTCCTTGAGTTCCTGCGCCTGGTACTGGATCACGCGGTACAGCGCTGCCACCGCCGCGTTGTCGTCGTTGAGATGCACGCGCTTGCCGTTGAGGCCCAGGGCAAAAAACAGCGTCGCGCTGCCTGCGAAGGGCTCGTGGTAGGCATCGAATTCCCGCGGCAGCAGGGGGATCAGCTGGGGGAGGAGGCGCTGCTTTGCGCCCACCCACTTGAGCAATCTCATTATTACACTGGCGGAGCGGGAAAACCCACTGGTCCTGGGCTTAGGGTCTTAGGGCTGAAACCTGTCGAGGATATTGGTGCAAAAATAAGGGATCCATACCATCGGTAATGAGGTCGTGTTCGCATCCAGCGAGCCCAGGTTCAAGTCATGGTGCCGGCATGCCTTCGCACCGCGTGTTTCACTGGACAAAGTGTTGTTGGCACCGGAGTCATTGAAGGCCAGCCCGCGCACACAGCGTAGGATGGTGGGTTCGATTCCCACTGACTCCTTGGCGAAGGTTCCTGTTTCCCATGGTTCATGGGAGATGGGTGAGCCATTTTGCCCGCCCGAGTCATGGTCCGTAGTCCCGGGGCATGATCATGAGCTCGTGGTTGCCATTGGCGCCCCGTTGCATCGAGTGATACCAGGTCACACGGATGATCTTACAGCCTTCGTACAGCGTGCGGATGCGTTGGGAGTCATTGTAGCACAGCACCCAGCGAGAGCGGCCCTTCAGCGCTTGTGCCAGCGCCGCGTGATCAAAGCGACGGTGTGCGCTTCCGTTGTGACCGTACAGGTGGTATGCTTTGATGTCGTAGGGCGGGTCAAGAAACAGGAACTTGTCCTGCGGCACATCGTCCATGAAGGCCTTGAAATCTCCGCACTGGAACCGAACGTTTTCCAGGCGCGCATCGGCCAACTTGGGTAGCATCCGCTGCAAGCAATCCGCGTTGAAATGTGAGAAGCCCGCCGAAGTGGCACCGCCGTTGAAAGAGCACCTATTGACGAGGAAGAATACCGCTGCCCTCTCCTAATCCTGCAAGGAGGGGCCGTCGATGCCCCGCTGTAGCTCTTTGAACGTGCCCACAGTGATCTGGAGCCTGTCCTTTGCGAAGCTCGGCATCAACTTGCGTTTCCGGGAATCCTTGAGACACTCCCAAAAGGTAATCTGCGGCTGGAATACGTCGTTGGCATGCACCCTCGTCCCGTGCTTCGACGACATGAACAGCTCCACCGAGCCGCCCCCGTAGAAGGGCGAGTATATCTCATCGGTGGGAAGGAAGGGCTCAAGGTAGGGAATGGCGCGGGTTTTACCCCCTGGGTACCTGATGACGCTCATGAAGCATGGAGAGAAGCATGGAGAGAATTCAGGTGTGCGCAGTCTCCATACAGGCGCACCGCGGCGTCGTTGAAGGCTGCGGCGGCCTCCTCCTGCGTGGCGAAGCGGCCCAGGGAGTAGCAGACATGGTCCTTCCAGATGGTGGCCGTCCAGGGCTTTTGGGACGTCATGAAAGCCCGATTTGATGTGACGCCGCGGTAGCGGAGGTTGGAGAGGCAGTTGTTGAGGTGATTCCCGTCTATGTGGTGCACTGTGTGAGAAGTTTGTGGGTCTGGGTTGTGTAAGAACGCTTGCGCCATCAGGCGGTGGACTGTTCGGTACACCGCCCTGCATTCTGGGAGGCATAGCAGCATGTACTCGTATCCGCGGGTCCCCACCCTGACCTTCAGCGTGAGCGCGGTGCGGGCGTTTCTCACCCGCCCTTGGCTTGAGACCACATAGCGCTCGTGGGTGCCGGGGGCGATGGCCCACAATTCTCGCGACTGTGAGACCCGGTTCATTTGACGTGGACACCAACTATCATTCGCGCGGATGTGGCGCGCTCCCGCCGAACAATTTAGACGACGATTGTAGAAAGGCGCCGCATCAATGTACAGCAGCATGCACCCTCGAGATAGAGAGTCGCTTCAGGACGGCGAAATCCTGGTGCCAGCCTGGGCAGCATACACGGATGGGCGGGATCACATGTACGTGCTTGTGAAGTGTCCGCGCTGCCGCCGCAGTCACGAGAGGGCCTGGCGGGAGCGCTTCGGGCTCTGGGGTTGTTTCTGCATGCGGGAGGAGTGCGGGACGCCGCTGGTCGTGCAAGTCCTCTCAAGCACGCCGGTCTTCCATTCGTTCAAGGCGCTGATGGCCTGGGCGGAAGCGCGGGAGGAGATTTCTCAGCCCTCAAAGCAAGGCAGTCCAAGCAATGGCGTACGCTCTGAGCAGCGGCTTCCAAGGCGAGCTGGAAGACGTGGTGACGATGGACTCCGGGCGCATGGGCATCCTGACAGAGCTCCCGCAGACCGCCCTGCACATCACGGGCGAGACACGGATTGACGGGGACGTCGCCATCAACCAGGGCTCTCTCAGCCTCGGCGGGTATGAGGCGCTGGTGCCCTCCGTCAGTATGGTGGGGGCGGGACTGCAGGCGGCACTGGACTCCCCTACCTGCGCACTGCTACCATTGCCGCCTCCAGCAACATCGCCGACGCCGCCTTCAGCAACCTGCAGGTGTGGCACAACACCTGGCTGGGCGGCACTAACCAAGGATACATTGGCAACAAAGCGGGTACTCAGACGGTCTGCATGTCTTTGGCGCAAGGCAGCAATATGCAGTGGGCTGCCTCCAATTACCCGACGTATGGCATAGGCTGCGCCTCCACAGGCATCGTCGGTTTGCGGGGATACTACGGCCTGCGACTTGGGGTCGGGAGCATGACCAACCTCACAGTGGCGTCTCCCAATGGCTACGTGGGGGTGCAAACGACTACTCCCAGCTTTCCACTGGACGTGGCAGGGGCAGCTTGTGTGCGCGGCGGCCTTACCTTGTCAAATAGCACACGCGGCGTGCTGATCTCTCAGAACAATAGCTGCCAGGGCGTTGGCACCAGCACCCCCCAGCACGCGCTGGACGTCGCGGGGAACATGCGGGCAAGCGGCGACGTGTACGGAAACATCCTGGCAGCCAACACATTAGCGGCGAGCACAAGCATCCAATGCGTCCCACCAGGAAAAGTGCGTACCCAAGACTTGATATTCAGCGGCAATGTGCAGTGCAGCACCTACAGCAACAATCAATGGCTCTACGGAGGAAGCAACAACACGGTGGTAATAGACAGCGAAGGGCTGATCCCATGGGCGCGCATCAAGGGAATACCGGCGTCCCTCAGCAACTCCAGTGACACCGCCCTGGGGGCTGCGGGCGTGACCATTGGCTCTCTCGGGCTTGTCATGGCGGGCTATAGCATCTTGAGTCAGAAGGGCATGATCATGCCAGACCTCAGCATCCAGCTGAGCGATGAGGCCACGCCCGACGGCCAAACACAGGCAGACGTCAAGGTGGGCTGGGATTTCAGGCTCAGCCACAGACCGCTGGCCACATGCCCGTACAGAGCTGATATCGGCGTGTATGGCGACCTGTATGTGAACAGAAACCGCCGCTTGTATGCGCTGGACAAGGACCAATTCAGCTTGAATGAGAAAAGCTGCCGGGAGATCCCGGACGGCATCCCTGCAAGCAAGTACACCGAGATCATCAATTTTGGAAGTCAGGCGCTCAGCCTGAAGAGCGGTCTCTTCTCAGACGCCCTGCAAGTCGGTCCTTTCCTCTTCAAGGCCGACCGGCGTGGAAAGTGGTCCCTGTGGATGGGGGGTAAGATGCTAATAGATGACGACGGAAGCTGGACTAACGGCACCGTACGCTCGTTGGACACGCTGAATGCCCCCGCCGCTCAGAGCGGGGCCAAAAGCCCCTTGGACAAGGTGAAAGCGTTTACAAATATCCTCTTTGAATAGCGGCCCAATTAACGATGTCATCGGCCTACTTCTCTGGCTCTGCCGCGGACCTCTCCTCCTCCTACCGCCTGTGCCAGAGCAACGCGGGGGCGGTCACCCTCTGCAACATCCCCGTGCGCGATGGCTACGTCCTGAGCTGGTCCGAGACCCGCGCCAATGCGGCGCTGGTGACTCTCACCGCGGCGCTCCTGAACGACGACGGGCAAGGGTACATGCTTGCCTTCAACACCAACAACACCGATGCGCTGAGCTACCAGGCGTCCAACACCATCGCGGCGGTGCCCCTGGTCAGCGGCCCTTGCACGCTGGGGCTCAGCAACGACGTCGCCTTCAGCATGGTGCTTGAGCGCGGGCGGGTCTCATTGAACGGCCAAGAGATCCTGAGCTGCAGCAACCTGAGCGACATCGAGTGGGCCAGCGCCTCCCTTGCCATCAGCGGCGCCACCCTCTCCAACCGCGTCTCCCTTTGCAATGTCGACGGCTTGCCGCTATACACCATTGAGCCACCTCTGCTCGCCCGCGGTGGCATCATCACGCCCTACCTCAAGGGCCACCTGGACTGGGGCGACCTCAGCAACGTTCCCGCCCTTGCCCCGCTTGCCCTGGGGACGTGGGGCAGCAATGCGGCGGTCTGGTCCTCAAACCTGGCGGTCTGGGATTCCAACGCTGCGGTCGCGGCCCAAGGCGTGGCGGCGTGGTCCTCAAACCTGGCGGTCTGGGATTCCAACGCTGCGGTCGCGGCCCAGGGCGTGGCGGCCTGGTCCTCTAACCTGGCGGTCTGGGATTCCAACGCTGCGGTCGCGGCCCAAGGCGTGGCGGCCTGGTCCTCTAACCCGGCGGTCTGGGATTCCAATGCTGCGGTCGCGGCCCGGGGCGTGGCGGCCTGGTCCTCTAACCTGGCGGTCTGGGATTCCAACGCTGCGGTCGCGGCCCAGGGCGTGGCGGTCTGGTCCTCTAACGTGGCGGCCTGGGGTAGCAATCAAGGCGGCTTCTACAGGGACGCTGGGAACATGAATGCCGGGACGCTGGCCGTGGCGCGGGGGGGCAAAGGGGTGGGCACGTTGGCGAGTGGCAGGCTCCTGGTGGGCAACGGCACAGGCGCGGTCCTGCAGGTCACGGACTTGCAGTGGGACGGGACGCGGCTGGGCGTCGGAAGCGTGCCCGCATACAAACTGGACGTCGGTGGCCTCGGCCGCATCCAAACGGACCTGATCACTGCAACCTCGCGGACGTTGCATGCAGATCGGCCTTTTGGTAGCACCACAAGGAATAGGCGGTATGGCCTCATTGCTACCGTGGGAGGAAACAACGGCCATGTGCGTATCTGTGGCATCTGCGGGGGGCATGAGAGTTGGAATGCCGACCAGGGCAAGCTGGCGCTCGACCTGGTGATCAACGGCAGGAACAGCATCATACGCGGGACGGTGAGCTCCCACAACTGTGGGATGCCCGGGCTTGTGGTCTACAAAGCCAGTACAAGCGGGGACATGAGCGTGTACTTGACGGGAGGGAGCTACTTCAGATACGCATTGCAGCTGTGGGCGGCGGACAATGCCGCCACGTTTCCGGACACCGCCTCGTGGTCGACAGATGCATCATGGACCACGCCGAGTGGCACCACTCTGTGGTTGGATACCGTGAGCCACCTTCCGACGACGTGTTTGGACTGCCGGTTTTACATCGACAACACGAACATTGGCGCCCCTGTCATCGGCGCTTGTACACTATCCAACGGATTCATGGGCGTTGGCACCGCCGTGCCGAGCTCCAGGTTGCAGGTGCAAGGCGACTTGAGAGCGGCTGGTCTGATTTTGAGAGCAATGCCCTTCTATCAACCAGGTATGCAGCCAGCAATCATGTGCATGCAGCGTCAGCGGTGACGGGGCTGGCAGCGGTGGCAACCACGGGCTCCTATGCAAGTCTTCTGAACATCCCCGCCACCTTTGCTCCCGCGGCGCACACCCATACCATGGCCGACCTGGGGGCAAGCATGGTGAAGCTTGGGGACATGGGCTTCACCGGCCTGGCGGGCTGGTGTCACGCCAGCGCAGCCACCACCACCACGGACTATGCCTTCATCCAGGATTTGGGGGCGGGCAAAACTACTTACATGAACACCCCGCTGGGGGGCCGCCTGAGGTTCCGAGTCAACAACGTGGATCAAATTGAAGTCGCGCCAGGCTATGGCGCCACAAGGAGCTCACTGAATTGGCCAGTGTTGGACCCAGGCCGAATGATCCAGTGTTGGTATGGCGCCGGGGATTCCTACGGCGTGGGGCAATTCACTGGCGGGACAATGAGAGCCTTCATGAGCAGCTTTGCGTCCGCGACTTTCAACATCAGCAAATGCACGGCAGGGTCTGACAGCTCATATGTAGACCTGCTCACGGTTGACCCCAACGCCAAGGTAACAATCAAAGGTTCGTCGGCGGCGGCAAGCGGCCTCTACTGGAACTATGGCGGCAGCAAAATATATGACAATGGCCACCTCCGTCTTGACACTGACAACAACATCCAGTTCGACATCAACGGCGCCACAGTAGGCGTGTTTGACTGGAAGGGCATACGCCTGATGTAGGGCAAGAGCATAAGCATGGTATGCGACGGGACCGCCGCACCCTACTGGGAGTGGGAGCTGGCTACCGGAATAGATGGAGCCGACCACCTTGGCAACTTTTCATGGACTATTTGGTGGCCAGATGGAGTCACCCCAACTTCGAAAGCTGGAGAGACGGTCGCCTACCTTGATGACAACAGCCTGGACACCAGGCGCCTGAATTTCACGGGCTGTCACCGCTGTGTGGCGGAGAAGGGGCTGAAAACTGCACAAGACGTCATGGATGCCACCGGACTGGTGGTGATCGCCACTGGCAGGTACTGTTCCCTCCTGGAAGAGACAGTGAAGCCCCGGCAGATCGACAACATCACCGTGGACAAGGCGCTGCCTACGATCGAGTTGTGCACCAAGCGGCGGGACAAGCGTGTATTCGGCGTGGTGTCCGCGCCCGACAACCTCATCGAGGCCGAAGTGAGCAGGGGGGAGGACGGCAAGCCCGCCCGCAAGCTGGGGGGGAAGAAGAGGCGGGTCTTCAAGCAAGGAGCCTTTGCGACGTGCGCGCCATACGCCACCGACCGCGTGGAGATCAACAGCCTGGGGGAGGGCGCGGTGTGGGTGTGTGCCCGCGGTGGCAACTTTGAAAACGGCGACCTGATCACTACCTCCGACCTGGCGGGGTATGGGGAGCGCCAGGAGGAGCCCTACGTGTGCGGGTGGACGCTGGGCAAGATCACATGCGACGTGGACTGGTCCCACCGCAATCTGGACAAGGACTTCCAGACCCGCACAGTGGATGGCGCCCTCTGTGCCCTGGTGGGTTGTGTCTACTTGCTGTAGGGCCTCTTTTTCTGACCTACCTGTAAATACCAGAGACTTGCAAGGAGAAGCGCCGCACTCGCAAGCGTCAGCTTGCTCGAGGAAGCTCCGCTTCCGAGAGGTCGAAGAAGGGCAAGCGGGTTACCGTCAAAAAACAAATCAAGACGCGGGTGACCGTCAACGTCAAGCAATCAAGCGGCGGCGGTGGCGGGGGCGTCGTGGCAGCGCCCTACTGGCATCCCCCGCCCATCAGCAACTACGTCCCCACGACGACGACGCTCATGAGCGCTGTGACCAGCCCCCTCAAGCCTGGAAACGTCGGGGAGACCAACCTGGCGAATCAGATGGCTGCCATGGAGAAGTCCATCGACTCCCTGGCTCAGGCCTTCCCTGCCGCAAAGGCGGCGCCCAGTACCGCGGAAGCAGGCACACAAGCATCCCCAAGCACCCCCGAAGCAGGCACACAAGCATCCACAAGCAGCGCGGAAGCAGGCACACAATTCGAGGACTCGGAAGCTACGCCAGACCCTGACCCGGACTCGGAAGCTTCAGCTTCCTCGAGCAAGCTACGCTTGCGAGACTCGATGCAGGCGGATGCACCACCAAGGCAGGCGGATGCGGGGGCGCAGACAGTCCCGCAGATAGACACCCCGCCAAGGGCTGATAACAAACGCCATCGCCACAGGGATGCACCTGACTCCAACCCGCGCCCTCACAAACGCCGCCGTATCAGCGATGAAGAGCCCACGGACATGGTGGGGGACATTGGACCACCACCACCACCGCCGAAACCACCAGGCCCCAAACCACCAGGCTTCGCCAGCGCGCCAGGGAGGGTGAGGGATGCCCGAAAGGCACAGGCCCATCAAAAGCGCGTCCGAAATGTGCTGGATACCGTGGCATACCGCAAAGACGTCCTGGCGGATCTGAAGGCGACGCTGTACCGAGAGCCACCACGCCCGCGGCCTGCACCTGCCGCGCCAGTGGAGCCGCCCAAGGCGACCAAGCCAGCGCTCAAAATCAAGCTCAAGGGCTTCAAGGCGCCCGAGCTCCCTCCTGAAGTCGTCAAAGCTTCCAAAAAGTCAAAGCGCATCGTGGGGAAACGAAGCAATAACAACAACTTTGTGATGGGCATCGTTTGACTGTCCCCGCGGGCGAAAAATATGTCACCAACGATTATAGCCCCATCATGAGCGGCACATACCCTTACGTCTCTACAGGCTTCCCCCGCTCTCTGGCCTACTTTGCTCAGAGGCTCTCAAACGTCTCCAGAGAGAGAGAGAGAGAGAGAGCTACGCAAGGAGGGGCGTGAGGTGCCCTCCCGCGTAAGATTAAGGGAGGGGCCCATTGGTGTAAGGATTACACTGGGCCAGCCTACCATAGGATAGTTACATCCGTGGGTGGGCTTCCGCCCACCCGCCTTTGTTAGCTTACTTTCTTGTAGTTCCTCCTGTGCCATTGAGGCTCTTTGGGCTTTTCCAGTTTTCTTTTTGTTGTGTATATGCTGTGTAAGGACTTAACTGCTGCAGTATGTACTTCTGAAATGCATTGCTTTAGAGCTTGCCCTTTGATACCGAGGGCTTGCAGATTCATGGTGGTACTGTTGTATATGGTGCCTGCAACTCCGACAAGCAAGGGATAGTACCATACTTTGGCAGTGGGGTCTATGTCTTTTATTTTGTCAATGAGTACTTGGTGTTGATAATCAGCTTTGCTTTGCTGGCCTGTTGGGTCTGAATCCCTGCAGATCTTGACCTCTATTATCCAGTACTCTGCTGGGATGTTTCCAATCTTGGGTTTGTAGAGCATACCATCAGGGCGCTTATCGGTGGTGCCTTGTGCTTGTTGCACTGCCTCCTTTAGGCCCCTTGGAAGGAGCTCCCACGGGATGTTTCTAGACTGGTGGGCCATGATGCCGTCTTCTGCACAATTTTCAGTTGATCCAAGGTCCATTTGAATGACAAATGCTCCTTTGCGTCCCCTTAACACTCTTGTCATGATTAGTCGGCCGACCTTGTTATGCCTGTTGATGTACATTCTTTTCAAAGCTGGGCATCCTGAGGCTGTGTGGTGTCCGCCATCCTCGTCACCGCACAGGAGACATTTGCTACTAGGTGCATGTCCACACCTATAGGCCATCTTCCTTGTCCACATGGTCCCGTACCGGTAGCGCAAAGCGGTTTTTCGTTCTGCATACTTGATTTTTCCCGAGGTCATGTACTCGTTGCTAGCAGGCAGGTCCAGTCTTTCCTCAATCCTTTTAAAAGCCTCGAAATAACAGGTAGCTCTGTTTGCCATCCCAAAGCGACTCTTTTGGTGGCAGTAATGACGTACCGAGTCGTGAAGGTCTGTCAAAGGGTTCACCCGCTTGAAACGGTCAATCAACGTGCGCTGCCCATTGGTCAGTGACCAACGATTGTTCCATTGGGTCTTGTACGGCCAATATTGGGTCAACCTGTTGTTACTAGGACTTTCGTACTTCTCACATTCCTCATAGTCGGAGGTGTCCCCTGTCGCAGCCGCCTTAGCGATTGCGTCCGCTTTTTCATTACCGATTATGGAAGCATGGCCCTTGACCTTGTGAAGGGTTGTCCTCAGTCCCCTGTTGACGATCTCGGTTACTATCTCTTTAATAAGCTCACAGTGCTGGTGATTTAGGAGATCTTGTGGGCGTCTCAGCATCTTTTTGATTTGGTACATTGAGCTGAGGCTGTCGGTGGCTATCATGTGGGCTCCATGCCTCAGCGCAGCAAGGATACCAACCACTTCTGCTCTGTTTATGGTGTTCTGGGGATGGCTGTCGCCTGCAGGGACAATTGGAACCCCACGTTCATCGTCCTCATTGGCTGCTTGTGGGGGGAAGTACACTCCTGCCCCTATGCCTGGGGCATCACACTCTGCATCTATTGGTGATGCTTTGTGGCTTGTTTGCTTGTAGCTACCATCTGTGTAGACATAGTTTTTCCAATTGTACCGGAGGGGTGGGGCTGTTGGTAGGGCAGTGGCTAATTGCGTTTCCAGGTCATCCTGTGTAGTGCTGGCGTCAACCATGGCTGGAGGGTCTTGACTGGTGGCAGAATCGTCCCGGAGGGACTCAGAGCCGTTTGTTTGTTTGGGGTAACCCATTTTGCTGAGCTGTTTTGGCGTCAGCAATGTTGGCTGATGAGATGTGCTGGGCGGGGCATTGCTGCTTGGGGGGTTGTAGTACATGCTGATGTCTTGTATCTCTTTGTCGTCCGGCAGGGACTGATTAATGGCATCCTGCAGCGTTTGCAGAAACCTGGTCATGTAGCCGCTCTCCCAGTAACGGAGGTGGGCCTCAAAACCCTTTGCGTTGCCTGTGACAATGATATTTACGTCCCATCTAGGGTTTCCTGCATACATGTCGCCCCGTTCCCAAGTTGTGGGTTTCTGGAACCTGAAGTGTTTTCGGGGTATTTGTAGGAGATGCATGCAGTTTTCTGGGAAGTGTTGTAGCCATGCAAGGTAGGCAGTTCTGTTTGCATCGGACCAGGCAGGCAGGATATGTATGCCAAAGACAGGGGCTGTTAAACGTCTCCAGCAACACCCGCCAGCTGATCGCGCTGGGCAATGAATCTGTGACCCCCAACAACACAGTATCCTTCAACCTCCCTGAGGGCGCCATCCTGGATCTCAGGACCCTGCAGCTGAAGCTCACGGGCTGCACCACCACCAGTTCAACGAATGTAGCCACCACCTTTGCTGTGTTCCCCAAGCACATTGAAACTCTGATCGACCAGATCACAGTATCTGTGAACGGACAAGTGATCTCACAAACGCCCAACCAATACGGTCAGATCTTCAAGCTGCTCGCTGATTACGGTTTCGGCAGGGACAAGGCACCTCTCAAGACTATCGCCCAGGGCCAGCGCATGGCAAACTATGCTGGCGAGGCAGCGGAAGTAACACGGGCAAATCCAGCAGCCCCCCTCTTCAACGTTGGTGCCAACTATGTCGTTAGTAACTGGTTGGGCTTCCTTGGCAGCGCCGCTCCTCCCGTGCTTTTCACAGGTGCGCTGGGTCAAGTACGTGTGGACATACGATTCGCGCCCACATCAGTCCTCTTTGCTGGTGGCGGTGCTGCACCCACTCCCACCTACGCTATCAACCGCGCCTACATGACTTGCCGTACCCAGGATCTTGATGGCCTCTACTACGACCTGCTGGCAAAGCGCATGGCGGATTCCCCGCTTGAGATCCCCTTCACTTCCTACATTGCCACCACTGGGAATGTCGGCTCCGTGAACCAGACCGTGCGCCTGAATGTCAGCTCCGGTTGTGTGGACATGGCGCTTGCCACCTTCCTGAGGAGCGACTACACCGCCAACACTGCTGCGGTGGCGGGCGGGAACATCGCGCCCAACGCCAGGACTGCTTGGTACTTCCAGCGCGGCGCTGGGATGACCACTGCCACCTTTGCCACTGGACAGTACTCGGTGAACAACACCCTAATTGCCTACCCACAGCCCCCCATTGATATTTTTGGCGAGGTCCTACACACACTGGGAGGCCTGGATAGTGTAGGAGGCCACGACCAGTACATGGGAGACATGGCCAGCAGGTTGAGCGACTTCTACGTTCACCCTCTCTGCCTGAACGTCGTCCCCACAGAGAACGGAGACCGCCTGCTGTCCGGAACAGATGCTCGCGGGACCCAGCTGCAGATCGCCTACACCACCACAGGCACTGCTAACAATGTCATCCCATACCTGATCGTGGTCTGCAAGTCCGTGCTGAAGGTTTCTCGTGGCAGGAATATCATTGTCGAGGCATAGGATATACCAGTGATGCCCGCGCAAACCCTTGCGCACCATCAGCTGCAGCATGGCCCCCCGCCGCAGCCGCCTGTGAATATGTTCACTGCCAATGGACCTACAAAGCAACGCTTCAACAACCAGGAGACTGATACCCGTGGCTGGACTTGTTTCCGCAACAAGGCGAGCTTCCAGGCCTTTGGGGCGTTCACACAGCCTGACCCCACCAGGTCCCGGTATGGCAAGGTGGACCAGGTCCCCAACAACTACCTGGGCGTCAGCGTCATCACACAGTTTGAATGTTACATTTGAAAAAAGAAAAACCCGGAGCCAACACGAGGCTCAAGGGGCTTCCAAAAAACCAAACTGACTAATATCATCAACTTCAACTAATTCGTTCTCATACTCATCACTTGAAACATCACCACAACTTTCATCTTCACTCGATTCAAATCTGTCAAGCTGCAGATCAAACACCCACTCAGTATCTTCATCTCTGAAGACACGCATTTTATGTACCAGCTTCGCCAACATATGCTGCTTTGGATGACACATAAGCTTCCTTAAATCACCTTCACAGTAATCAAACAACTCACCAAACTCCGATCTGATTTCCTGGTAGGCAGGGCATTCCAGCATGAAATGCTTTTCATCCTCAACGGTATATGCCATGCATTTCCTACAATACCTCTGTGCCCTCACAGTACCACCATCAGTCCAACGTCCAGTCACAACACTCAGCCAGTGAGATCCCACTCTAAACCTCATGAGATCAGCAAGATGCTCTGGATTTATACAACGGTCATGATCATTATACCTAGCAGGCTGTGAAACACACTCAGCCATCCACGTATAATAGGTCGCATACGATACCTGATCCGAGGATGCAACCCTAGGATCCTTTGGAAGGTCACACCAACAAGCAGTCCACTTACTACCCCAAGTGCCTAGGACAACTTCTGTGTCTACACGCTCAATTTCTGTTACTGACCTGTTCAGCACAAGAGAAGTTACCTTCTCAGCATAATCCGGAACAACATCTTTAAGACACTTCATCATCTCAGCAGACCACAGCCGTCCATGTCCAGCAACAATCGACAACTCGAGGTTCTTTGTAAACGCTGCACGTAGCATAGGCGCAGATGTCTGAGCTACTAACCTATTCCAAAAGCCACAAGCCATTTTAACCCACGAAAATGATACAGGCATGCACCCCAGCTCCTCATGCAACAGTCGTTGAGATACCAACTTCCTCAACCAAGTCCCACTAACTTGTCTCAAGAACATGTTCTGGACCTTCTGGACCTTCCAGGAGGGCGGGAGGCTGCAATGCCCCGCTATGCACCAGTGCCGGCACAGTATCGCCTTCACAACTCCCTGCCACCGAAACAATATCTCCAGATTGGGTAAATGGCGCCAAGGAAAGCTGATCCTGAGCCTCCTGTAGAATCTGAGACATCAGAGACGTCAGCGTCGTCGTCGTCAGAGGAGGACGTCCCTGCCCCGCGCAAGAAGGTCCCTCTCAATGAGGCGCGGCTGGAACAGCTGCGGCAGGCAAGGGAGAAGGCAGTGGAGGCCAGAAAGCGCATTGGCGACGTCAAGCGTGCAGAGAAGGCCCTGAAATAGCGGGAGCTGCAAGCACGCATTGAGCGGGTGCAGGCGATGGAGAAACAACTTCTGAAAAAGACCCCGCCCATTCCCATCAAAAAACGTAAGCACGCACCGCCTCCACCCTCCAGTAGCAGCGAAAGCGAATCAGAGAGTAGCAGCAGCGAAGAGGAACGCGAAGGTGGACATCGCCCGCGGAAGCCCAAGCACTCCATGCGGGCCCGCAGCCTGCCCCAGAGGGCCGCACCCGCCGTGGATGCCCACAAGCAGCAGGTGCACGCCCTGGCATACGGCAGCCTATTCCCGGGCGCAGGAAACAATCCCTATGTGTAAGCGGAGCAACCTGTAAGGTCTCGCAACCTGTGGTTGCTCGAGCAAGCTTCGCTTGCGAGATGCCCGCGGCCTGACTCGGAAGCTTTGCTTCCTCGAGCAAGCTCTCCCGGCCTGTGGCCGGTCGAACAAGCTCCGCTTGTGAGATCCGCTTGCGAGACTTTTGTAGGGGCCTTAGTGTAATGGATCTGGATCGAGAGGCATCACACCCTCTCCGAAGTCCCGGCAGACCTTATTCACAAGAAAACGGTGACACAATGCGGACCACGGCCAGACATGCTACTATGGAATAGGCAGCAAGCAGCTGTAAATCAGGAATTTGGTGATCCGGACATCATCTACATAGTCGAACTTAAGGTCTGCTGTGACTCCAGCCCAGAACAAACGTATCAGCGCGCCGTCGACCAGCATGCCAACCTTCGAAGAGCTATTTGCAAGCAGCACCCAGCCGCCGTCGTCCACACAGTGGTCATTCTAGTAGGAGTCGCAGGCACTGCATACGAAGACTACACTTTGGCTCCGCTCCGCAGACTCGGCATCAGCGGCAAACATCTGAAACAAACTATTCAGAAGCTGGCAGTCTGCGCCACACAACACATGCAAAAGATCTGGCAACATCGACAGAAACACCAGCAGCAGGGCACATCCGCAGCCATGAGAGCAGGCATCGGGTAGCTCCATAAATGCTCATTTGCCTGTTTTATGATGGATTGGGAGGACAGGGTAGGGGGGGAACGCACCACGCGTGCTAGTACCGCCTCTTCCTTAAAACTACGAAGGGCTAACGCCCGGCGTCCACTCACTCACTCACTGGATCTGGAAAGTACGCCGGTGAACATACACGTCCCTGAGCTGAAGATCAAGTACCCCAAGCGACGTCCGGCGCCGCCCGGGATGCCTTCCCTCTACAACCTGGGCATGATCTGTGGCTCCCGCGGCAGCGGAAAGACGACTGTCATGGTGCGGATGTTGAAAGCATACGACCAGGCCAAGTCCTTTGACCATTTGTGGCTCTGGGCGCCGTGCTTCCACAGCGACCCCAAGTACAAGCTCCTTGAGCGCGGCACGCACTTCAAGCTGCACCTGCATGACCGGGACTTCTCCATCGCGGAATTCAAGGGCGCACTGGAGCTGATTGAGCTGAACAACCAGGAGTATGAGGAGCACTAGGAGCATCAAAAACTGTGGAAGAAGTTCCTCAGACACAAGGATCCGCTGAAGCTGAAGGATGAGGAAGTTCTGAAGCTGGACAAGCTCGGGTGGCAGCCCCCTGACCCCACAAAGTTCACATTGGGGCGTCCCACCAATCTGATGATCTTTGACGACTGTGTGGGCAGTCGGGACCTCTACCGCGCTGATAGCAAGGGCACCGTGGCGCAGTTCACCATCAAGCACCGGCATCACCACACAAGCATCTGGTTCATGTCACTGATCTTCTCAAACGCAGTCCCCAAGCAAACAAATCAGAAGCAATCTATCCTTTGTGATCATGTTTGCTCAAAAGAATGAAAACATCCGCAAGCAAGCCAGTCTGGAGTTTTCAAGCCATGTGTCCGCTGAGGACTTTGCATCTATGTGGGCCGCTGCAACCGCTGATCTCAGAAGCTCCGCTTCTTCGAGCAAGCCCAGCTTGCAAGACACGCACGGCTTCTACTTTGTTGACTTTGAAAGTCCGCATTGGCTTTGACCGCGCCTTCATCCGCGAGTGAAAATTTCCAACCATCCTTCAGAGACACGTGCCGGCCCTTTCAAAGACCCAACGCAAGGAGCTGGAGGAGGGCCTGACCGCGGCATACCCCCACCTGGAGCCGCAACTCCTGGGCGCCGTATTGGTTGGGCGTTTGTGAGATCACCTGTTCACAGATACTGTGATCTGGTCGATCAGAGTTTCAATGTGCTTGGGGAACACAGCAAAGGTGGTGGCTACATTCGTTGAACTGGTGGTGGTGCAGCCCGTGAGCTTCAGCTGCAGGGTCCTGAGATCCAGGATGGCGCCCTCAGGGAGGTTGAAGGATACTGTGTTGTTGGGGGTCACAAATTCATTGCCCAGCGCGATCAGCTGGCGGGTGTTGCTGGAGACGTTTGAGAGCCTCTGAGCAAAGTAGGCCAGAGAGCGGGGGAAGCCTGTAGAGACGTAAGGGTATGTGCCGCTCATGATGGGGCTATAATCGTTGGTGACATATTTTTCGCCCGCGGGGACAGTCAAACGATGCCCATCACAAAGTTGTTGTTATTGCTTCGTTTCCCCACGATGCGCTTTGACTTTTTGGAAGCTTTGACGACTTCAGGAGGGAGCTCGGGCGCCTTGAAGCCCTTGAGCTTGATTTTGAGCGCTGGCTTGGTCGCCTTGGGCGGCTCCACTGGCGCGGCAGGTGCAGGCCGCGGGCGTGGTGGCTCTCGGTACAGCGTCGCCTTCAGATCCGCCAGGACGTCTTTGCGGTATGCCACGGTATCCAGCACATTTCGGACGCGCTTTTGATGGGCCTGTGCCTTTCGGGCATCCCTCACCCTCCCTGGCGCGCTGGCGAAGCCTGGTGGTTTGGGGCCTGGTGGTTTCGGCGGTGGTGGTGGTGGTCCAATGTCCCCCACCATGTCCGTGGGCTCTTCATCGCTGATACGGCGGCGTTTGTGAGGGCGCGGGTTGGAGTCAGGTGCATCCCTGTGGCGATGGCGTTTGTTATCAGCCCTTGGCGGGGTGTCTATCTGCGGGACTGTCTGCGCCCCCGCATCCGCCTGCCTTGGTGGTGCATCCGCCTGCATCGAGTCTCGCAAGCGTAGCTTGCACGAGGAAGCTGAAGCTTCCGAGTCCGGGTCAGGGTCTGGCGTAGCTTCCGAGTCCTGGAATTGTGTGCCTGCTTCCGCGCTGCTTGTGGATGCTTGTGTGCCTGCTTCGGGGGTGCTTGGGGATGCTTGTGTGCCTGCTTCCGCGGTACTGGGCGCCGCCTTTGCGGCAGGCAAGGCCTGAGCCAGGGAGTCGATGGACTTCTGCATGGCAGCCATCTGATTCGCCAGGTTGGTCTCCCCGACGTTTCCAGGCTTGAGGGGGCTGGTCACAGCGCTCATGAGCGTCGTCGTCGTGGGGACGTAGTTGCTGATGGGCGGGGGATGCCAGTAGGGCGCTGCCACGACGCCCCCGCCACCGCCGCCGCTTGATTGCTTGACGTTGACGGTCACCCGCGTCTTGACTTGTTTTTTGACGGTAACCCGCTTGCCCTTCTTCGACCTCTCGGAAGCGGAGCTTCCTCGAGCAAGCTGACGCTTGCGAGTGCGGCGCTTCTCCTTGCAAGTCTCTGGTATTTACAGGTAGGTCAGAAAAAGAGGCCCTATAGCAAGTAGACACAACCCACCAGGGCACAGAGGGCGCCATCCACTGTGCGGGTCTGGAAGTCCTTGTCCAGATTGCGGTGGGACCAGTCCACGTCGCATGTGATCTTGCCCAGCGTCCACCCGCACACGTAGGGCTCCTCCTGGCGCTCCCCATACCCCGCCAGGTCGGAGGTAGTGATCAGGTCGCCGTTTTCAAAGTTGCCACCGCGGGCACACACCCACACCGCGCCCTCCCCAAGGCTGTTGATCTCCACGCGGTCGGTGGCGTATGGCGCGCACGTCGCAAAGGCTCCTTGCTTGAAGACCCGCCTCTTCTTCCCCCCCAGCTTGCGGGCGGGCTTGCCGTCCTCCCCCTTGCTCACTTCGGCCTCGATGAGGTTGTCGGGCTCGGACACCACGCCGAATACACGCTTGTCCCGCCGCTTGGTGCACAACTCGATCGTAGGCAGCGCCTCGTCCACGGTGATGTTGTCGATCTGCCGGGGCTTCACTGTCTCTTCCAGGAGGGAACAGTACCTGCCAGTGGCGATCACCACCAGTCCGGTGGCATCCAGGACGTCTTGTGCAGTTTTCAGCCCCTTCTCCGCCACACAGCGGTGACAGCCCGTGAAATTCAGGCGCCTGGTGTCCAGGCTGTTGTCATCAAGGTAGGCGACCGTCTCTCCAGCTTTCGAAGTTGGGGTGACTCCATCTGGCCACCAAATAGTCCATGAAAAGTTGCCAAGGTGGTCGGCTCCATCTATTCCGGTAGCCAGCTCCCACTCCCAGTAGGGTGCGGCGGTCCCGTCGCATACCATGCTTATGCTCTTGCCCTGCATCAGGCGTATGCCCTTCCAGTCAAACACGCCTACTGTGGCGCCGTTGATGTCGAACTGGATGTTGTTGTCAGTGTCAAGACGGAGGTGGCCATTGTCATGTATTTTGCTGCCGCCATAGTTCCAGTAGAGGCCGCTTGCCGCCGCCGACGAACCTTTGATTGTTACCTTGGCGTTGGGGTCAACCGTGAGCAGGTCTACATATCAGCTGTCAGACCCTGCCGTGCATTTGCTGATGTTGAAAGTCGCGGACGCAAAGCTACTCATCAAGGCTCTCATTGTCCCGCCAGTGAATTGCCCCACGCCGTAGGAATCCCCGGCGCCATACCAACACTGGATCATTCGGCCTGGGTCCAACACTGGCCAATTCAGTGAGCTCCTTGTGGCGCCATAGCCTGGCGCGACTTCAATTTGATCCACGTTGTTGACTCGGAACCTCAGGCGGCCCCCCAGCGGGGCGTTCATGTAAGTAGTTTTGCCCGCCCCCAAATCCTGGATGAAGGCATAGTCCGTGGTGGTGGTGGCTGCGCTGGCGTGACACCAGCCCGCCAGGCCGGTGAAGCCCATGTCCCCAAGCTTCACCATGCTTGCCCCCAGGTCGGCCATGGTATGGGTGTGCGCCGCGGGAGCAAAGGTGGCGGGGATGTTCAGAAGACTTGCATAGGAGCCCGTGGTCGCCACCGCTGCCAGCCCTGTCGCCGCTGACGCTGCATGCACATGATTGCTGGCAGCAAACCTGGTTGATAGAAGGGCATTGCTCTCAAAATCAGACCAGCCGCTCTCAAGTCGCCTTGCACCTGCAACCTGGAGCTCGGCGCGGCGGTGCCAACGCCCATGAATCCGTTGGACATTGTACAAGCGCCGATGACAGGGGTGCCAATGTTCGTGTTGTCGATGTAAAACCGGCAGTCCAAACACGTCGTCGGAAGATGGCTCACGGTATCCAACCACAGAGTGGTGCCACTCGGCGTGGTCCATGATGCATCTGTCGACCACGAGGCGGTGTCCGGAAACGTGGCGGCATTGTCCGCCGCCCACAGCTGCAATGCGTATCTGAAGTAGCTCCCTCCCGTCAAGTACACGCTCATGTCCCCGCTTGTACTGGCTTTGTAGACCACAAGCCCGGGCATCCCACAGTTGTGGGAGCTCACCGTCCCGCGTATGATGCTGTTCCTGCCGTTGATCACCAGGTCGAGCGCCAGCTTGCCCTGGTCGGCATTCCAACTCTCATGCCCCCCGCAGATGCCACAGATACGCACCTGGCCGTTGTTTCCTCCCACGGTAGCAATGAGGCCGTACCGCCTATTCCTTGTGGTGCTACCAAAAGGCCGATCTGCATGCAACGTCCGCGAGGTTGCAGTGATCAGGTCCGTTTGGATGCGGCCGAGGCCACCGACGTCCAGTTTGTATGCGGGCACGCTTCCGACGCCCAGCCGCGTCCCGTCCCACTGCAAGTCCGTGACCTGCAGGACCGCGCCTGTGCCGTTGCCCACCAGGAGCCTGCCACTCGCCAACGTGCCCACCCCTGTGGGCCCCCGCGCCACGGCCAGCGTCCCGGCATTCATGTTCCCAGCGTCCCTGTAGAAGCCGCCTTGATTGCTACCCCAGGCCGCCACGTTAGAGGACCAGACCGCCACGCCCTGGGCCGCGACCGCAGCGTTGGAATCCCAGACCGCCAGGTTAGAGGACCAGGCCGCCACGCCCCGGGCCGCGACCGCAGCATTGGAATCCCAGACCGCCGGGTTAGAGGACCAGGCCGCCACGCCTTGGGCCGCGACCGCAGCGTTGGAATCCCAGACCGCCAGGTTTGAGGACCACGCCGCCACGCCTTGGGCCGCGACCGCAGCGTTGGAATCCCAGACCGCCAGGTTTGAGGACCAGACCGCCGCATTGCTGCCCCACGTCCCCAGGGCAAGCGGGGCAAGGGCGGGAACGTTGCTGAGGTCGCCCCAGTCCAGGCGGCCCTTGAGGTAGGGCGTGATGATGCCACCGCGGGCGAGCAGAGGTGGCTCAATGGTGTATAGCGGCAAGCCGTCGACATTGCAAAGGGAGACGCGGTTGGAGAGGGTGGCGCCGCTGATGGCAAGGGAGGCGCTGGCCCACTCGATGTCGCTCAGGTTGCTGCAGCTCAGGATCTCTTGGCCGTTCAATGAGACCCGCCCGCGCTCAAGCACCATGCTGAAGGCGACGTCGTTGCTGAGCCCCAGCGTGCAAGGGCCGCTGACCAGGGGCACCGCCGCGATGGTGTTGGACGCCTGGTAGCTCAGCGCATCGGTGTTGTTGGTGTTGAAGGCAAGCATGTACCCTTGCCCGTCGTCGTTCAGGAGCGCCGCGGTGAGAGTCACCAGCGCCGCATTGGCGCGGGTCTCGGACCAGCTCAGGACGTAGCCATCGCGCACGGGGATGTTGCAGAGGGTGACCGCCCCCGCGTTGCTCTGGCACAGGCGGTAGGAGGAGGAGAGGTCCGCGGCAGAGCCAGAGAAGTAGGCCGATGACATCGTTAATTGGGCCGCTATTCAAAGAGGATATTTGTAAATGCTTTCACCTTGTCCAAGGGGCTTTTGGCCCCGCTCTGAGCGGCGGGGGCATTCAGCGTGTCCAACGAGCGTACGGTGCCGTTAGTCCAGCTTCCGTCGTCATCTATTAGCATCTTACCCCCCATCCACAGGGACCACTTTCCACGCCGGTCGGCCTTGAAGAGGAAAGGACCGACTTGCAGGGCGTCTGAGAAGAGACCGCTCTTCAGGCTGAGCGCCTGACTTCCAAAATTTGATGATCTCGGTGTACTTGCTTGCAGGGATGCCGTCCGGGATCTCCCGGCAGCTTTTCTCATTCAAGCTGAATTGGTCCTTGTCCAGCGCATACAAGCGGCGGTTTTTGTTCACATACAGGTCGCCATACACGCCGATGTCAGCTCTGTACGGGCATGTGGCCAGCGGTCTGTGGCTGAGCCTGAAATCCCAGCCCACCTTGACGTCTGCCTGTGTTTGGCCGTCGGGCGTGGCCTCATCGCTCAGCTGGATGCTGAGGTCTAGCATGATCATGCCCTTCTGACTCAAGATGCTGTAGCCCGCCATGACAAGCCCGAGAGAGCCAATGGTCACGCCCGCAGCCCCCAGGGCGGTGTCACTGGAGTTGCTGAGGGACGCCGGTATTCCCTTGATGCGCGCCCATGGGATCAGCCCTTCGCTGTCTATTACCACCGTGTTGTTGCTTCCTCCGTAGAGCCATTGATTGTTGCTGTAGGTGCTGCACTGCACATTGCCGCTGAATATCAAGTCTTGGGTACGCACTTTTCCTGGTGGGACGCATTGGATGGTTGTGCTCGCCGCTAATGTGTTGGCTGCCAGGATGTTTCCGTACACGTCGCCGCTTGCCCTCATGTTCCCCGCGACGTCCAGCGCGTGCTGGGGGGTGCTGGTGCCAACGCCCTGGCAGCTATTGTTCTGAGAGATCAGCACGCCGCCTGTGCTATTTGACAAGGTAAGGCCGCCGCGCACACAAGCTGCCCCTGCCACGTCCAGTGGAAAGCTGGGAGTAGTCGTTTGCACCCCCACGTAGCCATTGGGAGACGCCACTGTGAGGTTGGTCATGCTCCCGACCCCAAGTCGCAGGCCGTAGTATCCCCGCAAACCGACGATGCCTGTGGAGGCGCAGCCTATGCCATACGTCGGGTAATTGGAGGCAGCCCACTGCATATTGCTGCCTTGCGCCAAAGACATGCAGACCGTCTGAGTACCCGCTTTGTTGCCAATGTATCCTTGGTTAGTGCCGCCCAGCCAGGTGTTGTGCCACACCTGCAGGTTGCTGAAGGCGGCGTCGGCGATGTTGCTGGAGGCGGCAATGGTAGCAGTGCGCAGGTAGGGGAGTCCAGTGCCGCCTGCAGTCCCGCCCCCACCATACTGACGGAGGGCACCAGCGCCTCATACCCGCCGAGGCTGAGAGAGCCCTGGTTGATGGCGACGTCCCCGTCAATCCGTGTCTCGCCCGTGATGTGCAGGGCGGTCTGCGGGAGCTCTGTCAGGATGCCCAGGCGCCCGGAGTCCATCGTCACCACGTCTTCCAGCTCGCCTTGGAAGCCGCTGCTCAGAGCGTACGCCATTGCTTGGACTGCCTTGCTTTGAGGGCTGAGAAATCTCCTCCCGCGCTACCGCCCAGGCCATCAGTGCCTTGAACGAATGGAAGACCGGCGTGCTTGAGAGGACTTGCACGACCAGCGGCGTCCCGCACTCCTCCCGCATGCAGAAACAACCCCAGAGCCCGAAGCGCTCCCGCCAGGCCCTCTCGTGACTGCGGCGGCAGCGCGGACACTTCACAAGCACGTACATGTGATCCCGCCCATCCGTGTATGCTGCCCAGGCTGGCACCAGGATTTCGCCGTCCTGAAGCGACTCTCTATCTCGAGGGTGCATGCTGCTGTACATTGATGCGGCGCCTTTCTACAATCGTCGTCTAAATTGTTCGGCGGGAGCGCGCCACATCCGCGCGAATGATAGTTGGTGTCCACGTCAAATGAACCGGGTCTCACAGTCGCGAGAATTGTGGGCCATCGCCCCCGGCACCCACGAGCGCTATTTGGTCTCAAGCCAAGGGCGGGTGAGAAACGCCCGCACCGCGCTCACGCTGAAGGTCAGGGTGGGGACCCGCGGATACGAGTACATGCTGCTATGCCTCCCAGAATGCAGGGCGGTGTACCGAACAGTCCACCGCCTGATGGCGCAAGCGTTCTTACACAACCCAGACCCACAAACTTCTCACACAGTGCACCACATAGACGGGAATCACCTCAACAACTGCCTCTCCAACCTCCGCTACCGCGGCGTCACATCAAATCGGGCTTTCATGACGTCCCAAAAGCCCTGGACGGCCACCATCTGGAAGGACCATGTCTGCTACTCCCTGGGCCGCTTCGCCACGCAGGAGGAGGCCGCCGCAGCCTTCAACGACGCCGCGGTGCGCCTGTATGGAGACTGCGCACACCTGAATTCTCTCCATGCTTCACAGACATGAGCGTCATCAGGTACCCAGGGGGTAAAACCCGCGCCATTCCCTACCTCGAGCCCTTCCTTCCCACCGATGAGATATACTCGCCCTTCTTCGGGGGCGGCTCGGTGGAGCCGTTCATGTCGTCGAAGCACGGGACGAGGGTGCATGCCAACGACGTATTCCAGCCGCAGATTACCTTTTGGGAGTGTCTCAAGGATTCCCGGAAACGCAAGTTGATGCTGAGCTTCGCAAAGGACAGGCTCCAGATCACTGTGGGCACGTTCAAAGAGCTACAGCGGGGCATCGACGGCCCCTCCTTGCAGGATTGGGAGAGGGCAGCGGTATTCTTCCTCGTCAATAGGTGCTCTTTCAACGGCGGTGCCACTTCGGCGGGCTTCTCACATTTCAACGCGGATTGCTTGCAGCGGATGCTACCCAAGTTGGCCGATGCGCGCCTGGAAAACGTTCGGTTCCAGTGCGGAGATTTCAAGGCCTTCATGGACGATGTGCCGCAGGACAAGTTCCTGTTTCTTGACCCGCCCTACGACATCAAAGCATACCACCTGTACGGTCACAATGGAAGCGCACACCGTCGCTTTGATCACGCGGCGCTGGCACAAGCGCTGAAGGGCCGCTCTCGCTGGGTGCTGTGCTACAATGACTCCCAACGCATCCGCACGCTGTACGAAGGCTGTAAGATCATCCCTGTGACCTGGTATCACTCGATGCAACGGGGCGCCAATGGCAACCACGAGCTCATGATCATGCCCCGGGACTACGGACCATGACTCGGGCGGGCAAAATGGCTCACCCATCTCCCATGAACCATGGGAAACAGGAACCTTCGCCAAGGAGTCAGTGGGAATCGAACCCACCATCCTACGTTGTGTGCGCGGGCTGGCCTTCAATGACTCCGGTGCCAACAACACTTTGTCCATTGAAACAAGCGGTGCGAAGGCATGCCGGCACCATGACTTGAACCTGGGCTCGCTGGATGCGAACACGACCTCATTACCCATGGTATGGATCCCTTATTTTTGCACCAATATCCTCGACAGGTTTCAGCCCTAAGACCCTAAGCCCAGGACCAGTGGGTTTTCCCGCTCCGCCAGTGTAATAATGAGATTGCTCAAGTGGGTGGGCGCAAAGCAGCGCCTCCTCCCCTAGCTGATCCCCCTGCTGCCGCGGGAATTCGATGCCTACCACGAGCCCTTCGCAGGCAGCGCGACGCTGTTTTTTGCCCTGGGCCTCAACGGCAAGCGCGTGCATCTCAACGACGCCAACGCGGCGGTGGCAGCGCTGTACCGCGTGATCCAGCACCAGGCGCAGGAACTCAAGGACATGCTGGCTGCCATGGCCGCGGAATACACTGCGGCGTTGGCAGCAGACGGGCGCAAGGGCGGAAAGGCCTACTTTGACGTGGTGAAGGCGAAGTACAACGAGCGCCCTCCTGACACCGAGCGGGCGGCGATGCTTGTCTTCCTGATGCACATGTCCTTCTGCAGCTTGTATTCCGAGAACCCGCAAGGGGACGCTCAGGTGTACTACGGGCCCACCAGGGGCAAGGCAGACACGCGCTTCTACTTGCCCGCAAAGATAGACCGCGCCGCAGCATACTTCTCCGCCAACGACGTCCGTGCATCCTGCGGCGACTTCGAGCAAGTCCTGCAGGATGCCGCGGCGGGGGACTTTGTGTTCATGGACCCGCCGTACATGGGCGGCACGTTCACGCAATATTCCGCCGGAGACTTCACAGAATCAGACCATCTGCGGGTCCATGCCGCAGTCGAGGAGCTTACCCGCCGGGGATGCAAAGTCCTCCCCACCAATGCCAACATCCCACAAGTCCGCGAACTGTATCACAACTACACACAGGTCCCGCTGACCCTCCCCCGCACGCTCCACCGCATGCACTCCCGCGCCCCGGCGCCCCACGAGCTGGCCATCATGAACTACCCTCTATGACTCCTCGTACTTGTGGCCCTCGTTGCAGCTCAAGTGAGCCACCCTCACGTTGTCCAGCATGTGGCCGCCGGTCCGCCAGTTGATGCGGTCCAGCGTCCACTGCCTCCTCTCAGCGTCCTCCCCCCAACCATGCAACAGCATCTCCTCGCCGCAGTGCTGACAGCAGGAATCGGCGTCCACCAGCAGGCTGTAGCACTGCTTCGGCGTGATGTCGCACAAAGGCCTCCCCTCCGCCACGTCGCTGGACTTGTAGCCTGCAAGCTTCTTTTCTACTGCAGCCATGGTCGCCCGCTGCCTCTTGCTCTGATACCCTGGCGGCAGGACGCCCAGGTGGATGTGCTCAGCGCACGTGTTGCGGCTCAGCGCGGTGTTGAGCATCCTGCGGGGCATCCGTTCCCACTACCAGACAGCGGCGTGCTCCCGAATTGTCTCCCCCTGAGCCTTGTGTGTCGTCGTGCAGTAGCCCGGCCGGAGGTGCTGGTGGAAGTCCATGATGTTCCGCTCCTTGTCAAGCCCCTCCACGGAAAAGTGCACCGTGAACTTGCCGCCCTCGGCGTCCACCGATGTCACGACGCCCCGCTGCATGTTGTACGTCTCCCGCCTGGCCTTGTATGCCTGCTGCAGCGTCATGCCTGTGGTGTCCACCTTGCGCGTGACCGTCTTCTTCACCACCACCGGAAGCCCAGGGTAGAGCCAGGCAACGTCCTCCACGTCTCCGCTGAGCACCTTCGCCGCAGTCTCCGGCTTCTCCTGCTCCATCCAGTACCGGTTCACCCATCCCGCCACGTCGTTGGTGTAGCTGAAGTTGCGGCGGCAGTGCTGCCACCTTTTGTCAAAGTGCGCGCTTGGCTTGAAGGCGTCCCCCTCCTCCAGCATCTGCCGGTGGATGGCATTGAGACGGGCGTTGCTCCGGTAGATCTTGGTCAAGGTGATGCGGTGGCCGCCGACGCCTTCAATCCACGTCGGGTGCTCGAAGTATGGGAACTCTTCATCCTTGACAGGCGGCAGCTGATTCCGGTCGCCCATGCCAATGACGATCAGGCCGGGCTTCATTGCCTTCAGGAAGGAGATCATCCGCAGTCCGAACTCCCCGATCATGCTGGCTTCGTCCACCACAATCCCGTCCAACCCCTCGAGGTCCCGGGCAATGCCCTTACGCCCAAAGGTTTGCTTGGTGACGTTGTGCCCCGCAAGCGCGCTGAGGGTCATGCCATCCAGGTTGGTGGCGGCAAAGTGGGTGGGCGCCACTGCAATGAAGCGTGGGTGCTTATGCAGAAACCTCTGCGCCCAGAACGACTTCCCCGTCCCCCCTGACCCCTCGAGGAATAGCCCGCCGTTCTCCATGGCGAGCTTGGTAATGGCCTCGTAGTCCCCGCTGTCCGTAATCTCTGGGTGGTCGATCCAGGCAGGCGCCTCGAAAGGCACCTCTGCGGCAGGGGTCATGGTGTCGGTCAGGTCGCGGAACATATTTGGCACCCCCTCGAGCTTGTAGCCACCCCACCGCGCAAGATCCTGCTCCGCCTCTGCCTGCACGTCGGCGTCCTCGCTCATCTGCGGAAGGCTGGCGGGGTCAATCACATCCCCGGGCGCCGGACAGGCATCCCTTGTGGTGGGGCTGTGAAGGACCGCGGCGTCGGTGCGGAAGTACAGTGGCCGCTCCCCGAAATGCCGGCACATCTCCAGCAGGCGCAAGTGGCTCTCGTCCTGGACCTGAAAGGCTACGGCGGCGTTGTGCTCAAGCTTGACCTTCTGGCTCTTCACGGCGTACAACCGCGTCCCGCCTCCATCAAGCTCCATGTTCACCAGTGTCTTCCATTCGGTGCCGCTCCACACATCGCTGCGCGCTGCAAGCGACCATATCTCTTCCTTGTGGGCCGCGCTCACAGTGGCGGCCCGGCTGAAGTCGACCCGCATCGTCTTCATCAGCATCCCAAAGGCAGAGACGCGCACCCTCTTTCGAGCTCGCCGCATGTCATTGACGGAGACGCCAGCAGGGAGGTCTTTGGTATGCGTGTGCACCACGATCTCCTGCATCAGCGTCCGAAATAGGTCCTTGGGCGCACTCCTGCTGGCCACCGCCATGGAGCGGATGGTGAAGTCCACCCCGTCCTCCGCGGCGAACTGCAGCAGCCGGCGGGTGTAGATGCCGTCCCCCCGCAGCACAATGTGGTTGTCCGTGGTGACGTAGTACAGCCCCCGCTTGAGCTCGTGCACCGGGGTGCCGTCGTACACCTTCGGCGCGTCATTGTGGCTGAACACCATCCATTCGTCCGACGGCAAGTACATGGAGATACTGTGCGCGGCGTTCAAGTCGGCATAGATCGCTTTGCCCCGCTGGAGGTCCTTGATGACGGCGGTCTCTGTCTTCTCGCGGGTGAGCAGACCGTGGGGCTCCCCCTATTGCGGGCGTTGGGGGCGGTGAACCACTGAGCAAGCAGGGGGTTGGGCGCGGACTCGATCAGGCCCCGGCAGTGCTTCTCCATGAGAGCCGACGTCACGTTGCCAAGGCAATCCACCCGTCGGCGTCGATCCCCGCCCTTCCGGCAATGAGTTTGGCAATCGCCGCCTGGCTGTTGACCTCGTACCTGGTCCACTTGGTGGTGTCATCAGGATCCAAGCAGTAGGTGACGCTCATCACCTCCGTGCGATTGCCCGCCCCATTGCAGAGCCCGATGCTCCGCGGATGAACCTCCTGGGGCACAGACACAGTGCCGCCGTATGCAGGGGGGAGGTGGCCGCCATTGTGCATGAAGTCACACAAGAAGCGCCGGGTGTCCTCCACGTCCTCCACGTAGACGATCTCGGGCTTGTGCTTCCGCTCCCTCTGCGGGGCATCCGGGTCGGTGCTCCTGCCCTGGCCTTTCATCACCACGCCCACAAGGTTAGGCTGACGCCGCGTGATACTCTGCAGCATCTTGGGGTCGGTCACGGGGTAGATGTGCGCGTTGCTGGCTCGGAAGATGACAGGCGGCAGGTGCTGGCCGGTATGGTCGGCACGGACCGTGTGCACAATATGCTCGCATTCGTCCACCTGCACCATGCTGCAGTTCACATACCGGCAGTAACGGCCGAGGTCCTCCGCGTTTGCACCGTAGTCCTGGATATACTTGATGTGAACCCGAAGATCCGAGCTTGCCGCCGCCAGTAGGGATTCCAACGCCCTCTTGCTGGGCCGTACAAAGTCGGCGCTGCCATATGTCCCGAGGGTCCCGGTCATGGCCAGGGCGACGTTGTCGTCGCTCAAGCACACAGCCTTGCAGCCTGTCACGCCGCCATGGTAGGCACGCAGGAAGTCGAAGACGCACCAGTCTGGGCGGCATGGGAAGTTGGCGGGGACGCCCTTGCGGTGCCATTGGAAGCCGCTGATGGCGGGGGCTGCTCGGTCCCGCATTCGTCGCTTGGTGATGGCCACTGGCGTCATGTTCACTTTGTCGACGACAACCACTGGCGGGTCGCTTGTGCGCTTGATGTAGTCAATGGGGGCGCTGTCCCTGTCGTGGCGGTCCCGCTCCTCGTCGTACTCCCGCTCGATCTCCTCCGTTGTAGGCATATGGTCGCTATCCCACACCACCACGAGCTCGTTGTCAAACTCCTTCTTCCGGTCAGTGTACTTGAACTTTGTCTTGAAGGTGATCGTGCCGACGTACTTCTCAGCGCCCTGGCCCGCGTGGGTGGGCTCGGGCCGCACCGCAGCATGGTTGGCTCTCCGCGTCGATTTGGACACCGCCTTCTCCCGGACACGCCGCACGGCATCTTCAATCCCCGCGATGGCATCCCGCTTCTTTGCTGGCGTGAGTTTCTGCAACAGCTTCCACACAAAGTTCCCGATGTCCCCCGGCTTCGCCATTATCTACAGGACGAGAAGAAATTGTGGCCTCTCTCTCACGCGCTGCGTTTTCCCAGCGTTTTAGGATGTGGCGCGGCACCTCAAGGCCGTCGGCCTGCTTGGCCCTCCACTCCTCGTCTTCCTGCTGCCTCGCCTCTGCAAGTCGCGCCGCGCGGTGTGCGCTGATCTCCTCCTTGTGCGCCTCGTAGTAGCGCTTGGAGCGGGCAAGGATCTGGGCGCGAAACGTTTCATCGGCGTGGTAGGCCACAAGAAACAGCTGCCTCCTTCGCACGTTGTGCCAATTGACGTGCGCTGCGGGGCATGGTTGTGATGTTACCTCTGCAGTGTGCGTGAGAATTTAAGCGGCGATGTTTGAGTGCAGGGCGCAGCTTTGTGGACGACTTGGGCGCAGGGCGCAGGGCGCAGGACCTTTGCGGCGGAAGGCTGAGGGCGAGGGCGCAGGGCGCAGGACCTTCGCGGCGGAAGGCTGAGGGCGAGGGCGCAGGGCGCAGGACCTTCGCAGCAAACGACTTGGGCGCAGCTTTGGGGACGACTTGGGCGCAGGCTCAGGGCGCAGCTTCAATTGGGACGACCTATGACCAGGTCGCAGGTCGACCGCGCCCTTGGGAGCACGGGCGCAGCTTTGTGGACGACTTGGGCGCAGGCTCAGGGCGCAGGACCTTCGCGGCAAAGGACTTGGGCGCAGGGCGCAGGACCTTCGCGGCAAACGACTTAGGCGCAGCTTTGGGGACGACCTATGACCAGGTCGCAGGTCGACCGCGCCCTTGGGAGCACGGGCGCAGCTTTGGGAACGACTTGGGCGCAGGCTCATGTCGCGCCACAAGCCTACGCTCAGGCCCATATTGCAGCAACGTGGAATTCAGCAGCGTGGGAGTGCAGCGGGGTCAGTAGCAAGCCCACGATCAGGCTCAGGAGGAAGCCGCACAACTCACAAGCATGTCTTACAAATTCTGTCCGCGGAGTCTCCGGGGAGTTTCAGCTCAGTCTTGGGAGTCCACGGACCCTTACCAAGCTTCCGAGTCTGTCAAATTCTGTCTCAAGGCTGTCCCGGGTTTGTCCCAACATTTCCCCGATGGATCACTCAAAGTTACAGAAATGATGGGGAAACACACTGAAACCAGTGCAGTGTTGGGGGAATCTGAGAAATTCTGAGATGCGAGTCGTGTTGAAAAAGTTGACCGACTATAGGGGGGGGGGCACCCACCTTGTTGTGAGTCACTCTCAAGTGATGACACCCTAATCTAAATCGTAAGGATCTCACCAATACCCCATGAGAGAGGGGCAAACGGTAAAACTCTGGGACTGTACCCAATGCATGTGTACCTACATCCCTGAAATAAAGGCCCACACGAGAACCAAGCCCATCCTGCACTCAGCGGTCAGCTGGAAAGGCAGTGCCAAGGCTCCTACAGGTGTGTTGGCAGCTTGCATACTAAAGAAGCAGCCCTACAATAGCCCAAGTCAGACTTCCAACTCCGCACTTTCGCAGCACACAATCACCACGCACACTAGTTGCTTCAGCAACAACATTTTCGCCCTACCTTCCTCGGGGTGTTTCCAGCTAAGGCAGCACAGGTCTTGCACGCTTCACTTGCATGAGCAACGCACACCATGAAATAGTTGCTTTTACGCCGCCTGATGTGATTTGTCTATCTTCTTAAATAAGCATGGGCATATCTTCTTAAATAAGCATGGGCGCTACGCTCCTATACTAGGGCTGGCCCTTAATTAAAGCATGGCATAATCCCTTACTCGTGTGAACATTGTATGCACTGGACACACGGCAACTACACCATAGCTGTTCAATGAATGGAGGCCATAAGGAATATGGTACAAGCCCGGCTTGATGCCTTTCCTCAGGGCTATGGCACTTTGAGCTTTCGTACGGAGAAATGGTTTTAGCCAAGGAAATATTTGGTTGAGAGAGCAACTTGGGTGTATGTCCTCACCTACTACTTGCACGTGTGTTTTACTGGTGCATTTACTAGTTGCACATTCTGTTTTACTTGTGTGTTCTTCAGTTTGCATGCATGCATTCAGCTTGCATTGCGGGCCAGTAAGGATCACGCCGTTGGCGATGAGGGCCTTTATTCCGCGGACCGCGGGGTGACAATAGTGATCGGCGGTGGTGGACCTCGTGCTATCCCCGCTTTGTTTGAGACCAGAGCATCTTACATAAGTATATCACTTGATGTGAAGCTATGCTTGGGGGTTGAGGCAGTCCTTCGGACCAAACCTGGAACTCACCAGATGCCGCATGCTGTTTGGCCGATTTCACAAATGTGGGCTTTTGATCTCTAGGACCTCTCGAACCATCATTTCAATGCTTACGCACTATACGGAGACGTGTCGCTGGGTTAAAGATGCCCTTCTCATTCCTCGGGCTACCAGATGCCCAGATGTGGACTAGTTTGACTCTATCAAACTGAGTCGCTACTCGAGAGTGCTTTGTGTCGCACCTTCACGCGAACTCTTCCCAAGTATCAAATAGCATAAAGCTGCACGGGAACTACTTAAAACAGATCGTGTGCTTAGTGACATCCCGGGTGACAATTTAGGCCCTCGGTGGCAACGGCGTGATCCTTACATGTTGGGCGGCCCAACATGTCCAACGCAGCAACCAAGGCTGAGACCCAAGCAGGACTAGACTTCAACCAGTTCCTCATCAGACGAACCACCAGAAAGATCTGTCTCCGACTCCGAATCAAACATATCCAAATATTGACCTGCCGGGAGCAAGATATCCGGTAAGTCCACGACATCAGTACCACCCGACTGATGGCAGTACCAACAAAGACGAACACACACGGCCACATACTTGACCAAGGCCGAAAAGGGACACAACCAGTGGCTGACAGTGCCCAGAAATCAGCATACCTGAGAGAGGACGGCGCGGCCACGGAGGGTGCCACAGGCCCTGGCGCCTTGGCGTAGTGGTTAGCACTCTCCATTGCTATCCGCTAGGTTGCCAGTTCGAACCCCGATGCGGGCGGGGTTTGCGAAGGGTCATGCCGTACGCGGTATGATCGGGTCAAAGTGTGGGTTCGCCCATGTTGCCGGCCTGAGGAATGACACTTAATCAATGTGTCGAATGCACCTCAGGTCCTTCGCAGGCAAACACACACACACACACACACACACACACACACACACACACACACACACACACACACACACACACACACACACACACACACACACACACACACACACACACACACACACACACACACACACACACACACACACACACACACACACACACACACACACACACACACACACACACACACACACACACACACACACACACACACACACACACACACACAGCTGCCAGAAACAAATCTCTAGCCTCAACAATTGTGGGGTGTTCACACATGAACAAACAATGCGCCTCATTATCAACTACTGTGGAGCTACACCGCAGACATGTGCGTTGAGAATGGGGAAGGAGGGGCGGAATGATGTTGAGTACTAGGCGGGTGCTGCTTGCTAAGGCATGCATAATGGACATCATGATGCACATAGGTTTGAATTCTGTGCTGACCATTGATTGGTGGGGTACTCTCTAAACTTATGATTGTGTCTGAGCTGGTGCAAAGTGAAGGGGCAGTACTTTAGTGAATTCTCTATAGTTTTTGTTATGTATGTGTATGTGTGCATTCGCTCACCATCCATCATTGGCTGAGTGCATGGTGTCCTGGTGATGCAACATTGCTTGAGCTGTCACCACAGTCACCACAGAAAGAAACAGCGTCAATACAGTCACGGGCTGGGAATGATCCAAGCCCCAAACATGTCCATGTCAAGACCATGGCATCCTATATATATCTGCCATGCTTGCTATCAACAACGATTCCACACAGTCACCTGTGTCACCTTAAGGAGCGACCTATCACCACAGTGACAATACAATATAAACCCATAACACAATCCGCGCTACATGCAGCCAATCCGCTTGGTTCCAAGAGAACCAGTTCAGATTGACTAGCCCTCCGCTTGTTCAGTCAGTCAATGGGTCTGGCAGACCTACATACATAACCTGACTCCCAAACACTTCAGAGTAACCAAACAACATCAATTGCAAAACACATGTCTAACCACAAGAACCGATCCTGTGTGAGGTTGGGTATGATGGGCGACATGCATGCAGCTGCTCATAAACGCAGTGATTTCATCCAACAGCAGGTGCATGCAGTCACAACCTGGCCTTATCCAGGTACATAAATCACCCATCTCAACCCCATCAAACACAACCACATCCACCATCCTACAACAAGATCAGGAAAGGTAAAATGAACATTGCACCAAAATAATGTCGATGCCATCATAACCTAATCAGGCACAAAGCACACCCTGGCAGGGCAACAGTAGGGCCAACACACCAAAAGCCATGTGGCACAAAGCACAAAAGAAAATCAAATGCCCAGAGGAGCAACCAGAAGGAACTCAGACAGACAGAGAACACATCAGTAGGAGCACAGCGTGCGGCACAGCAGTGACACTGGTGGCCGCATCTCCACTTACAACTCACTCAGTCAGTGGTGACTCACATGTGGCCACTATCAAACATCAACTCACTCGTAGCACATCAGTGACACGGCTAGTGCAGGAGCAGCAACACAGGAAAATTTATTGCATAAACGACAGAGGAGTTCGCAAGCTCCAGAGCAGCTTATATGTAACAACAGGTTACCACGCAGAGGGTGTACCACAGGATTTAGCATATCAGTTGTTCCACTCAGGGTGCCGCGCATGCAGGCAGTCACTCAGGGTGCACCACAAACTGTGACAGGCAACTTCCAGCACATATATCAGATGAACTCAGCAACAGTGTAGGTGGAGACCACGCAGGGCCCCTATTACCACCTAGGCAGGAATTGTTTATACAGTAGTGCACTTAGGTGGGGACCACGCAGGGCCATTATGACCACCTCAGCAGGGCCCTCAGTGTCTATACAACAGTGCAGGTGGAGACCACAAAGGGCCGCTATGACCACTCAAGCAGGCAGATCAGTGCAATAGTGTAGGCGGGGACCACACAGGGCCACTGTTACCACCTAAGCAGGGTATCTCAATGCAACAGTGTAGGTGGAGACCACGCATGGCCACTGTAACCACCTAAGCAGGGTATCTCAATGCAACAGTGTAGGTGGAGACCACGCAGGGCCACTGTAACCACCTAAGCAGGGTGTCTCAATGTAACAGTGTAGGTGGGGACCACGCAGGGCCATTGTAACCACCTAAGGAGGGTATCTCAATGCAACAGTGTAGGTGGGGACCACGCAGGGCCACTGTAACCACCTAAGCAGGGTGTCTCAATGCAACAGTGTAGGTGGGGACCACGCAGGGCCACTGTAACCACCTAAGCAGGGTGTCTCAATGCAACAGTGTAGGTGGGGACCACGGAGGGCCACTGTAACCACCTAAGCAGGGTGTCTCAATGCAACTGTGTAGGTGGGGACCACGCAGGGCCACTCTAACCACCTAAGCAGGGTAACTCAATGCGACAGTGTAGGTGGGGGCCACGAAGGGCCACTGTATCCACCTAAGCAGTGGGTAAGTATACAACAGTGTAGAAGGCGACCATGCAGGGCGACTATCACCACCTAGGCAAAGCAGGTTCACATCAGAGCATAAAAGACAGCCATACAGAGGAACCATACCCGGATGCAACAGTATAGGTGGAGACCACGCAGGGCCATGTAATACCACCTAGGGCAGGCTGTCAAAACAGAGCACTGGACCGACTCAACAAACGTCCAGACAGACAGAGAGGCAGACATATATACGCAAACAAGCAAGCAGACATCAAAGTCTACTCTACCCATGAATCTAACCGCGAAGCCTTCCACTTCAAGAGGAGCAGCGCCACCTCGTCAAATCGGCAGCGAGACAAGGCGTCTGCCATACAATTCTGAGCACCTGGGATGTGCTTGGCAGTGAGACGAAAACACTTAGAGACACCACATGTGGCTATTTCAGACAGGTATGAGTGCCGCAAGTCATCCCTGCAGTCACCTTTCATCAGCCAGCCCTCAACCGAGCTACTGTCAGTACGAACACGCCAGTGTCCACCAGCCATATAGTCAGCAAACAGTCGCACACAGATCAAGACTGCATATAGCTCCCACGTGTGGATGTGGGCATCCAATGCAGGCACATCAGAATACAGGCCAGTCAGTTGGCAGTGACAGAGAGACACATACCCACCATTAATCCATACACCAATGCATGGAGTGGCTCCAGCATGACACGAGACATGGTCCTCAAAAGTGGTCTGCGACACTTAGAGTTTCCAAGTGGTGAAAACTAGTAAGATGCACGCGGGATTGTTTCAGCCCAATCCAATGCGCAATACACCGCTTCGAGTCTCAAATATCACGGAAAGATGTCTGAGAACGTTTGCAGTCAGCAGCTGCGCTGTTTTCATGACTGCGCTGGCCGCCCATGAGGATGCCAAAACTCGTTCTTCTCAAATCGGAAGCTAGTAGGCCAAAGTCTTTCGTGCACATCAAGACCATCTATACGAACTTGATTAAGCATGTTAAGGGGCGTAAAGTGCGTGTAATGAAGCATCAAGCATTTCGTTTGACCGGTGTCACCCGGCTGGTCACTGGGCCGGCCATGGCCGGCCATGGCATGTCATGGCCTGCGCACTTGATATTAGGCATGTTGGGCTTCATGCATGAGATGCAATGCTATAAGAGCTCGTTAATTATGCTAGGTTGAAGCTTTCTATGACCATACACGGAAGCATCGCACATGTTGACCGCAGGGAGCAAGTAGCATAAAGCGTGGAGAGTAACACACAGTTACCCTTCGATATGCTCACCGAACGTTAATCATGATAGTAGGACAGCAGCAAGCTTCTCGATCTAAGGTTGCCAGCGGTTTTTAGGAAGTGGCGAGAGGGCATGCGGTGACGTGAGAACTTAAAACGATGGCATGGAAGGCCATGGTGCACACGATATGACATTTTCATGCACCTAAATGCTTGTGCGCTGGTCTATAAAGAGCATAGAGCCGCTTCTCCCTCAAATCATTTCGCGAAACCTCTCAGAGCACCAGGTCTCGTGTCATGGCCTCCAGTGGTAGAGGCATCAACTTGAAAGTCCCTCCACAAATGAGGAGCAGCAGGTAGAATGGGAAATGACCCATTCAGGGAAGGGGCAATACTAGCCCACCATATCAGTTCACGACGGCAAGCCCGATTCAGGTACACCCTATGGTGTTGCTTCTTAACAGAGCGGGCGGCAGCAAGCAGGTGATGGCAGAAGGACCTGCCAGCAAAAATAACTCTAGAGGCCCACAGCAGAAATCCACACAACTTGTCCAAATCTCTCTTGCATACCTTTGTGCATCCAGCAACTGCAGAGACAGAGGTTGACAATTTAACAACCCTGGCATCATCAAGTGCAACAGTCCAAGCCACAGTATGGTATACCAGGCCTAACACAGTGGCAATCTGCTCAGGCGAGTCCGTCTTGCCTATGCCGTAAGACAGCTCAAAGCCCAATTGTTTCAGCCGGGAACACAGCCAAGACCAGTCCATTGTGCATTTTGCTAGTAGCTCATGCACCACAGTGAAGTCATCTACAACAGCCATACATTTCTCAACACCATGCTTGGTGGCATCCCGCACCAAAGCAGAACTGAAGCGATCAGCAATCTCAGGGGATGACCGCATGCCAAACTGCAGGCGGCTGTCATAATACACATGGCCATTAACACAGAAGGATTGCAGTGGCCAGAACAGTGGGTTCACGCCAAAGTTCCTGTAATATGCTTTCACATCCAGGCGCCCAATATAACAACCAGGGGTAAGCATAGCTGCAAAATCATCAGAGAGGGCAAACTTCCAGTACCAGTAAAACTGACAGTCATTCACACTAGCACCATGAGGTGCAGACAGGTCATGAATAATCCGGATGGCGCCAGATTTTTTTGGAACAACACCTAGGGGATGCACCCATCCAGCAGTGCAACCTGGTGGCAGCGGAGCCAAGTAACCTGCTTCCAGTTCTTCTAGGACAACAGCATGAGCAGCATCAGTCTCAAGCTCAAACGAACGATAATTGTCAAGCCTGAACTTAGCAAGAATGGCATCAACAGGGCACATAGGCGCACCATCAATCAGAATCTTACGCAAGAACGGCCAATCATGGTCAGTTTTGAAGCCAGCCTATTCCCAAACATGGGCCCGCAATGGCCACTTGGATCGTGCTTCATCAATCAGGTTAACAAGAGCAGCAGGCAGTTGTTGCCACCACGCTGGGACAACCAAAGCAGTAGTAGCACTAGAGCTACGCAGCACACGATTAGGATGCATTTGCAGCACATTCTCAGTTGTAAGCCATGCAGAGAGAGAAGCAGGCGAGGCCTTTGCCCAATCAACATTCTGCAGACTGTCATATCCAGGCAAACCCCACAAATAGCCAGCCACCTGGGCACCAACGCTATCAGTTGAGCATTTCAGTCCTGCAGCCTCAGTATTGGACGGCCCCACGGAGGTCGGGGGGGATTCCAGAGCAATCTCCCATGATGGGTCAGTAGCAGTCAGATGACTGTGGCAGTAGGCCAAACTTCTTGGCGCAGTGTCCACATATGTTGAGGCAGGCCTACAAGCAGTAGGCTGCACATCGCAGGGTTCGGCACTCCTCCCAGGGTCGTGCTTGAAACAGCAGCCAGGACGATGGCATGTACCATGTTGGAACCAGTGTAGACAGGCGGTAGACTGGCTGGCAGGCAAAGTGGAGGAGGCCTTCTTGTTGTTGCGTCTTCGAAAACTACGCGAAGATGTCCCAAATACTACAGTCAGCGACTGCGAGGACAGGCTAAGGGAGCCTAGCAACGGGCTACTCTACAGGAGCAGCTTCGCGTGCCCCTCTGGGTGGGACAGAACGACGGGGGCAACTAGTCAGGGAGAGCAGCCTCAAAGGACTGCTAACAAGCAATAGCAGGGCTCGGATCAGGAGTCTGCAGCCACAGCAAATGTGGCACGGCAAGCTGGCCGAAGGCGAGACTGTAGCATGCGCCGCCGTTGGGCAGCACTAGAAGTGACGAGCCCCGACAGAGGTAGACTCAATGCCGTATATACAGTGTCTCAAACAGCAACGCCAGCGGGCAAGCGCTGGGACCCGCAGGCATCTCACTCGCCCACAAGCGGGGAATACACAATCGCAACTAGGAAAGAAACAGCGTCAATACAGTCACGGGCTGGGAATGATCCAAGCCCCAAACATGTCCATGTCAAGACCATGGCATCCTATATATATCTGCCATGCTTGCTATCAACAACGATTCCACACAGTCACCTGTGTCACCTTAAGGAGTGACCTATCACCACAGTGACAATACAATATAAACCCATAACACAATCCGCGCTACATGCAGCCAATCCGCTTGGTTCCAAGAGAACCAGTTCACATTGCTTGAGCTGTCACCATGTACTTATGTTTTGGAGTGCGTTGAGTGCTGCTACATGTAATCATTTACATTCAGTTGGCCTACTGCTTGCATGCGGGCATACCTGTGAGGGCCTCTGTAGGCTACAAGCCATGCAGGGCAGAACAGTAATATACTACTACCACTGGCCATAATCTGCTGCTTGAGACTGTATGCGTAAATTTCACGTAAAACTCGCATGAAAGCCACGTCTTACGCCGTGTAAACTAACGTGATTTTTACGTAAGCGTAAGTTTGAAGTCATCTTTATGTAAGCGTAAATTGACGTCAATTTCACGTAAACATAAAATTAACGCAGCATAAAATTGACGTTTAATTCACGTCAGCATAAATAGTGGTCGTCAAAGATTAGCAAGCGTACTTGTCTAATCTGCATGATTTGTATGAGGGAGGAGTAGGGCGAAGCAGAGGTGGACACCTGGCAAGGCAGATAGATGGGAACACTCAGAAGAGAAGAAGACCTGAGGTGGACCAGGTCTGAAAACTTCTAAGTGAACCCCTCTTTGATTCGCCGTTGGGACGAACATGTGACCAGTTCGTACATGACGAACCAGTTCGTAAGTTACGAACATGACGAGCGGTGACAGCGCTCTCACCCGCGGAGGAACGGGAAAGCAAGAGAGCGACATACACAAGTAGCGTGCACAATGCTACACCTGTGCCAGTTTGGGCCCAGCCGGTAGGCAGGGACTTTCTGTGGGTATTCTAAAGTGTTGCTGCATTTCTAAGCAACATGCCGCCTAAGCGCAAGGAGTATGGCCCTGTTAGCTGGCGGCACATTCCCTACTAGCTGGCGGCTCGCGCCACAGGCTGATACTCCACTAGAAAGTACAGATGCCTACCGCCTGTTCGCTTATTCACGTTGAAATCATGATAAGTTCACCTGTTTCTGCCAGTGCGGCAGCATGTAGCGAGAGCCATACCCAGCCGCTCTAGCACTTACAGCAGCGGCTGGCTCTTTACCACAGGCTCGCTTACATATTATCTCCAGAAGCATGCAAGGAGAGCCATATCTATGTTCTTGCCTTCACGGCAGTGACAGCAGTGACCACTAGTCACCGGGCTCTCCTGGGCTATTCAGCACATGCTTGCATTTCTAGGCTACAAGCCTGCAATGCTATTACTATTACGCCCACGCCACTAATGTGCACATTATCCTCACGCACTAACTGACAGACCGGCTTGCACCCCTTCTGCATGCAGACGCCCCCCCGCCGCCATAGGTGATCCTGAGCAAATGGAGCTCGACGCCTTGGGCAAAGCAGCTGCAGCAGACAAGTCCGGCAACCCCCACGACAACGCCGACAGACCTCCCAAGGGTCCTCCAGTCGGTGAGCTGCTCGACCTGAACAAAGCATTTGCTAGGCTTTTTTTAGAGCCTAGCAAATGCTTGCAGCTTCTGAGCATGCTGGAAGAGCAAGCTCTGGGCAAGCAGGAGCTCTTTGAGGCCGTGCAGCTGAACCTTGCTCACCGCTATCCTGGCTGAGGCGCCGCTGTTGCAGACTATGGACGTAGGTCCAGAGGATGCTCCGCAGCACCTGCTAGCCAAGGAGTTATGGGAGATAGAGCAAAGCCGCCTATGACATGCTGCACGCTAGTGTGCACCCAGGGGCAAGGGTGACCGTGGTGGGAAGCATTAGTCTGGTAGTATGCCTGTTAGCAGCTGGCTGTCTAAGCTTCCGCTAGCGTGGTAGTGTGAGATGTGGTGATGCTTTGGTGTGCCTGTTATGGGCTGGATGCATCAGGAGTTGTGAGACCAATGGCCTGGCAACTTGGATTTTCTACTGTGGAGACACTGATGCATCAATGTGCTCCGGCAGGGACTGACCTGGGTGAGCTTCCTCCTTGCTAATCCCTGGGCTACCCATTATTTGCAGGTCAGTACAAGGGTGAACTGTTAGAGACCCAGGGCAATACCTTAGAATGGGAGGATGCATGTTCGAATGGCACATGGGCCTTTGCACAGGGTGAAACATGGGTGGAAACTATTGAACATGCTACTGAGATCTGTAGGCATGGTCCAGAGTGTATTGGACCAAATGGCATGGTAATAAACCCTGAGCGGTTCAGTTCTGGAATGAAGTACCTGCCTGTGTCATGGTTCCTTTCAAGGGGACATGGAAAGATCACAAAGCACCAAAGCCTCATGTGACGCCGAATCATAGCTCTGCCATGGTTCATGCAAAACAACTAGGCCATAAGTTGGATGAGGCTGAGCAAATGGGGATGGCCCGCGCTATGATCCAACGTGTCACGGTTCCAAGCAGGATTTTGCTTGCAATGTGATAGGTGCTAGGGTTAAGCCTTCTGGGGCAATGCCTTCTGGGGCAATCAGAATGCTGGTAGACCCTAGGTTGCCTGGGATCAATGAAGCCATGATTGAGCTACCATGCACTCTCCCCACAGTCAAACATATTTTCCACTAGTTAACCCACCTCTGTGCTCGGCAAGCACGATCTTCTCAATGGGTCATTCATTGCACCTTATCCGTGAAAGCACGGCGCTACTTGATGGGACACACTCATTCGGTCACTGGTGCTTCGTATCGTTGGCCAGTGCTCTTGCAAGGGACTAAGCAAAAGCCCAGCGATATTTTGCAAAAAAAAAAACTGTCCAAAGAGCACATCGGCGCCTGGATCTGAGGCACTGCTCAAGTGTCTCTAGCACTAGCGTTGAAGACTTGGCACAGCAAAAGTGATCGCCAGGATGAATAACATCGATGCAATATTTCTGCAATTAACAAAGGGACATCTTGCTTGCAAGCTACCACTGAGAGGAACCCTGCTTAGCATCGCCCGACTGGGCATGCAATATGGGTTCGAAGTGAAAGCTGTTTACGAAAAGTGGGAGCTCAATCCAACTGATCCACCGTCCAGAGGCAAGCAGAAAACGTCCCGGGCCAGACGAGACCATATGGCAGGATGCACCTTGAACAATTCAACAGTCCACCTGCATAGGATGATTGCTGCGCAACAGTCTCGGGCTGTAATGTTCAGCCAGGTTGCTCCACCTGGTAGTCCACAGCGGATCCTGTACAAGACCATATGGCAGGATCTGGCGGGCAAAGTCCTCCGGGCTGACGCTCCTCGTGCAGAACTCGACACAATCCTGGACACCATCGTAGCAGCATGGCGCTTTGACCCAATAAACACAGTCGCCACGGTAGTAGTCCCGAAATGGACTACAGCACGCCGGTATAGGAAGTACATCAGGCGTAAGCGCTCGCAGTTCCAACTACCACAGCGCTACGAACCTGGGCTAAACGTGTTTAGGTGGAAGAACGCATCCTTGCTCTGCCAGTGACTCGATCATGGTTCCCATTCTAGTACTGATGCTAGGCAATCGCAAAGCATGGCCCGCTGATGCTGCATCTGAGCCTAGCAGGTTCAACAACAGTACACGAGACACAACGTGACAGCGACAATCCGTCTCTCTGTCAAGCGTGCTGTCATACAACCACCATCGTAAGCTAACATGTGAAGACTGCGGCAGACAATGGCGTCCTACGTGCTTGGAGCTGGGCAAACACGCCAAACCAGCAGGTTTGCTTGTGTGTGCAGACTGCATCAAGTTTGCGGCTCAAATTCCCTCGCATAGTGCCATCGAAGATGTCGCAGTTTCAGCATACATGCTAGTGTACTTCGATCGATGCACAGAGGATTCGCTAATCCTCCCAAAACACATAGGCATCGAGCCTGCACAGGTTCGTCTAGTGGGCAACACAAAAGGCACAAAAGTTTATAAGCCTATGCCACAGATCCTACCCCATGGAAAGAAAGGGGTGGTGGACCTTCAACTGGTACGACTCTTCATGGCCTGGGCAACAGCCATGTACAAAGTCAGCGGCACCATTGAGTCCACTCTTTCAGCAATTTATGGACTGGCTCAAGTCCACAAGAGCTGATCAGTCTCGCCTGTGCACAGAGACAATCAAGAATCTGCTAAATGCCATAAGATACAGCAAGGACCTTACCCAAAGGCAAGGTCGGTTTGACCAAGCCTATACTGCATCTCTTGGTCAAGTATCTAGCGGTAAAATGGCAAGAAGCAGATCAACACACACAATGGCTACACCTGCGAGACCTCACTTGCATTCTCCTAGGCTTCTATGGCATGCTCCAGCGGTCGGAGATCATTGCTACCAAAAGAAACATTTTTTTTGGAGGACATCAAAGTGGGAGTTGAAGGTGGTAGCAAATTTGTGGAGTTGCACATACGCAAATCAAAGACAGACCAACGGGGACAGGGGGCACAGGTTAATTACCATCACATGTACCTCGACCGACGGCACCCGCATTGCGGATTGTGTACAAGCCTGGCTGAACTTTAGAAGGACGGCTAAGGCTCATTCCTCTGACCCCATCTTTACGGCCTAGGATTGAGACGCTCGACGTCTATCATCCTCCCCCATTAAAAAAAAGGGACAAGCTCTGGCAAAAAGGTTGAAAGTACACCTTACTGCATTCATCGTCCATACCCGGACATCTCTGTCAACCCGAAAAGCTTATGGCATGCACAGCCTTAGACGGGGGGGTGTCATGGCTGCGTGGCCGGCTGGGGTGACAGTAGAAAGAATTAAAGCTCATGGCAGATGGCAGTCAGATGCCGTCCGGGCATACATGCACACGACAAGAAACATGCGGCTACAGGTCACACAATGTATGTGACTCCCCATTGTGGAATGTCAGTGGCCACTGCCTGGTGGCTGTAAAGGCACCGGCCACATTGTGGCGTGGGCGTCTCCCCGCTTGGGGGCTCATTATTGGGGGGGTTAATTTTAATCTCATTTATGGTGCCAGTGACACCCAGCCAGGGTTTATGGCTGGCCTAGAATAGGCATCCTGGCTAGACCCTAGCTTGCTGCACAGCAGGATTAGGGTTTAGTCAAACACAGCCAGCCCTGTCAAGGGTTGACCAAACTTAGGTTGCAGGCAGACCCTTGACCCAGGGCGGTGACTCTGGCTGGGTGGCACTGGCATCCTAGCAAATCCTTAAATCCAGGCTATGATGAACGGGGTCCCCACTCCTATAGGCTCTCTCCAACAGGAGAGATATTACTAGCCTAGGTTGTCCACCATCTGAGCCTTATCTTTTCCCTTTACATACAAATGTCAAAGATTAGCAAGCGTACTTGTCTAATCTGCATGATTTGTATGAGGGAGGAGTAGGGCGAAGCAGAGGTGGACACCTGGCAAGGCAGATAGATGGGAACACTCAGAAGAGAAGAAGACCTGAGGTGGACCAGGTCTGAAAACTTCTAAGTGAACCCCTCTTTGATTCGCCGTTGGGACGAACATGTGACCAGTTCGTACATGACGAACCAGTTCGTAAGTTACGAACATGACGAGCGGTGACAGCGCTCTCACCCGCGGAGGAACGGGAAAGCAAGAGAGCGACATACACAAGTAGCGTGCACAACGCTACACCTGTGCCAGTCTGGGCCCAGCCGGTAGGCAGGGACTTTCTGTGGGTATTCTAAAGTGTTGCTGCATTTCTAAGCACCCACCCACCCATCCCTCAGGGGTTAATTTTAATCTCATTTATGGTGCCAGTGACACCCAGCCAGGGTTTATGGCTGGCCTAGAATAGGCATCCTGGCTAAACCCTAGCTTGCTGCACAGCAGGATTAGGGTTTAGTCAAACACAGCCAGCCCTGTCAAGGGTTGACCAAACTTAGGTTGCAGGCAGACCCTTGACCCAGGGCGGTGACTCTGGCTGGGTGGCACTGGCATCCTAGCAAATCCTTAAATTCAGGCTATGATGAACGGGGTCCCCACTCCTATAGGCTCTCTCCAACAGGAGAGATATTACTAACCTAGGGTGTCCACCATCTGAGCCTTATCTTTTCCCTTTACATACAAATATCAATTTTACGTGAACATCAATTTAAAGCCAGTTTCATGCCCTTTTTTACGGTTGTAGTTTTTCGGATGATGTACTCGTATTCATGATCAGCAGCACATGTGTGCAGTAGCATTTAATTACCGTTCTATTGACAGAACGTCGGGCAGTAGTGACACCGGTGCCGACGAGTGCCTGCCGCGAGGCAGACCGTGACCTATAAACAAACAAACAAAAACTTAAGGTGTGGCTGCTATAGGGCGTCCCAGGCTGCGCTTGGGGTGTCTACGTGATCGCATCCGTCGGTACCACAAGCTCAGCGCGTTGCGGAAGTGCAACGGGTGCGGAAGGAGCAGACGCCATGGACACTCGCTGATAGATTAATTACCTATGACTTTCATGTCACTGGGCACCTCTTACGCATGGCTATGTATTGGTTAATAGTCTGTGTTAGTTCTGGAACTGCTGTTGCTCTGTGATTCTCCACATCTGGGTGAGAGTATACAAAGTTCTGGTATATATGCTGTTGCGTTGCTGTTTGTTTGCTGGGTGTATCCCAAAAAATCAAAAAACCCAAAAAAAAAATTAAAATATTGTGTGCACTTTTCCTGTCCCGGAATTTGTGACCGCTGGGTGTGCATAGCCAATAAAACTCATCTACAGCGTATCCCAATGGCACCTTTTCCTGATCAAGGTTGCCTTGCATATGTCAGGCCCATATATGCAATCCCCATCTTTATATAATTGATCCATTCTGATGTGTTTGCGGCTGCGGGACCAAGAAACATTGCGTGAGTGGTTACATGGTGAGCTGAAAATCCCTGAGAATAAGGGCAGCCTTGCTGATGCCAAGAAGATGGCTCTGAAGCAGTATGCCAAGTACTTAGGCCCTCTGGACCCAGATTGGGAAGCAGAAGAGCAGCAGCAGCAGTTGGGCCCTGGGGATGGCAGTGTCCCCAAAGCAAGCAGCATCTCTGTCCGGGCAAAAGGCACTGCTGCTGTTGGTGGGGCCAAGAACTCACCTCCGGCCTGCTTTGTGCTCTTCCAATGGAGCCAGAACAGCTGTGCCCGGGACAGTATGATACTGACATTGGCTGCAGCAGAGTTGCATGGCGCCGGGCCCTTTGATGGAGTAGCAGGCCGCATCATTACCACCTTGGCTACTGCAATCAGGGTGGTAAGTATCTTGCTTGCAAGGAGGTCTCTGCTTTATAAAATGCAGGATAGTGAGATCGTGTGCTCTTTGTGATGGAATTTGTGGAACCCTTTTGTTGCATGCATGCATGGCTTATACATTGCATCTTGATAGCATGCTTTTCTGCAGTCTTTGTAATGCGTGATACATCATGTGGGGCAGACTTTGCACCTTGCTGCAATGCAAGTTTACACAGACCAGGGGTTTAAGTTCGTCCAATGACCAATGCTTATGGCTTGCGCATGCCATTTACACGGTGTTGCTCAGATATATGGTCTGCTTCCATCCCCCATCCCTGCAGGCAGAAGCGTCCACTGGTGGCATTTACAGGCTAGGCAACAGCTTTGCAGGGGAGCGTGATACCTTACAAGAGCAGTTCAAGCAGCTGTCAGGGCAGCTTTATCCTCGCACAGCTGGCGGCAGGTCACATGGCTGCTGTGATGGGTGTGGCCCTGGGCAGCAATGGCAGCCTGGGTGCTACATGGAGATGCCTAGTGTCCTAGAGATGCTGACCTATGACAGTGTGATGTGGGGAGATGCCTTATCCCTGTCATACACTCTCACCTCTGCATGTGGCTGCCAGTCCACACAGCATACTGTGGTACCCCTGCTGGTTTGTCATCACTTCTTGGCAGAGCATGCCAAGCGTGATGGGAGCCTAGACATTGCAGCCATGCTCCCTGCAGCAGTGCGGGCATGTGGGGGATACGTGGTATCTGCGGGCTGCAACACTTGCGGAGCTACGGGAGCTGCTTGGGGAGTCCAACTAGAAGGGCCGCTGCCTGAGGTATGATTGCAAGACTGTCAGCGAGAATCAGTTCAATGAAGCGGATGCCACACTAGTTTACTGCTGCACCTAAGCTTTGCTTACATATTATTGCTGGATCTTTAAACTTCCCTTACAGATTACTGCTGCATCCTATAAACTCCCTTGCAGTTCGCTGCTGCATCTTATGAACATCCCTTACAAATTACTGCTGCATCCTGTAAACTTCCCTTACAGATCACTGCTGCATCCTACAAACTTGCCTTACAGATTACTGCTGCATTCTATAAAGTTGCCTTACAGATTACTGCTGCATCCTAAAAACTTGCCTTACCCCTGCCATCATTTGTTGGTGCTCCACAATCACTATCACCTTTGGCAGGCTCAGGTTAACATGGCAGGGGTAGAAGCTCAGTGCATATTGTTTACACAGTTGCTGTGATGTGTTGTTCAGCTTGATTGTTCTTATTGAGCTGAACAGCACATGTTAGTTTTGGATATGTTAGGATGCAGCAAGAAACACAGATGCAGATTAGGTTGTGATGTGAATGCTATACACACCTACACCAGTAGCACCCAAAGACCTGCGGACACCATCCTTCTCACCATGGTTACCTGCACTGCTGGTGCCTCCTCTTTTCTTTGGCCCTGCAGGTGCTGCCCGTACTGCTGGGCAAAATCACTGAGAGGGCACCACTGGGCACAACTGGAGGAGCTTATGGGGGTCTGACGGTGGCGAGGAGGGATCGCTTGCAGGGGTGTGTTCTTGATCATGGCAGTCACAGCAGTGATGAAGAGTGGGAAGGTGAAGCGGCAAAGTCCTTTGTCATCACAAAGATGGCCCTGACTCCTACCTTGGAGGTTGATAGAGCCTCCTATACGCTGGTGCGTATCATCCTGCATGGGGGTGGGCACTTCACCACATATGTGAAGCTACCACAGCAGCTCCCTATGCCAGCAGGCTGGTACTACTATGACGACATGATTGCCGGCGGTGCAGCGCAGTTCATAGGTGTTAGGATTGAGGCAGTACTGCAGCATTTGAATGCAGTGGGGAAGCTGCATCTGCTGATCTATGTCAAGCAGGATGGCAATGCTGGGGAGGATGGGAAGAGTGGTGCGGCAGCAGTGACTGGGACACAGGGGGAAGCAGGGCAACAGCAGCAGCAGCAACAGGGAAAGCAGGTTCCAGCTGCTGAGCCCAAGGGGATTGCAAAGGTCAAGCATGATGGCAACGCTGGGGTGGATAGTGAAAGGGGCCCGGCAGCAGTGGATGGGACACAAGGGGGGAGCAGGGCATAAGCAGCAGCAGCAACAGGGAAAGCAGGTTCCAGCTGCTGTGCCAAATAGGGGGGAAAGAATTGATGGAGAGCCGAGCAGCGATATCGAACCATTGAGGCTGCTGTGCGAAGTAGCAGACCGCTCCTTTGAGGCAGGGATGCCCCTAAAGCATCCAAAGAAGAGGGCAGATGTGAGGGCAGGCAAGGGCCAGCAGGGAAGAGGGAGGGGAAAGCGTAAGAAGCCAGAGCAGGAAGGGCAGAAGCAAGTGGAGACAGAACGGGTTCTGGGGGAGGTGTGTCAGCAGCAGCACCATGCAAAGGAGCAGCAGCACCAGCCTGGTGACCAGAACGGGAGGGGGGCGAGGCCTGCCAGAGCAGCAAGCAGATGGGTTGCAGCAGCAGTGCAGGCAGCCTTGGACGACTAGGACTGAACATGAGCAAGGCATTGCACGGTTTGGCTTGGTTATTTAGGAAATCAACTGGTCAGCGCATTGAAGTGCGCTTGGCTGACATGGATTGGCTAGCAAAGGATCTCAGGGGTAGATAGGGTGATAGCAGCAAGTGCGTGACTGTTGAACAGGATCTTTCAGTGATCGATGCTGTTGAAGCCTAAATTAGGTGGTTCCTTGTGGATGGCGCTGCACCCACCAGCGCCCCGCCCTGATTGGGCCGTTTGGTAATCTGGTAAACACTGTGTAATGTGCTAGGTTCTATGTATAGTGAGTGGTGGCAGCAGGGGAACAAGGAGTAAAAGCTAGTTCTGTCCGAAGATGGTAGGCTGTTTAGTCCGATTATGTTTCATATTGGGATTGAGTGGCGGGTTCTGCACGGCCCGAAAGCTGTGCAGTGATCTCTCAGATTACATATTACAGATTCTATCTCATATGCTTTATTGGGATTGCTTGTTCTAGCTGTGTCTACGTAGTCGAGACAGCGTGTGGGTATCAGGTTTAAAGTTACTATCAAACTCTATACGCCTATAGATAACATTATACATCGCTCTGCTTGGCGGTGACATGTCTTTTTTAGGCATGTTACCGCCGAGCCTGTAAAGTGAACTAGTAGGGAGTTTAGAACTCGGTGAAGGCAGCTGGATCCCGTGTGTGCGTCCCTGTCTCGTCCAGGGGGCATGCGCGCCAGTTGCAGCGCACAGCTGGTCACTGAGCCATGCAACCGGGTCAAACGACCTCGCAACGTGCACAGCAAGAGGCATGGGCCTGTTGAGCACTTGCGATTGCTTAAGACGGGGTCCGAACGCCTCAGCTTCGTGAACTGCAGAACTTTCGGCAGTGACGATGCTTCGGTACAGAGCAAGCTATCCTCTTACGTCATGCAGCTGTCTCGCCTTGGCGTTGGAGCCTGTGGTGTTGCTGAAAGCAGGATACCGGGTAGTGGATGTCGTAATGTTACGAAGGACTGGCAGTTGATATGGTCCGGGCTGCCAGAGGGTCAGCCACGGCAACATGGGGTGGGCCTGTTTCTTAACTCGAAGTGGTCCCGTTGCCTAATCGACTGGTCTGCTGTCAGTGAGCGAATCCTGGTAGTCCGTGTGAGAATCAGCAGTGGGATAAACGCCTCAATCGTGGTAGCATATTCGCCGACTGATACCGAGTCCACCCCTGAGGAGGTCAAGGAAGCTTTCTACCTGCAGTTGGAAGCTATCTTGGCAGCGCTGCCTTCCAGGGACATGCTAGTCCTTCTGGGTGACTTCAACGCCCAGGTTGGCACTGATCCAGAACCGTATGGGGGTGTTATGGGGCCTCATGGCTTTGGGAAGCAGCAGCCTTCAGGGAATGGTGAGCGACTCTTGCAGCTGGCTGGTGCCTTGAACCTTCGCTTAGCCAACACCTTCTTCAAGCACAGCAATTACCGGACTGCTACTCACAAGATGGTTAATAGAAACAAGCAGGATGTGCTCAGGGTCATCGATTACATAGCTGTCTCCAAGCGGTTCATGTCAAGTGTGACAGACTGCAGGGTCTTTCGCAGCTTTGATACAGGTGGCTCTGATCATAGAATGCTGGTGCTTACGATGCGCCTCCGCTTGTCAGTGGCCAAGCAGCACAGTGCGAAGGGACAGCCAGCACGGCCCTATGACTGCAGCCGGCTGCAAGAATCTGCAGCAACTCAGCAGTGCTTTGAGCTGGCAATGTCTAACCAGTTCAGCCGTCTGGTAGGGGCTCAGTTGCAGAGCGCACAAGACGAATGGACACAGCTAACAGCGGCAGCCAGCCAAGCAGCCCATAAGGCTGGTCTAAACCTCAAGCCTCAGCAGCGGCGCCGAGATTTCGCTATATCCGATGCGACCTTGCAGAAGATTGAGCGGAAACATGCAGCACATGCAGCGGTGCTGTCCTCTCCTAATGATGCTACCAGGGCAGATTACAGGGAGGCCAATAATGCTGCTAGGCGAGCGGTTAAGAAGGATCAGGAGCGGTACTTCAAGCAGCAAGCGCTGTTTGCGGAACATGCTCTAAAAGCTGGTAATCTAGCCGTGTTCCACAAGCATGTCCAGCGGATCTTCAAGGAGCAGCAGGGCAGTAGCTCTGCTGCTCCTACAGCTGTGCTAGGGGGTGCTGATGGCAAGCAGCTGTTCCAAAGCAGGGAGGAGGTGGTGAAGTGCTTTGCTGAGCACTTTGCTGATGTCCTCAACTGCCCTGCCAAGCTCGACCAGCAAATGCAGCAGACCATTGAGGAGTTAGTGCAGAAGATGGAGGCAGGGCAAGGTGCAAACCAGCAGAGTGAAGCAGCAGCTCAGCCACCTACTGTGCAGGAGGTTGAAGAAGCTGTCTTTGCCTGTCGTAATGGGGCAGCTCCTGGGGTTGATGGTATCGCAGCGCCTATGCTAAAGCTCAGTGGGACCATGCTGAAATGGTTGCACAGGGTCATTGTGGCGGTGTGGGAGTCAGGGAAAGCGCCAGTGGAGTGGAAACGTGCACTGTTGGTGGCACTGTATAAAGGCAAAGGAGAGCGCAAAGTGAGAGATAGCTATAGGGGGATAAGCTTGCTAAGTATACCGGGGAAGGTGTATGTCTTGGTCATTTTGGCTAAGATCAGTTCTCATATCGATGCACAACTGCTTGATAACCAGTCTGCTTTTAGGAAGGGGAGGGGCCTCACTGATGCTCTGTTCACCATACGCCAGGTCATCTCTAAGTCTGTAGCATTCGATCAGCCTCTATTCATGGCTTTTGTGGATTTGCGTAAGGCATATGATTCTGTACCGCGAGACACGCTATGGCGCATCCTGCATGTGTACGGGGTACACACAAAGCTGATAGAGTTGCTGATGGACTTGCATACTGGCACACAGGCTGCTGTTAGGATGGGTGGTGTGGTGTCTGAGTGGTTTGATGTGCATGGCGGGGTGCGGCAGGGATGTGTCATTGCTCCCTTGCTGTTCAACATCTACATGGACTTTGTGGTTCGGCAGGCAATGGCTCAGATGCCGGAGGGATGTGGGGTGAAGCTAGCCTATCATGCAGATGGGAAACTTGAGCGTGATGGGTGTGGTAGTGGTGGGTGTGTGGAGCTGTTGTCTGTTCTGCTGTATGCAGATGATATGGTGTTGCTAAGTCCCAGCAGGGAGGAGTTGGTGGTCATGCTGCAGGTGATGGACAAGGTTGCTGCTAGTCTTGGGTTGCGCATCAATGCAAGCAAGACTGAGATCCTGTCCATTGACAAGGATTGGAAGGAGGGGGATGTGCCAGTGCAGCAAGGACCAGAGGTGGTTATCAGTGAGGGTGTGGTAAAAGAGGTGTCACAGTTCAAGTACTTGGGAAGTGTGCTTGTGACTGATGGCAGGTTGGATGTGGAGTTGAATATCAGGAGGGGTAAGGCTGTGGGGAGGTTTAAGCAGTTTGAAAAGATGTGGGGTACCAAGCATCTGTCATTGGCTACGAAGGTGAAGTGTTACAAGGCATATGTGTTGCCAATTCTGCTGTTCGGGAGTGAGTGTTGGTCCCTGACCAAAGTGCAATCGCAAAAGCTTGAGCGGGTGCACTCTAGCTGCCTTAGGAGCATCCTGGGGGTCAGGCTGTCAGATCGGCACACCAATGAGCATATCAGGAAATCATGTGGGGTAGCCACCTTGTCAGCATACATCACAGCAAATAGGCTGAGGTGGCTGGGGCATGTGGGCCGCATGGAGGAGGGCAGGTTGCCGCATATTGCGTTGTTCTCTTCATTACATGGTGACATGACGAGGCCAGTGGGTAGGCCTCGCCATACCTGGGAGAAATGCGTGTGTGCAGATCTGAAGGTGCTTGGTCAAGATGAGGGGAGCTGGGAGGCTTCATGTCAGATTAAGAGTGCTTGGAGGAAGAGGTTGTGGGATCTTACGCACCCTTGGGAAAGCCAACGGTTAGTGAGGTGTAGAAGGCGCACTAAGCAAGCTATTGATAAGCATGTGGAGCGCTATGTGGTGCCTTTCAGTGGCTGGGAGGATGGTGGTTCACCAGTACCTTGGTGGTGGGAGCCACCTCCAGCCCCTACTAGGGTGGTGCTTGATCCTGCTGCCTCCCCGCCACCCATGTGTGATGGAAGTGGAGCAGGTTTTGGGTTTTAGTGGTGGTGTTTGCTTCCCCTTGGTGTGCACGCCGTTGCATCTAGCCTCAGCTTGTGTGTGGCAAATCCACCATCGGTTGTGTGGCTTCGTGATTGTGATCAGGAGCCTTGTGTTTGTGGCCTAGGTTTGTTTGGCCATTGGCATTGCTGGTCTTGCGTTTTGATTGATTGATATCAAACTCTGTGCATGGTGCATGCTTATGGAATGCTCATGTCTGTGCAAGCACGAAATGTGCTCCTGTCCTCAACCCACCGCACTTCAGCTGAAGGGGGCTAACCAGTGTAAGCGCCTAAAGCATCTAGCAAAGGCATAGCGGTCGACTCCAGAGCTGAAGGGTCACTGAAAGAATGTGACTGAGCTATTGAAGGTAAATTCCTGAGCATTTCTGCCGCGAGCACAGGGTCCCATCCAACGGTTGAGTCTGGGAGTATTCCCATTGCAAGTGGCCATATTCAGTAGCACATCACGAATATTTACCTGACTACTGTGATACGCTGCTTGCCAGCACGTTCTGTTATTCAAAATGCACTGTTCATGGCCCGGAGCGTACTGCTTGCGCGGGGCCCTCCGCACTTTCAATGTGGCTTGCCTGAGTGTACATCCGGTACCTGATGCTCGGCAAGTAGCAAACGTGCTATCATGTATGACCTGGATAGATAACACCGTCCATATTGGCTGTTCCTGCCCAGGGACTCTGGGGCATGCTGCAGGGCGGTTGCTTCATTGTGCGTGCGACTGGTGACACCGACTACACATTGACACAGCCAGGCACACATAGTCACATATGCATAGAACACGACTGCATTCGTGTATTATTTGCGCGTATGTGTACATTGGCTTCAGCGTTGCTAAGCGAGGAGGTACCCGGACATACACGGCGTGATGGATGTCTGACCTGAAGGCCAAACGAAACTCTCAAGCAGCTTCATCTTTCCATCGTGCTAGCTTACACAAGCCTAGAATATGTACCGTGAACGGATTGTGTTGCCAGCTATAGGCCCACCATCACCTATTGACCGAACTTAAGGTAGCTGCACACCAATTTAGGGGGTCTGCACTCCTGAAAACTGGCAGATGGGTCAATAATCGAGCACAGGGCCGGCCACTTGCCACCAACACTGGATGGTCAAGGTATCAACATGATCATAGTGCAACTGTGTGAGCAATTGGCTCAGATTCGAGGTTTTCATAGTCGACAGTGCAAAAGATTTGTCTTTTCAGGTCATGTTTGCTGCAGTAGGGAAATTCACAGTGGAGCAACCTTCCTGACATCTGCTGGGCTTCAGTGAACGACGTCCAGACGTATGACGACCTCACATCTGTTGACATTCTTGATAAATAACACTGCTGTAATACTTTAGCTACGAGATTCTTCCAGACCAGTCTTGCGGCTGTAGTGTTTGTCATGCATGAGTGCCAGAGCAGTCTATGGGCGGATCGGTCAGAGTTGATCAAGCGGCAATCCGTTGCTAGGTCACGAGATCATGCCCAATCCCTAAGTCACAAGTACTCAGCTAACTCCAGCTCAGACCATCAGGATTCAGGAATGTAGAGCAAGGATTCATGATATGGTTTAAGTCACATACAACTACCCAATGGTGAGTGATCGGGGGCTTTCAGTACCTGAGCTGGATTCAAAGCAGGCACCAGCTATAGCACTTTCACATGTCTGACTGCAACAACATCCCAAATCATGACACACACCAGAACCTAGCCTTGGGTGCTTCAAGCAGGGCAGTACAACCACGGCTCTTGGACTTCCTCTTGGCTCACTTATGAGCCTGGCTTTCAAGCCGGGGCCCACTCTGGGCAGTTCCCCCTTGATATGATTACAATTCATGATATGCCATAGCAAAACATGCCATAAAACATGCCGTGGCCTGGTAAAAGTACACATGACAGTCATGCACTCCAGCCGTCCAATCTCTTCTGATGTGGCGTGAGGTCCAACCAATGGGGTTTGTTACCAACTATTGCTTGCACCCGGGCTTACAAGCCCTCCTTGCTTTCTTAAGTAGGAGGGAGGCTCTTACCCCCATTGGGGCAGTGGAGGTTTTGGGTGATTTTGACCTAGCTGCTGGACCTCATGTTTAGGCATGCATATATTGTCATACATGTCGAAGTTTACCCGTATTCTGTTCCACCTCGCTGCTCTTTGTGACAGCTTGAGGTGCGGGGCCTATGGCACTTATTGCTATGGCATATCATGAAATGTAATAATAATGGCTGCAACCCCAAACCAATGCACCTATGGTGTGCATGCGACCAAACACCCCACCAATGCAGAGGGGTTGCAATAGCACAAGCCACCACCACAAGAGCCCAAATGACAGAAACACATACAGAACATGACAGACATCAGTGACAATGCTGGCAGATGAATAGGCACAATAAGCTTGTACTCTGATAATTCTACAAGTGCCACCACCGCTCCAAGTGACACCCTATGTAAGTAATCTGTACACCTCAGTAATCCACTGCTGAAACCAGAGGAAGATCGGGACGGCGAACTACGTACAAGAGTTATCTACGCCGATAGCCTAGAGGGAGCCGTTAGGACACAGAGCATTGATGCCCTACGCCTAGGGGGAGCTAAGACAGACACCGTCTACTACAAAGCAATGCAGAACCAAATGCATCGCATTGACAGTCAGCACCTCGAGTTCCTGGCCAGTACCACACTGCTTACAACCATAGAAAAGATACGAAGGATACAATATCTAACAGGCACACTGCACAGTCGCAAGCGTGCCTATTGGTATGGATATTGCAACACCGACATCTGCCCCAACTGCAAGAGCAGCAAAGATGGCGGCTCGCATATAATGTCTGCATGTCCCGCAATATCTACCTCCTACCTGAGCAGGCATCATGCACTTGGCAGAATCATCGGTAAGTCCGTCTCACAGGGCAACCTCGGCAACAGCCTGGAATTTTGTTTCACTGATTTGGGTAGTCAAGACAAGAAGGCTGTTGGAGCAGCTACCAGTAATACCCGAAGGAGTTTACTCCGAAGGGCTAGTGCCGCCTTTTCCCACTGCCCGAGACTTGGCGATTTGGCGCCGAGACCATGCTCGAGACTTTGCAAGTCTGCAAAGTCGAGTCTACGCATAGCCTTAGAATCACATCGGAGCAGTGCGAGAAATCCTCGAATGTCGGGTCAGCTGTCACCGTTGTGGTCCCGCTTGTGGTCCTTTCTGTGTACGATGCTCTCTAACATACCTTCGTATCCACATGTCGTTTATGATCGTAGCAATGCATATCTGGTCTAGCTGGCCACATTACCATTGTTTTCAAGTCCAGAGGCATGCAGCTTATACCGAAGCTCCCGTTGCGTGTCCCACTCATGTCGCACAGTGTGGCCAAATGGCGATCATTAGAGCACTTTTAAGAGCGCTTTATCCCGGTTGTTGTGCTCTATGGGTGGTGAGTTGAGCTCAGACGACCAGAATGGGCAACCTTCCGAGGAAGGTGCCGACGCTGAAGGCCCAGAAACCACAGCTTCGAGGCCTAAAAAGCGGAAGCTAGCTCCTATGCGGTACGAGCCGAACGATAGCAAGCGGCACAACGTGATATTGCAGGCAATTCATGCTATCCAGCGTGGGGCCATGCAACAGCGCATCCGAGGCGGTTGCAGCGTGCTTGCCGTCGTCGTCACCCCCGAGAACGATATCTACTCTCAGGGGTCCCTGGATCTCTGTGGCATCCTAGACTGCTCGGCTACGGGCTTTCAGGACATGATCCTGGGCTTTGTGCAAGCTAGCAGGGGGGCGGTCCGTGTCCTTCAGGGCAGTGGCCAGTTGGAGAAGATGGCCTTCAAGGACCTGAACTCTCACACCAGGGCCACCTTGTTAGATGTAGGCATGACACAGGCGGTTCCCAACCAGCGGAAGCTGTTTCCGTATGAAAACTCAGATGCTTCCTTGTTGAGCCAGCCACACCCTTGGTTTCCATCCTCCCTCCCCTACAAGCCCTCAGCAGAGCTCAGCCTCAGCGAGCAGCAGGAACTCTTCAGGGCTCTATGCGGTCAGTTAACCGTGCCTGGCTATAAAGCAGCAGCAGACGGCAGCAGCAAGTGGGGCAGCTATGTCGATGCAGTCAAGGCCAAGGCTGCCATCAACAACCAGTCCAGGCCAGCAGGTCCATTAGGAGGCAAGCTTGTCCGCAATGACAGGCTAGTAGAGGGAGCCGCCCAGCAACAGTCAAAAGCCGCTGAGGCACCATCAGCAGCAGCAGAAGCCAGCCAAGGGTCTGGTGAGTTTGCACGAAGGGCTAGACACAAGCCATACAGTTGACGGAGAAAGCTTCATTGAATGTTGTGCAGCAGCTGGCTGCTGTTGACAAAATATGACCCCTGGTTTGGTATTCATTTTGACGACTGTTGGAGGAAATTTGGCCGACAGCGGCTGCAGCAGTTGGCCGCAATGGTCTATAATGAGGTTGTACCTAGCCACTAATGGACATGAGTGCAGATTCTGCCTCTCACCATGCAGCTAAACTGCTGCTGTGTGTTACGTTGCAGGGCATATTGACAAACTCCCGTCCAGACTTGCCAGCCAGAAACACATCCTGCATTGCATGAGGGAGCAAAAGTTCCGGACTGGCAGGCTGCATCAAGATCAGGGGAGTGGACGTGCAGCTGCACAGCCTCTACAACACTGTCAAGTCCGGGGGAGGTTACAAAGTGGTGCATAATGTGAGTATATCTGTCTTCAGCAATGCTTGCTTCCCTCCCCATTCCCTGGCCATAATTAATCATGCTCATGCAGCAGTCCCCTTTGATTGAGCAACCTTGAGTCTGTGAAGGGCATATGTATGAATTGTGTCAATTGGTTGCAAGATGGTATGGGAATTAGTTTGCAGATGTTTACAGATATAAGGGCATGTGCAATCTGAGAGGGTTGTCAATAGGGGAAGCGGGGAGGGGGGGTTGAATATGCACCACGTGTGTGACATGTAGAGTGATGGCGGTACACATCAGGCATGTACAGGTCAGCGTTATGGGCCATTTGCCATCTTTACTTCATAATTGTCCCTGTCCCGGAATTTGTGACCGCTGGGTGTGCATAGCCAATAAAACTCATCTACAGCGTATCCCAATGGCACCTTTTCCTGATCAAGGTTGCCTTGCATATGTCAGGCCCATATATGCAATCCCCATCTTTATATAATTGATCCATTCTGATGTGTTTGCAGCTGCGGGACCAAGAAACATTGCGTGAGTGGTTACATGGTGAGCTGAAAATCCCTGAGAATAAGGGCAGCCTTGCTGATGCCAAGAAGATGGCTCTGAAGCAGTATGCCAAGTACTTAGGCCCTCTGGACCCAGATTGGGAAGCAGAAGAGCAGCAGCAGCAGTTGGGCCCTGGGGATGGCAGTGTCCCCAAAGCAAGCAGCATCTCTGTCCGGGCAAAAGGCACTGCTGCTGTTGGTGGGGCCAAGAACTCACCTCCGGCCTGCTGCAAGGCATAGATATGAATTGACATTGCGTACAAGACACCAGCATCATACAATGTAAGATATTGGCAAGCCACCATGGCCTAATGCTGAGCAATCCTTATTGTCAACTTTGGATATATATGTGATGTCTGTGCTTGCTGCAGATAGCAATAGCCAGGGTATACACGCACTCACCTGCTGTTTGGGAAGCCTGCCCCTGAACCTGCTGCTGCTGCTGCCTTGCACGTTGCAGTACAGGTGGGATGGTGTTTCGTCGCTGTTGCGGAATGACTGCCCGCCTGGCCACCTTCAGCATTTCCGACAGGAGCTCCCTCACCTCGCATGGCAACAAGCCAGCAGCTAGGTAGTTGCGGAGAAACTCATGCAGCAAGGGAGCTTTTCGCTGCAGCAGGCTGACATCACGCATGGGAAGCTGCTCCCCCTGCACCAGCTTCTCAACGGTACTGAACAAGGGCACCTTGATGTAGCGGCTCATAGGATGGGGACACCCCACAGTGTACAGCATGCTCCGCCAGGCAGGTGGTGCTCGACAGAACCCTGGATGGGTGGATGGAACAGGCTGCTGCAGGAATGGCTCCAGGAAGTGCTCAGAACAGTCAGCAGGTAACGCCTGGACCTGGCCAACAAACACACAAGCAGAAACAATCTGGCAAAGGGATGCTCTGGATCTGCTGAATCTAGTCTGTAGACAGCAGCCAGTAATGCATCCGAGCAGATCGGATGCCACATAGTCTGGGGTGCAAAACCAGGGCCTTAGCTGGATCCTTACAGCAAGTGCAAAGGAACATAGTAATATTCTTACCATGCATGATATCTGACAGCAAAAAGTGCCATAGGCCCTGCACATACTTGACATACTGCTCCTGACAATGTTCCAAGCAGCAATGAGCATGATATGGGGATGCTGTGCAACCTGATACAACGGATGTGGGATCCTGCAAACATCACCAATCACAGACTTGCCTTATCCAGCATCTTCTGATAGGCCTCTTCACTCAGCCCTGGTGCACTGGGACCTAGTTCAGCATACTCCGCTATGCTGTGGCGCAGTCTCTCATCATGCACCATGATGCGCTCTTGGAAGTGAGAGCCCCACACAATGGGGTCCTCCTGCAGGCACAGGCAGGCACAAGTACCACCAGTTCAGTCATGATAAGATGAAGCATCCCCTCACATACGACTGGTCAGCTGCCGTGCATTGCCAAGCAAGCTATCCCACATATGCACCCAAGCATGCTAAGAGCATGGTTTGTGCAAACCACATTGGTGTGCGAGATTCTTGCACAGGCTGCATGTTTACCCAACGAGTCTGGAAAAAGGCTGTGAGGCATGCAGGTATGCACCCATACTTACATTTACACCACACTGCCAGGGCTTCACAAAGCAAGCGTTCGAAAGCTTGAATCCCAGAGTGATGCCGTCTAGGATCACACCACCCTGCAGTCCATGGGGGCACCGGAAGCCACCATCCCAGTCCAGGCCCATTAGGTTGATGAAGTCTTTGGTGGCCTGCTCGAACTGTTTGTCCCTTACCATCCAAGAGCGCAGTTGCTGCAATGCACAAAACATGACCATGCCAATTCAGAGATCTACTGCATACATGTGTTGTACCAGGCAGTACTTGCTTCCTCAATTGTGTACTGGTGAACACTATATCTAAGCCCTTCCATGCATCGATTGTTGGCCTTAGGCTCAGCCAACCAGAAGACTGCTACACATGCTCCTACACGGCTTTTACAGGGCCGTGGCAACAACAAAAGCAGTGGTCTGCTCAGCAGTGGCGTACCTTGTTCTTGTAGTCCTGCAGGGTGGAAGTGGTACTAGGGCTTGGTTTGCATAAACCGGAGCAAAGCAGAAACTGCTACAGATGTCCCTAGATGGCATTGACAGCCTTCTTTTATAGATACAAGCAGTGGTCTGTGCAGTAGTAACATACCTGCTGGTTGGCATTCTTATAGTCCTGCAGGGTAGATCTCCAGAAGTGGTACCAGGGCCGTGGGTAGGGCACCAGCTGGTGCCTCCATGAGTACAGCAGGGTATGGCAGAAGGCATACTTTGCTGATTGCCGCAGTAGGCCGTATTCGTAACCGTCCACCACTGCACGTCCATTGCAGCCAGAAGTGGAGCACTTGGCCTCTGCAAACTCAGTGTGGCCGAAAGCCCCCTTGTAGAACACCACACACACATGAGCACCAGTGGGCACTGATGGTGCTTCCCATGCTGTACACCCACATTCGCTGCAAGGTCTGCTGAGATCTGGATTGCACACAGCTGGAACCTGATTACCTCCAGAGTTGCGCCCTGCATGGCCCCAAGGCATTCGCACTTCAGCACAGTTCAGCACATGACATCAAAGGAGCAGCAAGTATGGATGTCATGCCAGGACCCCACACGTGCCCCACTTTCACTGTAACCCATCTGCACATGGGAAGAATGCTCATTAGCGCCCAGTTATTGTAAGGCTTGTAGCTAACACATGCTACTTTATCTGGCCTGGACATGCTTCCCAAGGACTGCTGCAAACGACTGCCCATGTACAGCTATGAGCGAAAAAGCTCATGCAGATTGTCAAAAGGTGTCCCTTTTTTACGGGTTGCTGGTCTGTCAGATCTGAGGCGAGCAACCAGCAATGCTGATACCCAGCACTAGCAACCAGAACCTACCAGTGTAGATGCTGTGCAGGTGAGGATCATCTGCTATATCCCATGGTAGGGCATGCCGGGAGATGCACTGCAGCTTCCAGCTGCCATCCTCCTGTAAGCTCCGTTTCAGCTTGTCATCCAGCTTCTGCTGTGCGGATACTGGCTGGGCAGCGGTTCTGCTAGCATCAGCTTGCAGCAGCTTCACATGCTTACAGCATGTAGTGTTCCGTGTGCATGTGCGACACCTCCACGACCCACTGGGCTCTCGCAGCACGACCCCCCAACCCTCAAAACTGGTGCCAGGCTTTGCTGCATATCCAGGCCTGCCATGGAGCTGCACTGGACGCAGTAGCGGCAGTGACTGGCTGCTGGCATCGCCTGCACTGGCACAGTGTGCTAGCAGAGCCTGAGTACCCCCTAGCGCTTCTGCAACTGCTATAGCACATGCGCAGCACACATCAGTGCTGTCCTCCTTGGCTGTGCTTGATGGATGTTTCGGGTAGTCGAGCCTTTCGTACAAAGCTGCTCTCTCAAGGCTGAACTTTCGGCCATAAACAGGTCCCTGGCAAGCTGGGTGGGTGCACCAAGAAACCAGTAGCTGCTCATCAGCGAACTGAACTAGCCGGATGCCGACCAGGATGTGCGCTCCTGGTACTAATGTCTTATCTAAGTTGTACTGCCGTGCTAGGAAGACGCTCTCACGCTTGTCCGGGGCCACGTACAATAGGCTGCACTGCTGAGGGTTTTGATACAATTGCGCAAGCCATGGGGCCAAGGATTGTCCACTTCTACTCTTAGGCACTATTGCGTCACGCTGGTGGGCCTCGTACTGTTGTTGCTGCTCCTGATCGCTGCTTTCGTCTGAAGATGGTTCCGGGGTGTCTCGCCCATCTACCAAGTTCAGCACGTCAAAGCTAAGGGTGCTGTCATTGATAGCTTCAAATACAACTGTCCTTGCAGTGGCTGCTTCCACGCGAGATAGGATGGAGAAGTCAAGGCGCATTGTGCCAAGACCCCCCGCACGAGCACATGTCCCGGGATGCCTGCTGGGTGCGAGTTACTGAACAATACGACTTCAGAGCAAAAACACAATGTGACACGAGCATCCCGCTGCAATCTGACAGCAACAGAGTACAGAGGGAGAGAGGACCACAAGCGGGACCACAACGGTGACAGCTGACCCGCTATTCGAGGATTTCTCGCACTGCTCCGATGTGATTCTAAGGCTGTGCGTTTACTGGACTTTGGAAAAAACTGCCTTTGAAGCCTTCAAGCTCGCGGATAGGATGTAGCTTGGCCAATGTTGGGGCATGGACGTGCGTAGGCTATCGAGCCCCAGAACAAGCATCACTTACTTCCTTGTTTGGTGTGCCCTTGGGCGTGGCAGGCACTGTTCTAGATGGGATGCCTCCTACCGCTACCCGCAGAAGCCAGCCGTTTCGAGCCCATGAATGCCCTCCATGTTTGCTCGTGCATGCCAATGTCTCGATATATTATTGGGCAGCTGTCCGGATGGAGAAAGCGATGTTTGGAGACCTCTCCCGTGGGGGCCAGTGGGGCCAGCATTCAATGGGGCAGGCGCATACGGACATTGCTAGTTATCTATTCTCGCAAGCTGGCCAATGGGGCATCTGTGGCATCTGTACCATACATTCTCACCCATGCATTAAGCAAGTGATGGCATGCTGAGCTTCGTGCTTGTCCTGAGCGGTTGCGAATGCGGAGCTTCCGAGGCAGGACCCCAGTCCACCAGTGAGCAGAGGGTACGGGTGGTGCGATGTAGGGCTGTAGAGCTTAACAGACTTGAAGTATCACCGGTCGGTTGCTGCCGTAGGTGTAGTACAGCGTGCGTGAGCTTCGAGGCATGCCTAGTTGGTCTGGCACGGTTTTCCCTATGCATATCGGTTCCCAAGCCAAGGTGGCCGGTTCTGGAGGATAATGCAAAAGAGCATCATGTGCTGGAGTTGCCTACCACTTACTTGGTAAGCCTCGTTGCATTACTGTAAGCACCTACTAGATAGGGCTGCTCAAGTTGATGGTCTTCTTGATATGGCCCTGCGTAAGTGGCCCCTCAGCCAAGGTGCTCTTTTTGGTTACGTGGAGGGGCAATACTTCTGCAAGAAAATTGCTCCTGTGGCTGCTGTAACGCTCCAGCAGCCTGCCCTCATGCAGAATGTTTGCCATCTGTCCCCCTTGTCGGAACCAGCAGCCTCAGCCTCAGCCTCCGCCTCCCGTCCCTTGCAAGACGCAGTGCTGGTGCTAGCGGCCTGGGGCAACCGTAAGTAGAAGGAGGCAGTACTGGTGCTAGCAACGCAGCAGCTAGCAGCCAGCTGCTGCTGGATGCCGTCAGAGGAGATGGAACTCATACACAGTGGACTTTCTTCAACATGTAGTAATCTTCAGCGCCAGTGTTTGTTCGCTGCAAGCATTGCAGCAGCAAGTCCAGCAGTGTGACAGTCTGCGACAGCAGCTGCCAGAAACGCTGCCAGAATAGCTACGGCAAGCAGTCAACCAGCACTCAGCCCCATCCGCTGACATCCCCATAATCTCTAACACGCACCTCTTCTTCATTATGTGGAAAATCAGTTTGTCTGGATGGACATTGCTCCTGTGGCTGCTGTAGATTGCCAGCAGCCTCCCCTCCGGTGCAGAAAACTCGGCATCTGTCTCCCTGGTCAGAACCAGCAGCCTCAGCTAAGGAGTTCCGTGATCAGCAAATTAGCCATGCTTGCATCTTCAGCCGTGATTGCTAAAGTACTCCCGTCTCTTGCAAGAGGCAGTGCTGGTGCTAGCGACCAGCTGCAACAGTAACCAGCAGAAGCAGCCTGACAGCTGCAGTATGTCCATCAATGCCGTCAAGCTTCAACTGGTTTGACCCAGAGTTCATGTGATTGCACTGGCAATCGGGTGCCATCAGCGGCAGTGATAGCTGCGGCAAGCATTCTAGCAGCAAGTCCAGCACTGTGACAGAACGTCATAATAGCAGATGCCAGGTGGTATGACAGCAGGTGCTAGGATTGCAAGCAGCCAACCAGCAATCACTCAGCCGGACCTGTACTTACGAGCTGCTAACCAGAAGGTACATACAGTGCTGCAGCATCAGCCAGCCAGGGCCCCAGCTGCCACACATAGGTAGGGGGTAGGTTGGGTGTGGTTGATATATGGACGATGTCTGTGAGGCGAATTGGGTATCACATTAGGGAAACATATACACCTCATCTGCGTTCACTAGTTGCAATTTGGCTGGGCACCTGTATGGTCTGAAATGGCTGGGGACTTCCATGCTGTTGTTCTATACTCAGTTTCAAGCGCAACAGACAATAGTTGTTCCCGAGCTAAGTCTGCCCAGGTTACTAATGCTTATGAGGGTAAAGGGGGGTTTAACAAGGGGTGTTCAACTATGTGTGCTGGTGGAGGGTACCAAACTCTCAGCAGGGCATGTTATTCCATTGCTGTATTAGAAGGGGTGGGTCACGTGCCTAGTACTGGTGCACATGTGGCATGTCCCAGCCGTGTGCACACATCATGTAATGCTGCTTCTTGCTGTTCCTGCAGTGTTCCCTGCCCTATGGTCCCCAATTCCAAGGACAAGCAGAAAGCCCTAAACTTACTGCTACATCGATAGCCACAACACCTACAGTTGTTTCAGCACAGTGGAAGGAGCTGCACTGTGAATAGAAGGAAGCCATCCACAGGAGGCTTTTGGCTGCTACCGGTATGTAAGATTCTGGAAATAGCTCAGCAACAGAGATGACACGGTGCCCAGGTACGGATGGGAGTGACTTACTTGGGTTTCATTTTGCTAAGGGACCTCAGAACCAAGCAATTCCTGCATGCATTGACTGATTTGCCCTCTAGAATGGCCTAGGCTCATAAAGTCAAGTCTCGATGGAGCAGGGCATGTCAGGGGGACTGATGGCAGGCCATGATTGTGAAAGTGTGTGAGTTGTCAGACATGAAACTGGCCCAAAGCTGTTAGTGCCCAAGTTGGCTCCTTGTGGGTGGCGCTGCCCCCACTGCTGTCCCACTTTGATGGGGCGAGTTGCTGGCTGGCATGTTACATCCAATACTAGTAACTGCATTTGTACACATGACTGCCCTTTGACGTATTGGTAGTCTCAGAGATAAAACCTTGTTTTGTAGGGGATGACAGGGAATGATGCACTGAGTGGCGGCACCCATACACAATCATGATTCCACATTGTTCAAGTCCTTGTCGTCTTAGCTCTCAGTCTTGGTCTCTCTCAACTCAAACTAAGAAACTGCTTGGAGTCTTGTGGCGGGTACTGCACGGTCCGAGGGCTGTGCAGTGATCTAATTCATCTTATCATGAATGATAGGCCTGCTGTATGTCTGCTGCTGCAGTTCATATGAGAAGTTGTACCGACAACCCATGGGTACTGGGCTGGCCGGGCGGAGCGGGTGTTTATGCTTGAAATAACCAACACGGGTGTTGGGTGAAAACTTGTGGTGAATTGCTGACATTAAATTGCCCTGATTATGATTGACAAGGTGGCCCCTCTACAACAACAACAACAAACATTTAAGGTGTTACGGGTGCCTCTAAAAGAAGCACCCGTAGGGAGCCAATCATATTGGAGCCTGGAATGGTTCCATGAGTTGAGACTGCTGTGACAAGGGACAAGTGAGAGGCCCGACCTCCTTGAAAAGTGCATTCCTGCTGTGTAGTAGAGATCCAAGCACAGGAGTCCTGGGTGGCAAACACACTGGCGCCTTTGTCAGGCGCATCGTCATTATGAAATTTCTTGATGGACGTTTAGTTGTCGACAACTTGTTGGTTGTTGGTCTGGATTGCCGGGAAGCCATTATGTGTTTGTATTCACTGGACATTGTATAGCGGTACTTATTTGAATCGAGTTAGCAGCCCTCCAGAAGGGCCACCATGTGCATGCTTCGTGGAAGTGTATCCGGGCGGATGTATTCAGGCATCCTAAGCCAACCTCCTTCGGGCCGTGCGCTGCGCGCACCATTACCAAGTTCCTAGCGCGGTGCCCACCGCTCATGGCGGCGCAGCATCCACACTACAGTTGGTTGCAAAAGTTTTGGCCGGAACATAAGGCTGGGGTTTAAGCAGCAGCAGCAAGACCTGATTTACAACCATTTATGTTTAAGAAAGTAAACAGGCAGAGCATCAATGTGCTGCAGTTAGTATGCCCAAGTGGTACCACAAGTAGCCTCGCACGCGAGACGTCCCGAGTTCGAGCCCCGGGCGTGCCCTATAAATATACTATATAAAAGCCAGCCAGCCAGCCTTAGCCGCAGACGCAGACCAGCAAGCCTCCCCCCTGTTCCTATAGCCCTCCTGCTTTTTTTAACCTGGCTCTCCCCTTCCACCTCTGCCCCTCCTGTGGTTGCCAGCCCCACACCCCATCTGCTCCCCTCCCACAGCCCTCTCAGCTCAGCCTTGCACTTGCCCCAACTTCTCGCATGCCCTGCCTACCCCCACCTGCCCTGCCATTGAACTGGTATAGCCCCTGCACCTGCTTCACACCTGGTCTATATGCTACTGCCCCTAAACAGTAAAGAAAGGGCACCTGTGCCTGCTGGCAGTTCTCAGCATTTACCCCCTTAAAAAACAGCAAAAATGCCTCCGCTGTCTCCCTTGCAAGACCCCTGCTTTTCTCAGCAGCCAAGCAACACAGAGCAACAGAGATGCTGACCGCACCCATTGGTGACAACCTGGACCTCATACAGAAGCTGCCTGTGCAAGAGAGCAATGAACGGCCATGCCATTTCACAGAAGCAGACCATTTCCTAACAAAATCTGAGTTTTGGGCCAAAACTTTTGCAACCAACTGTGTCCAATGTTTGCACCTCCTGTTTCCTCAAGTGCAAGCAGAGATAACAGCTGTGTCTAGCCTGTTGCAAAGAACTTGTTGATGCAATTATTGCCTGCTGTGCTAAATTGGTGGCAACCGCAACCGCATTGAGAAAGTGCTTGAGCTGACTTTTCAGATTTTGGTCAAAAGTGGGTACGCCCCTGTGGTCACCTGAGTTAGGGTGCATGGAATGGAACTTCTCCCATTTATCAGCAAGCTTTCCTTGGCTTTACAGTACCATGTCACTAGCTGCAGTCATGCATGCTCTGCACAGCAGGCCCCACATTAGCTATCCCTGCAATGCTGAGCATTGCTACAGGCAGCAAAAAGTGTGGTTTTCAACATGGATGCTACCCCTGCTGGAGGGGCCCTGCTTCTGGCAATCTTACCATAAGCTTCAAGGTCACTGCCAAGGATTCAGTATTAACAGAAGCTGGTGTGCTTTGCATGCCAGTTTGATGGTAGGAAGCTTCCTTCTACATGCTGCAATCAGCGGCGGGCGAGACGGGCCTATGCTGCAAGGCTGTCACCCACGCTGTCACCACCACTTTGGAGGACTGTTTTCTTTGTCACCTGTCACTGCTTGAAACAAGGTCTAGCATACCACAGAGTTGTTCACTGGGCCAGGCTTGTTGTAAAACAAGACATGTTACGCATATCCCTTCGGTGCAGCACCACCTTCTAGACCCGACGTGCCCTTGCTACTGCTGTTTTAACACTTTCCACCAGATCTTGCCATGATAGTGCTAGCAGATCTCTCAACAACCTCCTCAAAGCATATGTTTTTATTCAGCACCGCTCCCCCTTTCTACAATACCACATCGGCTATGCCAATCATGCTCCACCTGCAGAGAACAGCAGCTCGCTACATGTGCTGGGGGTATACCCTGCTTTGGGGGCGCCAGATATGCCCTTTGGGTATTCCGCATGGCACAGGCAGCTTCAGAGACAGCCCCTGCTCCAGCTGTAATGTCCTATGGCATGTGCTACCAGGGGAAGTGTGCAAGTCAAGGTATCTCAGTTGTTGGTATTTGCTTAGTGTACTGCTGCAGCTGGTGAGGGTAGGGGTAGGAAGGGCCCCCGTCATGGGTTGCCAGCACATGCAACAATTTATTCACCCTGGCTGTGACTGTTGCATAGGTCCAGCCCCTGGTACCTTAAACCAGCCCTGCCCCAAGCCAAAGCCCTTGCCTCTGTCAAACAGCAGCAGCAGAACCAATGTCCACAGTTGGTTGCAAAAGTTTTGGCCGGAACATAAGGCTGGGGTTTAAGCAGCAGCAGCAAGACCTGATTTACAACCATTTATGTTTAAGAAAGTAAACAGGCAGAGCATCAATGTGCTGCAGTTAGTATGCCCAAGTGGTACCACAAGTAGCCTCGCACGCAAGTAGACGTCCCGAGTTCGAGCCCCGGGCGTGCCCTATAAATATACTATATAAAAGCCAGCCAGCCAGCCTTAGCCGCAGACGCAGACGCAGACCAGCAAGCCTCCCCCCTGTTCCTATAGCCCTCCTGCTTTTTTTAACCTGGCTCTCCCCTTCCACCTCTGCCCCTCCTGTGGTTGCCAGCCCCACACCCCATCTGCTCCCCTCCCACAGCCCTCTCAGCTCAGCCTTGCACTTGCCCCAACTTCTCGCATGCCCTGCCTACCCCCACCTGCCCTGCCATTGAACTGGTATAGCCCCTGCACCTGCTTCACACCTGGTCTATATGCTACTGCCCCTAAACAGTAAAGAAAGGGCACCTGTGCCTGCTGGCAGTTCTCAGCATTTACCCCCTTAAAAAGCAGCAAAAATGCCTCCGCTGTCTCCCTTGCAAGACCCCTGCTTTTCTCAGCAGCCAAGCAACACAGAGCAACAGAGATGCTGACCGCACCCATTGGTGACAACCTGGACCTCATACAGAAGCTGCCTGTGCAAGAGAGCAATGAACGGCCATGCCATTTCACAGAAGCAGACCATTTCCTAACAAAATCTGAGTTTTGGGCCAAAACTTTTGCAACCAACTGTAACATGTTATAAGATTCGTCGGAAGTGACTTTGGGTGCGAGTGATTCGGAACGCGCGATTGAGCTGCAAAAGGCCATGCTGTAGCCTCGTTCGAGCAATTGGGGCTGAAGAGGCACTAGGATCTACTTGGTTGCACGTGGTTCTGGACTGTGGAATGAAAGAAAGCAATTCAACATCAGAAGAAAGTCGTGAGCAGGTTCAAGAAATTGACGGGCAATCAATCCTGAGTTTGAGGCTAGGAAAGTATGATACTTGTTACTTCGCAGGCTAAAGCACCTGTAGGCTGCTGATAGTTTTGAACCACACTGTGTCTGTGGAAGCACGACCGGGGCCGGCTCCTCGAATTGCCTGTTTGTGCGGTGTCATAACCGAAGGAAGAAAATTAAGGTATTGGTTCGGCAGATGGCAGCGAGCAGCATGGCAGGTAGTTGGGCCTCTGACAGGCATGACATCCCCGGTAGCGTTGAGCTGCCGCAAAGCTCTAGCAGCATCGAGCCCCATGCAGCTGCTAACGGACTACACCATCGAAGCGTAGCAGCAGCAGCAGCACCAGTTGATGTACCAGCATCAGACTCCAGGCGGAACAGCTCCGACGTCGAGGCTCAGGTTCCATCAACATCTGATCCCGCTCCCAAGGACCCAGCAGCAGAAGATGAAGACTACAACTTCAAGGAGGTCTCATGGATGGATATCGTAAAGCAGTTCTCAATCTTAGGATGGACCGCGTTTGGTGGCCCTGCAGCGCACATAGGACTCATGCAAAGGGTGAGTGCATCATATGTACCCCTTTGACTCAATGTTAAATTCAATCCAGGATTACTGGCTTGTTACACCATGCCAACTGTGTGAATCCCAGCCGGTGGCAGTGTGAAGACACGCCCTTCCTTCACTGCACAATGTATTAGATGGCAACCCGTACACAAAGTTGGATGCATGCTAGAGATAAACACAACACAACCAGTTCTGCCAACATGCATTGCATGTCAGTCGGTCTTCCGCCGCTGTGTTCACTGCTCTGCTGTTTCTGTTGTGCTATTTTATTGGTCTTCTATGGCGCTTCGTGTAGCTGTCAAGCAGCAGATCTGTGAGAACTCAGTACAATCAAAGGCATCATGCAAAGAAAGAGAGCATCTGTTCTAGTTACTGTTGGAGCGAGGATGTGCCCATGCTGTGAGTTTTTCAATCTGTTGTCGCCAGCGTGTGATCTGAAATTGGAAGTGCGTTGCTGATGATTGACACATTTAAAAATATTTACTGCTGTGAACTATGCACGTGTCTCTGGGTATGCTAAGGTACGCCCTTGTTCAGACTTTTGGAATTAGCCCATGTTGCAAACATGACATGCCCTTTGCTGCCCCCAACCTTAAGTTATGACGGCTCTTATTAGTGCGAGATATTTATGGAGGGACCGCCAAAGGGCCTTATATTGTTCAAGCTACGTATTTATTTGGGATGTGGGCCTGAAACTGGCGCCTGGCCCCCTCTGGCTATGATGGATGGATTTAATGCGCTCCTGCAGTGCATATGTTATAGCAAAGAGTGCTTCAGGCCCAAACATTATAAGTATAATCAGCTTTATGCTACTGGGGAGCAGTTCCGCTTGGGACTAGTCCGCAGAATGGCTACTTACCTGAAATGATTCCGACGGATACCCCAAGAAAGCAGTGTTTATCCTCAACGGAAATTGGTGCCCGACAATGTAGCAGAACAGACCAGCAGGGAATGGAACATAAGTCTGATGAGTCACTGCTTACGTTGTGCCTCTGCTGCTGGTTCTGTTTTGTATGCCAGCGTCTGGTGGACAAGTTCAGGTGGATGAGTAATGACGTGTATGCTGAGCTGTTTGCACTGGGGCAATGTATGCCAGGGCCAACAAGTACTCAGGTGTCATTTGCCATTGGAGTCATCAAGAAGGGGACGAGAGGTGGGGGGAGGAAGGGGCGGGGGGCAGGATGGGGGGTGGTGGCGCCGTGGGGGGGGGGGGGGGGGCGTGCAGGGAGGGACGAGGGAGAGGCAGGTGGGCCAACAAGGTGTTGTTTGCCATTGGAGCCATCAAGAAGGGGACGAGAGGTGGGTGGAGGAAGGGGCGGGTGGGCGGGGGTATCTGGGGGCAGGGTGTCAGAAGCAGAAAGATCCTAGGCCCAACAAATTGGTAATCAGGGGCATTGGTAATTGGAGTCATCAAGAAGGGAACAAGATGTGGGTGGAGGAAAGGGGCAGGGGGGCAGGATGGGGGGTGGCGCCCTGGGGAGGGGGGGGAGGAGGGGGGCGGTGCAGGGAGGGACG
>OY744506.1:1749226-1770440 GCA_963556185.1 Pseudopediastrum boryanum
CGTGGGGGCAGGGGTGCAGGGGGCGGGCAGGGGCAAGATGATATGAGGGTGGGGTGAGGGCTGGAGATTGTGTTCGATATCACGGCTGGCAACGAGGTGTTGAAATTCATTGGGTTGAACACTGGGAAGAAGGGCTCTGTGTTGCAGAGTGGACACCGGGCTGCAAATGCCGGGGCTTAATCAAGGCTAGTGCTGGCAAGTACAGCAGTCCTTATTGCAGCATGCCTCGGCCAAATAGCAGACTTACTTGGCTGGTGGCTAATATAATAAAGAAGGAAAGGGACCTAGGTTGAGTTGTGGGTGATCTGGATTGCATGGTTTAGGCCTGCCCCTGTAGACAGCTCCAGCTGTATCAAATGAAGCAGGTCGTTTCTTGCAGTGTTTTATGGTGCATGTGAGCTTGATTCCATGTAGTGCCCATTTCGGGATGAGACATTCTGCAGCAGGACAGGCCCCTGTGTGACGCCGGTGTAGTGATTGTGCCACAAGACAGTGCATTGCTCTTATATTGCTGTCGTTGGTTATGACTGGCAACGAGGGAAAGAGAGCACGCTGCTGAGGGAGAGGGTTTATAAGGCCTCAAGTCCGAGGCCTGAACACGTCCCGAAAGGTATTTGTACTGTTCATAACTGCGGCAGCCAGCCATCAATTTGACATCTGGCTGCTGCAGCTCCACTGTCGGTTGCTGCTGCAGCTGCAGCTACTGCTGCTACTGCAGCTGCAGCTACTGCTGTAGCTACTGTCGGTTGCTGCTGCACTGAGTAGGCATTTAAGTGCACGTCGAGTCACCACAGCAGGCTCATTGCACTTTCTAGCGTTGTGTGTGTGAATACCTTGCTTAGTATGGTGCACTATTCAGCTGTGCAGCCTACTTCTAGGGTACCCACAAAGCAGGTCTTTTTTGCAGTTGTGTTTCTGTGATGAGATTCTGTGTATTGACAGTTCATATTCTGTGTGTGTGGCACATTTGCATCGCCAGTGTCAGGGAACCAAGATCTGGGGCTGCCTACGTGTGTGTTGCAGTTGGGTTGCCAGTGTAGGTGCTCAGCTTTTCACTGGCAATTGGGGAGGACTGGTACTTTTGGTCTTGCTGAGAGAGAGAGAAGAGAAGGGGGGAAATCCCTCCTTGCATACGTTAAGGGAGTGGGTTTTAGTGAGTGGTCTTGCTATCACCACTGGTAGGGGGTCTGCTCTCTGTCTTTGCTCACATCATTTAGGGGTTTCTCACTGCATGAAAGACTGGTTAATATGACTGGGATCTTGAGCACTGAGGTGTGTTTGGTCGGTTCGACCTAGCAGCCCTTGGCGGTTGCCACACCTTAAATGTTTGTTATGTTATGTTATGAGGGTGGAGAAGACTGCTGACTGATTCCATACATGCTCCCTCTCAGTTGGACTAGCGGTATAATCTGATTTGTCTGCAGAGTCTCTGCGGGCGGGAGCCAAACCTTTGCCTCCATTTCCCACTTTCAAATGCAGACCCTGAGCATGGTATCAATCTGCTTGGCTTGCTGTTGAGGGGTCACCTGGTTGGGCTGGCTGGCCTGACATGCATGCATTGGTCCAGCAAGGGAAGGGTCAAGGGGGGGCTTTTGGGCGCTGGGCACACCGGCAGCCCACTTGATGGTGGGATCCATTTGGTAGTCTGGTAATGTGGTACAATAAAATGTCTTGTGCATGCTGTGTTGGGGCCTGCTGTGCTGGGAGGGGTTTCACTCCCCGAACCTGTATTGTATTGGTCGGTTCGACCTAGCAGCCCTTGGCGGTTGCCACACCTTAAATGTTTGGTATTGTTGTGTGCTGCTGTTGTTTCCTCCGGACCAAGTTATGCTTGATGTATTCAACATGAATGGATGGTGAATGAATATCAGAGGTAGGCTGGCCAACCAAAGTACACAATGCGACGCAGAAGGCGGCCCTTCTGAGTTATGGTAATTGGTAATTGGTGTATGCCTTGCCAGCCAAATGTACGACTGAACAAGTGTGCAAGTGCTCGACCCAACTGACTCCAATCTTCATAGCCATCATATTGAGTACCAGCTGTCCTGAGCCAACGGCCTGATGTTGAATAGAGTCCCAATGCTGCCGACGCATCATGCTTGTAACTACCAATCACCAAACGGCCCCGTCAATGCAATGCCGGCTTCCTTCTAACTTAGAAGCCTAAGTTGGCTCCTTGTGGGTGGCGCTGCCCCCACCGGCGCCCCGCTTTGACGGGGCCATTTGGTAATTGGTAATTGTAGAAATACAAAACAATGCGGGTAGTAGGTAGTGGCGGTCACTGAGGGCTGTGCCACGGTCCACAAGGAGCCAACTTAGGCTCCAACGGCATACTCAAGGACTCCTGTCCAAGGACTCACCAGGAGCTCAGCTCGTAGCGGTGTGGCATACCGTCTGGTGGGAACAACAAAGCAGCAGAGAGTCAGCAGATTCAAGCAACATAATGGTAACAGCGAAGATGCCAGTTGGAGCAGTGGAAGAGATTAGGATGTGACAGCATATTGCAGCATTGGGCTGAGCTGGAAGCCCATACCAGCAGACCAGCAGTTAGGCAGAATGTGCTGCTCTACCAAAGACATTCGCCCTGGCCCAGGGTGGGCAAACCCGATCAGGAAAGGGTATAAAATGTCCTGCACATATCACACAATAGTGCACATGTTTCAGGCAGAGGGAGGACATGGAAGTGTGCATGCAGTGCATCCCCACGTATAGAGATCTGTGTGTAGACGGTTCCTGGTGGAATTTAGTGGGGTTTTAGATCAGGACATGTGTTTTCCCTGTGCTAGCATTAAGATGTGCTGATGGTCTGTGGGGGTTGTCCCCGCATCAGCTTAACATACTATTCCATCGCTAGTCATACGTCGCATATCTGAATGGTGGTCTGTGGGGGATGTCCCCGCATCAGAGAACACTTATGATGGCATATCTTGGGAGCAGCACCCATACATCTCGCACTTACGGGGCGTAAGCTGGCACCCCTTTGGAAGGTATGGAAAAGTGTGCCCGGCTAGTATGCTAGCATGGGTGACACTGGAGGATATGGTGTAGTGCTGACGAGTCAGGTGGTTAGGCTGGAGGTGGATTGTTGGGCATGAGTTGGACCTTTGGGGTCGTGCTCTGGAGGGGGGAAACCTCACTCAGTAGGCCTACTTCCTTAATTGTACGCCACTCAATGTAGAGTGAGCGTAGATGTTAACATGTTAACGTCTGTAACCATACGATCACTTGTAGTGACCGTAACTCGCCCTTGTTAAGAGATTGCCATGCATGGGCTGCTTCCTGATCACCTCCTCTGGCGCTTGCTACCCCCATGCCTCCCCCCACTGCCCCCTCCACCCCCCCTTCTCTTCCCCCCACCACCCCCACGGCTGCTCTTCCCCCCTCTGCCACCCTTACTCTGGAACCCTCCACTCCCCCTAGCCCCCCTCTTCTTCCTCCTCTCATCCATCTTCCTCTGCCGCCCCTCCGCCTTCCTCTTATGCCTCTTCAGCTGCTGCTGCGCCGCCGCCTCCGGATCCAACAACGCCTTCCTCGCCGCAACCTTCTTCCTCTCACCCCTCGCCGCCCGCACACTCTCCCGAGCCGCAGTATACCCCGCCAAAACCGCCTCCGTCCCAAACCTCCCCCTCAAATGCTCCAAAACCTGTTCCCCTAAACCCTTCACCTCATCCAGCAGTACCGCCCCACCTGCTCCTGCTACTGCCGCCGCACTCCCCCCCGCTGCCTCTGCCGCCACCCCTGCTGCCGCCGCCTCACTTATCCTATATAGCGGCCGTAGCATCATCGGCAGGTATGGCAGTAGCAGCTCCTGTTGTTTGACTGCACTTGCTACAGCCGCTATGAACCGCAGCCCAGCCATCCGCTGCAGCTGCCGCCGGAACTTCATATCTTCCGCAAGTCGTACCATACGCGATAGCAGAGCTCTCAAAGTGAAGCCCTTGCCCTGCTTCCCCTCCCCACCCTTGCTGCTGTGTCCATTGGCCACTATCCCCTCCCCTTCATCTTCGCTGTCCACTTCTTCTTCTGATTCACCCTCACTCCCTTCCCTGTCTGCTCCCTCTCTTTCACCTTGTGCCCGCTCCTCCTCCTCCTCCTCGTCTTCCTCCTCTTCTTCCTGGTGTTGCTTTTCAGCCCCCAACCAACCATCTCCCCCCTCTCTCGTTCTCCTCTTCTTCCCCACACCCCTCCCTCCTCCCCCCTCCTCCTCCTGCCTCTCCTCCTCAACACTCTCCCGCTGCTGCTGCTGCTGCTCCTCCTCCAGTGCTACAGCCTCATGTACTGCCATCTGAGCTGCTACAGCCACCAAACACTTCACCCCCTGAGTACATAGCCCCTCATCCACTACATCAGCATCTAACTGCCTATACAACAGCAACGCCAGCTCCCCTGCACAACACACCCCCTCCTCTCCATCTTCCACATCCTCGCACCACCCAAGCAACATATCCCGTGCCTTTGCATTTGCCAAAGCACTCCCCACCAACCTCCCAGCCACTTTCCTCACCCACAAATGTGGGTGCAACAGCAAGCCTATGATCGCACCCCATACCTCCTCCCGCTGCCGCTGCTGCTGCTGCTGCTGTGGGGGTGGCTGTAGCAACCACCCCCCACCCCCAGCTACAACCCTCTCCAGCAGCAGTAGCAAATGATATGCCTCCTGCCACCCAGGCACCGTCCCTGCTACAGCCCCTCCTGGCCCCTCTGCTACTGCCACCCCCTCCCCTCCCGCTACTGCTGCTACTTCCATTCCAGCAGTAGCATCAGCTGCAGCATGTAGCCGCTCAAGCAGCAGCAGCGGCAGTAGCGACCCATCCCCCTCCTCCTCCCCACCACCGGCCCCTCCCGCCGCAAGCCGCTTACTAAACCCTTCTGACCCCTCAGCCTCTGCTAAAACCCCAAGCGCTTGCGCCGCAGCCCTCCTCATCGCCCCACTACTGCCACCTAACCACTTGCAGCAGTAGCTCGCGAGCTCACTATTGGTCTCGAAGCTCACGCGCGAGTGCAACAGCTTCAGCGTCGCAGCTACAGCCGCCCGTGGTTTCGGCGCCGCTTCGTTCGCGAGCCGCGCCACAAGCGGCAAATACAGCACCTGACAATATTCCGTGACCACTTCCTGTGGGAACTTCAGTATGACTTGCTGCAGCATATCTAGGGCTTGAAGCCGCCCAGTCTCGTGTTCGTAAGCCGTGTTATTGATGAGGAATTGTAGGTGTGCTGCTAGCCGCTTTGTTCCCAATGGGTAATCCAGTAGGAACTGCAGGAGGGCTGCTGCACAGATGGCCCTAGTGGGGGCCGAGTGACTCCTACAAGTGACATAACAAAGAAATAAGTGTGACAAAGTGCGAGAGAGATCTTACAGCAACTGATAGCAGCCAGCAACAGCAGCAGAGGAGAATACCTCCTCTTCCGCAGCAACAGCACTTAGTTGCGGGTGGGAGCAACACAGCAAGGCAGGCCAATAATAAGGGCATTAAAAGCTCCAAGCATATGGAAGGTTACAGCAGCTGGTAACGGGAGATAGGAGACAGCTAGGGTTGCTACGTTTGTGCTTAGCATGTTGCCTGCAGAGGAATTCACTGAAACTGACAAGTGGTGGTGTTAACACAGCACAGCAGTACATAGCCTTATGACCACCAGGCAGTACATTGCTAAGGTGCATGCCCTGCTTCATTATAGTCTTCATAACATGGCACAAGTCACGCAATAACAACACTTGCAGTTCACCAGTGCAGGAGACGGACCCTTGGCCGTTGCTTTTGGGAGGTCAAGACAGTGACGTCTTCAATTACCCTCACATCTTATCTCCTGCACCTGTTGTCTTTACACCCCTCCTGTTTCCCACGCCTTCCCCTTTGCCTAGAAATAGCCCCCCCCCCCTCCCCACTGCCTCTGATGCAAATTCCCCCTTCCAGTCACCCCTCCACTCTGCCTCCTCCCCTAAACCCTAAACCCCTAAACCCCCCCCCCTCACCTAACCATATTCTCCTGCACTTTATCCATGCAATCATAGACCTCAGGCACCACCACCTTCCGTCCCAGCACGGCACGCAGCAGACCCATCCCTGCCTGCCGCTCCCCACCACCCGCCGTGCTGCTGCCGCCCCCTGTGGCCCCCGCTGCTGCTGCCGCTGCCGTAGCTGCAGCACCATCAGACGCTAAATCTGTTGCTAACCACTTGAGCAGGAAGCGTAACTGGCTGGTGCTGGGGATGTAGTGGGGGCATGAACGCAACAGACCTGCAAGAGCAAAGGGAATGTTGGGGTTTAGGGTTTTGGGTTATGTTAGGGTTTAGGCCAGGTCTGTTGCTAACCACTTGAGCACGCACGTAACTGGCTTGTGCTGGGGGTATAGTGGGGGCATGACCGCAACAGGCCTGCGAGAGCAAGGTAATGCAACTTATCGTTTCGGTTACACGCCCAATAGAGACCACAACGGGGCTGCGGAGCGAATTCGCGCAGCCGGAAGCTCACTGTCAACCCTAATGAACCCTGGGTCCAGAGCGATAGGCCCCGAACCCGCAGGTGACGGACGCTCAGTGACGGAGTTTAGCGAGCTCGACGCACGGCAGCGCCCCAAACACGGTGGGCATGGGCGCGTGTACAAACTACAACTATTTTTTAGCAAAGGGGAAATGCAAGGGTGCTTTTTGCACGGGATAACATGGAGTGCACCGTCAACAACAGGCAAGGCACGGTGGAGAGATAAGAACAACAAAAACAACAATACATAATAATTGGCTGATGCTGGGGGTGTAGTGGGGGCATGAACGCAGTAAACCTGCAAGAGCAAAGGGGAGGTTGGGGTTTAGGGTTAGGATTTAGGGTTAAGGTTATAGGGTTATAATCCTGTAATCAGCAGATGGGCCCACAGAAGTCAGCAAACAGCCTTGGATTGGGCTCCTCCTTTGCTCACATGTAGTACAATTTGTAGTACACTGCCGACAAGAGGGTCCAGGGAGGGTGGAAGAGAATACAAACAGCCATCTCAAACAAATGTACTGGTAGACAGCCATTCCCACTACTGGTAAGAAGCTGAGAAAATGACAGATGGACAGTAACTGGCCAGCTGATTGGCTGTTGCTGTTGCTGTTGATGTTGAAAGCTACATTGAACGCAGCAAACCTGCCAGAGCAAGCGGAGACCAGAACCATTCCAACAGAAGGTTGTTGATGAATGATCATAGTTGCTAACAAGGTGACGAAGGCATAGCTCTTTCTGAGAATAGCTTTATAGCTAATAGCTTTTATTCCATGTGCCGGCCAGAGGGATCTAACACATGCAACTGCGCTGGTTCCCGCTGGCGCCCTATAGTTTAGGGGTATGATTATCACTTCGTATTCCTCAGGTAGCCAGTTCGAGTCTTGATGTGGGCGAGCCATGTTTCCCTGGTGGCAGCTGGGGGCATGTTCGGTAAAGAAATCTGGGTATTCACATTCCACGTAAATTACACATTTGTGTATCACAGGGAGAGGAGTATTCTCGCCGAAAGGCTATAGAATGCCGGTGTAAATCTGGGTAGTCTACCTCCCTGTAGTGCACAAAACACAAACACTCGAAAAACCCAGTAATGTACACCTTTTGCTCCCGTCCTTACCTGCTAAAAATTGAACCCTAAACCATGTGCTGGCCACAGGGGTTTAACATGCACAACCCGGTGGCTGGTAATACCCCCCCCCCCCCCCGCGGTAATGGACCCCCCCTTAAATCCCTTCCTCACCTGCCAGCAGCCTGAAGCAATCCTGTGCAATAGGATGTCCAGCATCCGGCACCTGCCGTAGCAGCTTAGTCAACGCCCTTCCTGCAGCTGTAGCAGCCTTCTCCAACCCTGGCAACGGAAGTCCAACCAGCACACTCAGTAACCGCAGTGCTACAGCCACACTTCCTGGGTGCCTACACGCTAAAGCCCTCACAAGCAACGGCAATAGCGGGTCAAGCAGGCCGAGGGCTTTGGGGCTACGGCCAGATAGCACACCCTTCTTCACAGCAGAACTTAGCATGCTGAGTGTGAATTCCGTTATAAGGTAAAGATGTGCCGCTCCAGAATCCATTGCTGCTGCTGCTACTGCTTCCAAATCTAGCACCTGCTGCTGCTCCTCCTGGTCACCAGCACCCCCTGCTACTGCAGTTTGACCACTTTGACCAGAACGTTTGACCGGAGCTTTGACCGCAGTAGCAGCACCCATGGCTTCTTTTGCTGCAGCCTGTGCCGCCTCTTCAACTGCCAGACACTTCTGCAAACTCCCCTCCACCCAAACCGCCAAGTCAACAGCAGTAGCACTAGGGTTGACCCGGATCCCCTTAGCTGCAGCCTGCAGTAGCAGCTGTAGCTTATTCCGCAGCTTTGGGGCTGTAGCTGCAGACAGCCGCTGCAGCACTGGCTGTAGCAAGATGTCCATATGGGTGGAGAATGTGATGTTTGCTGCCAGTATCTCATAAGCCTCGTAGGCGCGGCATCTCTTGGCCTCTTTGTACCTCCCTGCAAAGGCACTCACCTCTTTTGCCTCTGACACCTGCACAACGTCAATCAAGCGACCAATCAACTGATCAACCAATAGAATAGATAGAATGAAACGCAAGACCAGCTATGCCAAACAGCCAAACAGAACCAGGCCAAAGTGAACAAAGCCCGTAAAGAAAAAACAGAGGAGTTCTTGTCAGCCGAAGCCGGGGCAAGCACTGGCAGGTGTACTAGTAGATCGCAATAAGCAACTCAATCCTGGTATTACCACATTGCACACAAAAAGGATGCGATGATACGATAGAATCATATTAGAATGATAACAGCTGAAGCACTATCAGTATTTCCAGTCTCTAACAGTATGATCAGCATTTCTCATCTGGAAGCCATTGCATGATAAGCCCCAATGCAAGGGGGCTTGGATAAATGCCCCCTTGCATTGGGGCATGCTGTCCGGAAGGCTCTCATGCCCTGCATCATACTGTAAAGCAATTGGGCCTTTTTCCCGTGTCATATATCTGCTTTGTTCTGCTGCAAACTGACTCTGGCCATATCATCCTTATAGACCCACATCCATGAGGGGCTTACAAGATACCCCAACAACTGTGCACACCTCCCAAAATATTTTGCTGAATCATTTAAAAGCACTTCATTGCCACATGTGCAATACGAGCGCACCTCCTCCCCTTCTTCCCCTATTCCCGCCATTTCCCCCTGCCGTGCTTCCCCCTCCCCTTCCCTCCCCTCCCCTTCCCTCCCCCACCTTCCCTTTCCTCCCCTCCCCCCCCCTCCCCTCACCCCCCCCTCCTCCCACTACCCACCTCTCCAAACACGTCCCCCTCCAGCAGCGGCAGCACCAACTGCAAGCTCTCATCCAACCTACCCGCAGCATCCCCTACCCGCTGAAACGCCTCTAACACCGCCGTCACCGTAAACCCTATCACATGTGCCGTGTAACCCTTGTCCGGCAGAGCCGCCCGCAGCACATTGCATATGTAGGGCATGTACTCTGGCCCCAATTCCAACGCCATGCTGACGAGGACAGCACGCGCTTCGTCTCGGACCCATTGCGCCCGGCTTCGGAGCAGCCCCGCGACGGATTGTAGGGCGCGAGGGAGCTCCACCCGTTCAACTTCTGGTGGGAGTAACTGTTTCAAGTGTGCAAGCGTTGCAGGCAGGGAGGAAGGGAGAGGCAAACAGTCATTAGTGAAAACATTTGATCATGATTGAATGGCAAAACATGCCAGATATCTGTTGGTACAGGCAGACAAATGCAGCCACTCTGTTAGTGATGTAAATGCAGCTGGTAGTGCTAATAATAAACAAATCAGATCTCGGGAACTTGTGCCAAGGGCTCCAGATAGCAGGGTGCAAAAGTGCATGGCCTACTGAAAATACCTTTGGGAGCACATGCAAAACTGACAACTCAAAACTTGCGCTCAGGGGTTCTGCAGGTAGTGCCGTATTATCTGATGGTGAATGCACTGTGCTGCCCTGCCCCACTGACCTTTCTATCCCCAAAAGAGTAAGGGCGAAGATGAGGAATGTACGCTGCAAGACAGACCACCGCCACCACAACCACTTTTATTCTGCTCCCGCCTCCCCCGCTATCCTCAATTTTCCACTTCTCAATTCTCTCCTCGCCACCCCCCCCTCCAGCCCATTCCCAAGCCGCTTCCTCTGCCCCCAAAACCATCCACCCCACCCCAACCTACCCCCTTCCGTTTGCTTTTCTCCATTCCATTTCTCCCCTGTCCCTCTCTCCCCACCCCCTCCCACCCCAACCCTTCCTCTCCCCCCAAAGCCCCCCCCCCACTTGGCTTCCCATCCATACCTTCATGAGTTTGACCAGTGCTATAGCCACCGGAGCTCGTGCCTCCCCACCTTCCTCCACCACCAGGTGCTCATGTAGTGCTGGCAGTACACGCAGCAGTAGCACACGCTGGACCTCAGCAGCTGTAGCAGCAGCATCCTCAGCTGCCACTACTGCTGCTGCCGCTGTTGCTGCTGCTGCTTCTTCATCCTCTACCATCACCAACACCTCTTCTTCCTCCTCCTCCCCTTCTTCCTCTCCTTCTGCTGCTGTACCCCCTACATCCCCCTCCTCCTGCTTTTCCCCCTCCTCCCCTTTCCCTTCTTGCTTTTCTCTGCTTCCCACCCCCTCCTCCCCTACCACCCCTCCATCCCCACTACCTGAACTTCCCCTCCCCGTCCCGCTCTTCTTCCCACTCCCTGCCCCTCCCCCTCCCACCCCTTCCCCTTCCACCCTCTCATCTTCCCCACCCAACTCCCCAGGCAGTGGGAAGTGGAAGGAGTCTAAAACCGCACACAAAGCCCTAACTGTGGCTTTAGTGGTACGTTGCTTCATGTACCGCAGCCAGGCATGCAGTAGCGCACAGTACTGCTGCCAGCCCAGTTGACCAGCTACAGCTGCCAGCGCTTGTACTGCAGCATCAGTCACATTGGTCTCCCTGGCACGCAAAGCAGCAAGGTGCAGGAAGAACTCTCAAAAGGGGCATTGGTCCATAATATCTTTAACAAGTTATAAATTCCATCAGTAAGATCAGCATCAGCTCTTGGCCTGGTTCAATGCATTGCTTTTCAGATTGTTGATATGCTAGATGATTCACTGTACAGATTGTTAGTATGGAACTGCCAATGCTTTAAGAGTTCTTTCAAGCTTAGGAAGGTTTAGTTGAAGCTCGCAAGGAAGCCCGCTAGGAAAGTTCGCTATTGGTAAGTCACATTGGTCTCCCTGGTAGGCAAAGCTTTCAGAAGCTTGCTCATTGACTATTTGCAAGAGAAGTTATTGCCATGCAGCTGCTCGCTGGGGCCGGCCAGTCCAAATCACAACCTCTAGCCTCACCATACAGTTTCTAGTGATGCAGTCTTGCAGAAACCCCATGCCGGTACCCCTCAGCACGCTCTTTAATTAAATGTAATCAGTACCTACTGAGCAACCCTTGTCATCTGTCACCCGGCCTCACCTATCAAACTCTGATTGCTTCTTGACATGTGGCCCCTCCTCTCCCCCGCCCCCACCCTCCAGAATGAACTGCTGCAGCAGGGGCAGGATCACATCCACTAAAACACGGATGCTAGGACCTCCCTGCCACTGCTGCTGCTGCTTCACCTCCATACCCCTTCGCTCCCCTTCCACTCCCTTCCCTTCCTTCTGCTGCTTCCCCTCTTGTTCATACCCCTCCTCCTGCCCCCCCTGCTGCTGCTGATCCTGATGCTGCCCCTGATTACCCTCCTGCCCCCCCTGCTGCTGCTGCTGCTCATTACCCTCCTGCTCTCCCTGCTGCTGTTGATCCTGCTGCTGCCCGTGATTACCCCCCTGCTCCCCCTGCTGCTGCTGCTGCTCATTAACCTCCTGCTCTCCCTGCTGCTGCTCCCCCTGCCGCTGGTGCTGCTCTAATTGTCTTGCCATCCAGAGCAGCGCCCTCCCCCTCCTATGCACCTGCAGATGACTCACATTCAAAAAGAAATCCTTATCCGCCTCCTCCGAAACCAGCCACACCAAGTCACTAAACCGCCCAGGCAGTAGCAGCACTAGGTTTCGGAGCAACCCCAGATGCTCCTGCCTCACCGATAACACACCAGATCTAAGACCTAACTTAATCTGAGGGTAAACCACCCTTGGCAGCAGCCGTAGCAAGCTGTCGCTACTGCCGCTGCCATCTTCTGCTACTGCTGCTGGTAATGTTTGACCAGCATTTGACTGCTGCTGCTGCTGTTGTTGGTCAACATCTCGTAAGGCCATAGCACACTTCTCAAGAGCTCCAGCTGCAGCCTGTCGTAGTGTGAGGTCTTCCGCATTCCTCATATCCTGAAACGCTTGTAGCACCAGGGGTAACCCCTGTAAGCGGTTGTAACTCCCCCACACACCCGGTTGTAACCTGCTGTAGAATTGCAGCCGCTGCTCATAGTCCACTTCATCCAAAGCTGTGGTTGACCATGCGTTCAAACCTGCTACGGCGGCTGCTACTGCAGAGTACCTCCGGTCATATGGCTGTAGCAACTGACCTAGTTGACCTAGGGCTGTAGCAAGCTGTAGCCGCGCCGCACGCTTGTTGACTTTCCCTGTTAGCAATGATAGCGCCTCCCAATGACGCAGCAACTGCTCCTGCTGCTGCTGCTGCTTGGTATCTGCTACTGCTACGTCCTGCTGCTGCTGTTGTTGGGTCTCTGCTACTGCCACCCCTCCCTCCCCCTCCTGCGGCTGCTGCTGCTCAATGCTTGCTACTGCCACCCCTCCCTCCCCCTCCTGCTGCTGCTGCTGCTGTATCATAGCCCTCCACAGTGCTGCTAAAGCCCCCAGAGCCCTAGCTGTACTGCCTTCATCCAGCCCCTTCTTCTTACTGCCAGTGCCCCCCGGCTGTAGCAGTGTAACTAGTGCATCAGCCAGGCTGGCAGCAGTAGCAGCATCACTGATATGTGACCCCATAGCTTCCATGATACCCAGCTCACGGTAGACATTGGGACGGAAGGAACGCTGCAAACAGAAAGGTGCACGCAATAAACAAACGTCAGCATGGGACAGGTGGTTTTGCAAAAGACTTGGCCAGAACTAGGAGTGTGAATGGACATGGGGTGCTGTAGGAGAAAAGGTGGAAGCAACTAACTGAGGGCGTGACATAGTATAGCGACTCTGCAATAGACTTAGCTGGGGAGGCAGTGTAACTGCAAACCATCATGGACAATATGCACCCTACATAGATCCATCTAGTGTCCGCAGTGAAAGCAGGAATTCACAATATAACAATCTGAAACTCTTGATTTCCAGGTGCTTATTGGTCCCTGGTGGAAAAACCGCTCTGACAACCACAGACCACAACCCTCAACAAATTACGCAAAGCAGCAGGGACTACCTCCTGGTCATTAGGACCAGAGATGGCAAACAATCCAAATAGCACTGCGTACTGTGCGTCTACTGCAGATCATCTGGGCACCGGCATGCCTCGTCACAGCTACAGTTCCCATTGAGATGCGTTCAGAGCACACGAGCCACGAATGCATGCTCCTTAGAGAGGGAAGTTGAGAGGGTGGAAAGGGAAGGGGTGGGAGGGGGAGCGGCAGGGAGTGGGAAGAAGAGCGGGACGGGGAGGGGAAGTGCAGGCAGTGGGGATGGAGGGGAGGTAGGCGAGGGGAACCTAGCATCCTTAGAGGTGTCCGTTCCCACCTAGCAGCTACCTCCTAGCCAGAGGTAATAAAACCCTAAACAGTCCCCGACTCTGTCCTTGCTAGGATGCCCCTGGAGGTGATGAACAGAAGGGACAGAAAGGGAACAGCCAGCCAGCCAGCCTCCCTCTCCTTCTTTCACCCACTCGCTTACTCCTGGCCACCCCCTCCCCCTCTGGTCCCCTCCCCGCATACCATGCACTTGGTTTTTATTGGATGATGTTAGAGTCAGTACTGAAAGAAGGATGGCTCTAGCTATGTGTATAGCTGCTGCTTGGAGTTATCTTATACGCCTCCACACATCCCCGCAAAACCCCCTCCATCCTGCCCTGCCCATAAAAAAACTCCAACATACCTGCCCCCCGTCCCCGTCCCCTCCATATCCCCATGCACCCTTCTCTCCCCCATTGCCCACCCCCCTCCATCCCCACCGCCACTATGCCCCCCCCCCCCTTTCCATTACTCACCTTCCCCTTGGCACTCCCTGGTCTGCCGCCCCCCTGCCTCCCCCCGGTCGCCCCGGCCAGCACTTCTGCTACTGCCACCCTCAACGTCTGCAGTAGCAGTCCTGACCTCGGCAGTAGCACCCTCTTCAACAACACCTTTGACCGCAGCTGTAGCAAACTCTCCACAAGCTGTAGCACTGCTCCTCTCGTCCCCTCGCTACAGCCCTTCGTCCCCAGCATCTTCACGCAGCTACTCAGCAGCTTCCCCCCTGCCCCTCCAGCTGCCCACGCTGCCTCCCCATCTTCCCCCCACCCCTCCAAAACCTCCACCCCTTTATCTTCCCCTCCTAAACCCTGATCCACATCCATGTGCTGTACCCCTCCTAAACCCTGGTCTGCCTCTTCACCTCCCGAATCTACCACTATCTCCTGCTTGCTCGGGAGATCCCCTAAAACCCTAGCAAGACCTGGCGCTGCTGCTACTGCCACCACACACTGCAGTAGCGGTGGTGCTACAGCTGCTACAGCCTCTTGCTGCAGCCGCTCCATCAAGGGGTCAACGCTGTGGAAGAACAACGGCCAGAGGGGGTTCAAATCAACCGCAGCGGGGAAGCGGGTAAACACTTGAGCTAGCAGCTTCAGGCAACTACTCCTAATTTCTCGGGAGCCTTCCTTGTGATCTACCACTGGCTCTGCTCCTACTGCTGAGTTCTTCACACCCACAGCTGCTGACTGCTTCTCACCATTCATGTAAGCATCATTGCTATTGCTACTGCCATCACTACCATCTACTGCTGCTGCGGCGGCATCCTGCTGCTGCTCCCGCACCGGAGCCGTAGCCGCCGAGAGCAGCTGCAGCGTAATCGCAAGCAGCGGCGGCAGTAGCGGCAACAGCTGATGCCCCAAATGCTGCAACAGATCCTCAAACGTATTCAAAAACCCTAACCGCCTCCGCAATGGCTGCTGACTCAACCTCGCCTCACCCACAGTCGCCAGCCACCACTCAAGTGACTGTGTCACTAGTGCGGGTGACCACCATGGCACCGGCAGTAACCGGCAGCTGTCCATCGCCTCCAGTTCCCGCAGAACTTCACGCTCTAGGTGTGTTCCCACTTCCAAAGTCACACCAGCACTGCCAGCAGCAGCTGCAGTATCAGCAGTGGCTTCGGAGGGTGTAGCAAACGCAGCTGACAATGGCAGTAGCAGCAGCTCAAGCAACGGCCGTAGCTCCACCGGCCGTAGTGCCGCAAGTGCATTGAGCACAGCGGCGCGAGCACTTCCCACAGCCCCTTTGCCTGCCAGGCGCCCGGAGCGCTTGCGCATCTTAGGGTATAACACCAAGACGACCAAAGGCACCACACCTGACACAAGTGAGCAGGAGTTACACATATTACTACCACTAGTGACAAGTTACCATACATTAGCAATGACCCAAAGTTTAACATGGCCCATTTTGTAACTGTTTTCCATACCGGTAGTAACATAGGCTAGCCAGCATAATTTAAAGAAGATCTATAGAATCGGCCTAGTTCCAAGGACTCTTCTAGAATTGGCATAACTCTAATGATTTTTTGGCGGCCCGAGGCAGTGTACCCTTGCAAATATGTCCGTTCAACCCATTCAATCGCTTGCCAGCCTGCTAGAAATGAAGCATACAAAGCTGAAAGGCCGGCACAATGCATGAATGGCGGCTATCCGGATACAGCTGACTTCTGACCCTGATGTTGCTGCAAAATGTCAGATATTGGATGGCAAATCTGATGAGGAGAAGCTGCATAGCATGCTTAATGAAGAGTTCTGGGGTGTAGACGTCGATGAGGAGTCTGGCTTAGTATATGGCCCTTTCAAGCATGCATTTAAGTGTATAGCTAAATATGTTGCAGCTGCTTGGAAGATTAGGAATGCTTATGCTCACCCTTCTGATGTGGCGTGAGGTCCAACCAATGGGGTTTGTTACCAACTATTGCTTGCACCCGGGCTTACAAGCCCTCCTTGCTTTCTTAAGTAGGAGGGAGGCTCTTACCCCCATTGGGGCAGTGGAGGTTTTGGGTGATTTTGACCTAGCTGCTGGACCTCATGTTTAGGCATGCATATATTGTCATACATGTCGAAGTTTACCCGTATTCTGTTCCACCTCGCTGCTCTTTGTGACAGCTTGAGGTGCGGGGCCTATGGCACTTATTGCTATGAAATGTAATAATAATAATACAGAATCGTTCAGAGTTTCATACCTCCTATAGCAAGGGTTCGATGCACATGCGTCATAAACTTAGTCCAAGGAACCAATATATGCCTATGCCTGCTAGACATAACCCATAGAGGATCGATCAGCACTCCAGCTCCCCCATGCAAACATTTGCCAATCTGAGCATACACTATTATGAAACCTAGCCCCCCCCCCCCTCCCCCGGACACATCTTTTTCAAGAGACATAGCCCCCTTCTGTCCCCACCCCTGCCCATACTGCCTACTGTCCGCTGCCCCTCATGCTCCTCCCTACCCTGGGGTGCTCCTCCCTCCCACTGAAACCCCCAAACACCCTTCACTCCAAGACAAGGCCCGGCAGCCTCCAAAACCTAACCACTAAACCCTAGAACTCACCCAAGCCCTTTTCCTGCTCAGAGCCACCATCCAAGATGAATACCGGTACCCCCTCCCATCTAACCCCAAGCCTCTGTTTCCCCATTAACACCCCCTTTGCCGCCCCCCCCCCCCCCCGCCACCCCCCAATTTATGTTTCCATTCCCCGTTCATCCCCCCCTCCCCTTCCCCCTGTGGGCCCCCCTACCCCCCAGTCTCCATTCCTCCATATCCCCCCTTCGCCCCTCCCTCCTCCTCCCCCCCCCCCTGCCCACCTGGTCTCTGTTCCTCCATCATTCCCCCCTGAGCCTCCGCCCCAGGTCCCAGTGGGAACCCCAACAGCTCCTCCCTCAACGTCTTCACATCGGACAGCCTCACCAACTTGTCGATTACCCCCACCGGCAGGTACGGCAGCTTAAACGGCTTCAAACACTTGATCGCCGCCCCCTGTAAAACCCCATCTGCTGAAAGCAGTTGTGCAGCTACAGCCTGCTGCAGCTCCTGCAGCTGGGGAAGTCCCTTTACCCCCTTAATTCCCCCTAGCATTTCAAGCCATGCGGTCATGACTGAACGCCAGGCTTTGCCCCCTCCTATTGCTACAGCCCGCTGCGGCTTGCTACTGCCGTGAGCAGTAGCTACTGCTGGTGATTTGCATGGTGCTACAGCTCGCTGCAGCCCTGACTGCCCAGCTGCTACTGCTAGACGCTTTGCTGAGGGTTCAATTACTTCTTCTTCCTCCACGTCTCCTGCTGCTGCGACCACCTCTTGTTGCTGCTGCTGCTGCTTGCGCTTCTTCCCAGAGACATCCCCACCACCACCACCACCACCAGCAGCAGCAGGAAGAGGACTATTGTCCAAGCCCGCCTCAGTTGCCTGCTGCTGCTGCTGCTGCTGCTGCTCTCCCTCCTCTTCTTCACCTGCCCCGCCCCCCTCTTCCCTCCCCACCTCCTCCCCCTCCATCAATTGCCGCGCCCCCGCACATTGCAGCAGTAGTGGCACCCACTCCTTTGCAAGCTGCTGCTGCACGTTATGTTCTGCTACTGCCGCTACAGCCTTGATCAACCAGCTACAGCGATTCCCCGCATCCGTACATCCCCCACTCGCTGCTACAGATGCTGCCTCCCTCTTCTCCTCCCACCTCCCCTCCAGACCCCCTGCTGTAGTCTTGGTCAATGTTTGACCAGAGTTGACCTTTTGTTGACCGGCGAGGAGCTCATGTTGACCGGCCTGTAGCTGCTGTAGCACTAGTGGCCATGCTACGGCCCTGTGGTGTGTTAGCAGGGCACCAAGGGCGCCTGAAGCTGGGGACCACAGGGGAGAGAACCTGCACAAAACAGAAAAAATCAAAATCTTAAGCGACACATACAAGTGTGATTCTAACGTCATAGGTTCTATCTCCAGCCCTGGACAAGCTTGAATTCCTTAGCATATCATCCCCTTTCCCCGCATCCCAGCCCCAGTATTGTCCTCCAATCACTTGAACCGATATTCAAAACCTTTCCAACGCTCCACCAAAGACGCCGAGCTCCAGCTCACCTGATGTATAGCACCCCAAGCAGCCCAGCAACAACCGCCGGCAGTAGCACCTCCGGCACCCGCCCATACTCCACATGGTTCTGGAGCCGCTCCAAAGCTACAGCCCAACTCCTGCCGTGCTCAAGCGAACACTTCTCCGTGTGGATCTGTCGCAGTAGCACCAACACATCACATGTCACTCCAGTAAAAGCTGGACTTTGGCTCGTAGCTTGACCGGTGCTACTGCTGGTCAGAGTTCCTACGTCAGCTGTAGCTGGGGCGGTTACAAATGCTGGCTGGTCAAAGCTGGTCAACACTTGCAGTGCTGCACCGCGCACTTGCTGAGAAGCTGCAGTCAAAGCTGGCAGTAGCGCATCTGCAGCTTTAGCAAAGTTGGACGTAGCAAGCAGGTCTGCTACAGCTTTTGACCTGCTGCTTTTGCTGCTACTGCCTTCTGCCTGCACTGCAGCCAGCAGAGCAGCAGCAGCATGTAGCGTAGGGTAATGTAGGGGCTGTAGCAATGTCACTTTGACTGCTGCTGCTGCTACTGCCGGCAGCTTCTCAGGTGCTACTGCTGGCAGAAGCTTTGCCAACATGGTCGCAGCTGTAGCACGAACGTGCAGAAGATCTTCCAGGTCCACATCACCCTCAGCACCAGCAGCAGCAGGCCCTACTGCTACAGCCTGCTGCTGCTGTTTGACCTGCTGTAGCTGATGCGCTACAGCCTCTTCAGTAGCATGTAGCACAGCCTCGCACATCTCCACCGCCTGTAGCACTCTATCACATGCATGGGGCAGTAGCTGCAGCCCAGCCCAACAAGTCAACAACTCCCCCTTGCTGCTACTGCCATCGTTTGACCAGGAGTTACACAGCCCCCTCACATGCCCTGCTAATGCTACACCCCCTGGCTGTGCAGTCAGCAATAGCGGCAGGCCAGAACCGGCAGCAGCTTCCGGCCGAAGCGCTTCACAGTAATCCAGCAGTAGCGACAATGCTTCGCTGCTACTGCCGCCACTGCTACTGCTCAACATAACCATACGCCCCAAAGCCCCTAACGCCTGTGCCGCAAATATCTCTGCAAGCTCTACCCCACCAGGAGGCTGTAGCAAACCCCTGATGAATGGCAGTAGCTCCTCATCAGAGGCTGTAGCAAATATCCCCATCCAGGCTGTAGCTGATCTAATGATGGCCCCGAGACCAATGCTAGCTCCCACTGCTTTCATGTGCCCATGTCCTACAGCCAGCAGCAGCCGGGCTGTAGCACCAGACAAACTCCTGCTGCTACTGCTACTACTGCCAGTCGCAGCTGTAGCAGCTGCCGGCTGTTGCATATCATCTACTGCTTCCACTACTACTGCTGCTGCTGCTCGTAATGGGGGTGTTGTAAAGGGCTGCAGCAGTGGCAGCAGTAGCACAAGCTCTTTGCACAGGGCCAAGATTTGCGCGAAGTCTTCCACTCGACTCGCCCTACAAAAACAGAGCACAGGCACAAATTCTCAAGCACGGGTTTGCTTCACTTCCAGCTTAAAACTGACTTGAGTAATGCCCCACGCCAAGGCAAAAAATGCAGTGGGCCCCCATGAGCTATTCTTTTCAACATCAAGCGAGAAACGCAAGGCATACCACCTGTGTATGTATGGTTGCGTATCGTTAAGGGGCTGGTACAATGGGCGCACAAAATGCAGCAAACAATATGGGGCCGAGGTCCTCCTTTGCTTACAAGTAGTGGACTGCCGACAAGAGGCCAGGCAGGGTTAGACAAGCATACAGGAATAACCAAGGCCAATCCTGAGCCCAACCACAAGTTATAAAATAGGGGCGCATGGCGGGGGTAACAACCCAGCCCCAGCTATATCATAATCGTTAGGCACACCCATATGCGCACAAATCCATCATATGCACGCCCATAAACAACAAAGACATGACTTAGGGTAAATGAATGTAAGGCATTGGTGGTATTCATGTCTATAGACCCCATATGCACCCAATCATGCATGTGCATACTAAACTGCACATAATTGCCATATAATAGGCACAGTGGGCGCATAAAAGTCAGCGTATCGTCTGGGGCCGGGCTCCTCCTTTGCTAACAAGTAGTGCACCGTCAACAAGCGGCCAGGCAGGGTTGGGAAATAACAATAATAGACAACACACTGCCAATTGTTCACATCCCCCATAACTCCCTCACCTGAAATACGCTACAGCCTGCTGCAATAAGTCAACCGCACGAGCAGCACTTGCTACAGCCACCTGCACCTCCCCCACCTTCTCAACCTCCCCTGCTACAGCTCTGCCCTTTGACTGTGCTGCTGCTACTGCTGCTTTGACTGCGGTCAACCGCACTGCTACTGCTGCCAGCAGGGCATCCCACAACGCGCTACAGCCTCCACGCCTGGTGTGTTCTAACAAGCGGTCCAGTGCCACTGCTGCTACTGCCGTGGCAGACTCCCGCAGCTCCTCTTGCGTAAAAGCACCTAGCACAATTACACGACAGCAAGGAAATATATTCGAAGAAATTGTCAGTAATTACAAAGTCTAGGAGTAGAATGTACAATAGGACAATATGTTTAGACTGGTGGCCGTAAATGCTTGCCTGCATGTTTGGGGCCGTCTGCTGCTTGGTCTTGTGTGACCTTTTGGCATAGCTCTTTTTGCATTTTGATTCACTGATTGAATGATTGATTGTGGTTATCCTAATCATGCTCGCAATTAGCACCGCCTCCATTGGACAATGTTCATATGCACCCTCCCATTCCTGCTGTGTTGCTCGTCTAAACTCAATGGTACTCGAGGTGCAGGGGAGAACATAAACCCCTAACCTTGACTTGGGCGCCAAAAGGTGCTTCCAGGCTATACCCTTCCTTACATTCTTTTAAGCTCTAAGACACCGATGGCAAAGCAGGGGACAGTAGACTCTTTTTGTGCAAAGAGGCTAAGCACAGAACTTATGCATGCTTGTTGATCCTTGTTTATAAACCCTATGCTAGTGAGGCCTACTGTTCTTGCACAACAGAACCCTGCTTTCTTCGCCC
>OY744506.1:1770640-1843772 GCA_963556185.1 Pseudopediastrum boryanum
CCCCCCCACCTCTCCATGACGGCAGGCATCATCTCCATGGATCCCCCCTGCATATTGCATTCCCCCCTTTTCCCCCCCACCTCTCCATGACGGCAGGCATCATCTCCATGGATCCCCCCTGCATATTGCATTCCCCCCTTTTCCCCCCCACCTCTCCATGACGGCAGGCATCATCTCCATGAATCCCCCTGCATATTGCATTCCCCCCCTCCTTTAACTATCCTGAGTCCCCCCCTCCCTCCCCCTTTTCCCCCCCACCTCTCCATGACTGCAGGCATCATCTCCATGAACTCCCCCTGCATATCTCTGGCCATTGCCACCACCAAATCAAAAAAGGGTGGCAGTGACAGCACAGCCTCTGGCGCCATCCCCCCCAGCAGCAGCTGTAGCACCTGGTGACGATGGTGGAGTAACTGCGCGAGTGACTGGGTCAACGGAGTCAACTGCCGGCAGGCGGAGAGCCAGTGACTGGCCGAGTTCAACTCCCGCCATTTCCCTAGCGTCTCCTGTGAAAGAGGAGCAAGAAGACAAAAGGTTTCTAGCAGGGGAACCCAGGGCCTTCTGCTAACGGCGCACTACTTGTGAACGAGGGAGGAGCCCAGCCGCACATGGTTTGTTGACTGTCTCAACTTCTGTGCGCACATCGGCCTCGGCTGACATCAAAATTTGAACCCCTCTGGGTGGGAGCAAGGGGTAAAATCTCAGAAAGACGGTAAGGAGCAGGAAGTGCAAGGGTGATAGGTTGTGTTTCTCCCAAAAAGAATTTAGAGCATGGGGTACACAAAGTGGCCTCACACCCCAGCCTAAGGGTGGCCTGGCTAAGGGACCTGCTGCACATAATCAACATAAACCTTATCCGACTCATACGCTATGACCAAACTGCAACCTGCCATGGAACTGTGTGTAGCAGCCGGGTCTGGTGAAGGCCAACAGGCCAACACGCATGATTCCAACCACTTGATGTAACATTCGCTATTGAAAGAAGAACAGGCCTTGCTGCGTCTCTTGTAGCTACCAACTTGTAAAACCTTGACACCATGCTGCAGCGTCTACTGCTGGTGTCCCTGGCCACCTTCACAACCATGCTGCTCCTCCTCCTCTTGCTGCTGTTGCTGCTGTTTCTCCTGCCCCTGCTATAGTCGGGCTGAATCAGCTGCTGTTGCCGCTCCTCCTGCTGCTGCTGATGCTGCTGCTGCTGTTCCTCCTCTTGCTGCTGTTGCTGTTCCTCCTCTTGCTGCTGTTGCTGTTCCTCCTCTTGCTGCTGCTGCTGCTCCTCTTGCTGCTGCTGCTGCTGCTCCTCTTGCTGCTGCTGCTGCTGCTCCTCCTGCTGCCTGCTGCTGCTGTGCTTCACTCATGCACTATTGATTCTACCATCAGCTGCTTCAACTCTTGCTCTTGTTCCTGAGTTAGCCCTTGCTGCTGCTGCTGTTGCTCTTGCGGCAGCCCCTGCAGTTCCTGCTTTGCTCCTGCCCCTGCTGCTCTTGTTGCGCCTCACTCTAACTTACTCCTGCTGCTGCTTATGCACAACCAAACACCCATAATCATAAAAGACCTGTTGCTAAGGCTGGTACTTTAACTCAGCCCTCCGTGACTGCACTTGCAACTGTGGCTATGTGAATACCACTCCTGCTGCTGCTGCTGCTGCTGCCGCTGCTGCAACAGCTTCTGTTGTAGATACTGCTGCTGCTGCTGCAGTGTGACCACATCTTCGTTGCTAAGGCACCCATATCAAAGGTTACTGTTGGTGCTCCTGTTGCTGCAACTGCTGTTGTAGTACTATCGCTGCTAATCACACCAATCCTGCTAAGCCACCCACGTTCGTGGTTCTTCTGTTGCCAGCTGCTGCTGCTGCTGCTCACCTGGAAGAAGAAGCTGTAGCCTGGTAGGGGTGCAGTACGCACACGACCAACACGGCGGTACACATCAACATCAACCTGCAGTACAGCAACAGTACACAAATAAATAAGAAAAGCATCCATTACCCCGTACAGGGGGACATCCCAGCAAGCTATATAGAGAAAAACAGGTTTTTGCCTTGGCTTTGCTGCAGCAGCTCTCTTCTGGGGCCAGCAAGGACACAGGCGACTAACACAGATCATGTCAGCAAAGGTGGCATGCAAGCTAGAAAGCTTAATCAGAGCATGTAATTGGTAGATGCTACATAAGAGATCTCATTGCCAGCCTGGATCAAGCACCACATCTGATCTGATTATATCTGATTGCTGGCGGATTAGCATCTTTGTCACAGCGAGACAACTTATCCTTATATGGCCTGACACTGCGCAGCACAGGGGGCACCCCCATGCATGCTGACGCTAATTGCCCTAGCAGTCCTAGCAGACTATACTTAGTGAAGGAGCTGACAGAGCATCGGCAGCGACTGCAACCAGCCACCAGTGCAGGGCAGTCGCCGTGCATGGCCCTCAGGAGCCCACCACCCGCTTACATCATTGACGCGCTCAGCAAATTTCTTAAATCTGAATCGATTGGGTGCACGCTGGCGAGGTGCTGCCTCTTGTTCTGAATCGCTGTCCGACATGCTGGCCCAAACTCTTGTTAGAGCGAAGAACTAGGCACGTCTGTCTTCAGCATGCATTTGTACGTACGCGACCCCGACTTTGTACAGCTGTTAAACTGATCACAATGGACAGATTACTGCCTCTTCGGTGGAGTTCCACGCAGTGCGCATGCACCGTCCAAGCTGGCTGCTAAAGCGAATGCTAGTGAGCATGTCAAGTAGCACGGTGCCCTCTGGACGCACCAATTCCCCGTAGCACATGATCCTGCCCAGAATGAGGGCACTAATCCAGTCGGCGGTGGTTCCGGAAGCGTACTGCGTCCTTTGGCCTGCAGGCAGTACCCGCTCCTTTCAGTACCTGCTGTTCTCATAAGTTGGACGCAGCATTGCCTAGCTTGCTCACCAATGGTTAGGCTCTTTTGGCACGTTGAAGCCGTTGTGGTGCCTCATGCCGTTGGCTGCCGTGACCGTCGATGGCCTGGCTGCGGTGCCTTTCTACTTCCTGTTGCCCAACCAGCTTGTCTCATATCGTTCGTCCAGAACATGGGTTCGCATCTGCAGCATTTGCTGGCAGAGGAGTCCCTCACTTCCAGCATACCCCGTTCGGGGTGGATGTGGCGGAATGCTTCACTGCGGTCACGAGTCTGCTTGCAAGCCCACAGTCTTATAAAATGAATAGACACTGGGGTAACATGGCTGCAATGTCAACAGCCACGATGAGGAACCCCACGACTTAAGTAGAGTCAAGCATGCCACGCAGAGATACACACTCTCCGCAAAGATAGCGGATAGCAGCCTCACCCTCTCTCACAGCACCAGTACCGCGAACGCTGCAACACCTAGGCCTTCTCCCTACACAGCACCAGCATGCTGCATCAATAGCTCCTAGTCTCTCCCCCAACAGACAGGAAAGGGCCGAAGGCCCATGACTTAGCTGAAAAACTTCAGTATACTCGAGCTCGTAATATGTGATCTGTACAACCTCCATCCACCCCGCAAGTCCATCACATCGCAGGCTCAGGCACAACAGCAGCTCTAAGCATGGTCTCTGCCCTTCTGCTTGACACTAGGAGGCCGCACAGGAAGCCTCGATGCTACCGTACAACTCTGGATGGCCACTCACATCCACATTGCAAATCATCTTGTACTCTGCGCTATCCCTGCTGCTCTTGCTTGCCGTCACAGCCCACTTGAAGCACCGCTGGTCATGGTCAGTAAACAAACAAACAAACATCTCAATAAGGTGCGGCAACCACAAGAGGTTGCTAGGTCGAGAGGGCTGCTAAGAAATTGCTTACTGCTGCTGGTACCGATGGTGCTCCTGCTGCTGGCCTTGCAGCTGGTAGTTCTGCTGCTGCTGTACCTGCTGCTGCTGCTGTACCTGCTGCTGCCCTTGCACCCCGTCCTCCACCACAACCACAGGCTGATACAACAATGGCTCCTGCTGCTGCCGTTGCTGTCGGCTGCTAGGGTTAAACAACCATCTAAGCATCTTGCTCCCCTGCTGCTGCTGCTGTTGCTGCTGCCCGTCCCTCTCCCCTCTCTCATGCCCAATCCCAACCCCTAGCCCCTGCCACTGCCCCCCATGACCCCCACCCCCTCCCCGTCCCCCTAAACTCGCCCTCCCCCACCCTCCCGACCGGCCCCGCCAACCTCTAGGCGGTTGGCTTTGCTGCTGCTGCTGTTGCTGATACTGGTGGTGGTGTCGGATGCTAGTTGCTGTGCTGCTGCTGCCCCCTCCACCGCTGCTGCTACTGCTGCTGCTCTGCCTGCAAGTCGATGAGACGCCCTGGTGAGGCATCCCTTGCTGCTGCTGCGGTTGGTGCTGGTGTTGTTGCTGGTGTTGTTGCTGCTGCTGGTGGTGCTGGTGCTGGTGCTGGTGGTGCTTCTGCCGTTGTACATGGTGCAACTGCTGTAATGCCTGCTGCTGCTGATGATGATAATGGTGCTGTTGCTGGTTTTGGTTCGCCACCACAGACTGCTGCTGCTGCTGCTGCTGGACATGGCTTCCGCCATTGCTGCTGATTATCCCATTCCCAATGTACTGGGCCTGTTGCTGCTGTTGCTGTTGTATACATGGCCCTTGGGCGCTATAGCTGCTGCCGCTGGCACTAATCCTCCCCTTGGGAGCAAACTCCGCACTCAGCAGAGGTGTAACCTTTTCATCGTAGCCTTCAGGAATGGGAGGTGGGCTAGGCCACTGCTGCTGCTGCTGCAGATGGTGTTGCTGCACACCCGGGCTCCTAAAACGCAACACAGGACATGCAATCCATCCAGCATTGGGTTGCTAGTGACATAACTTCAAGACAAGATAAAAACTCTTCAATGATCGCCACCACTGTTCAATACTCTCAAAGAGCACATGGTGACATGGCAGGGCTTCTGCCCCAGCAAGTCCTTGCACAGACCACAGTTGCCACAAGAGCTCATCACTACACTACAGGTAGAAAAAGCAGGGGAGGCTGATGCCACAGCAATATGCAACACATAGGTCAGACTCGAGAGAATAACATCTGCACCACTTCTAAACCTCCCTCTCCCCCTCATACCACTTCCTCCCTCCCCTTCCCCCCAATCTTCTCACCTGCAAAAGCTCGGCATACATGCATGCAGCCTGCCCCACACCATCCTCAACGGCAGCACTGCCAAGCTGACCACATCCCAGGGGCTGTAGCTGTAACACCAGCCCGGCCCCTCCCCCACCAGCCACTGCACATACAGATACGCATCATACAGTGTGGTGGCAGGGTCTGGTTGCCGCCCTGTAGCTATATGGTAGAAGGAGGGCAGCCGCCCTGCGCAGGCAAAGCCCTGGCGGCTGTATAGGTTCATGGCAGCTTGGTTGTATTCAATCACATGTAAGAAGATTGCACGACACCTGTGGAGGAGACAGCACAGGGCATTGCAGCACATCTATACTATCTAGTATACTCTGATTTGACATGAAGACCAGTTTACCAGTGCTATGCAGCAGCGCTAAGGACCTGTCCATCGGCACAGTACCCAAGCAGCTTACAGCGTGGAACAGTGCTGTGGCTTGGTTGTAAACAAGCACAGGCAAGAAGGTGCCACGCTGCACAAGTGCAGGTTGGAACAACACATGGAAAAACAAGATGCCCCACAGTGAAGACATGCAGCCCTGCATCACACACTCCAGTGGTATGGACTCAAAGTTTCTATCCCCCTTTTCCGTAACAGCATGAGGTGTGCGGCATATGGCACTCTTTGCTATGGCATATCACAATATCCAAAAAATAACATGAGCTCTAAGTACTGCTCCGTCACACCATGCCAGTGCCCAAGGGGTTAGACATGTGCAACCTGGCTAATGGCAACAGTCACACACCTTCCTTATATCCTGCACTTTTGCTATGGTAGTAAACTACGCAGGGAAATGGCACACCTTGTTCCTTTACTGCACTCCGCATTGAGGGAGGAAGGTGTGCATCTGCACAAAGTCCTTCCAATCATGCACCTTCCTCCCTTGCTTGGTTTAAACCCTCCCTATACAAGCCAAGAAAGCAATACCACATGCAGAGTCACAACAGAGAAACAACCTTCACAGCTGGTACTCGATACTTCCAATACCCACCCCTCCTCCGGCCCCCTCTGTCCCACCGCACCTCATGGTAAGCGCCTGATGACAGCTCATTCGAATGAGTGCAGCAGCAATGCCCTGGTGCCTAAACCCCTCCAGCACCCCCAGTGTGAGGATGTACACCACCAGGTCATGGTCCAGCAAAGCACTTAGCAAACCCATGAGCTGACGATCCTGTATGCACATCAACACAGGAGCAAGCCACTCATATCCATAGGAAGGAAACGGCAGATGGGGGACATCGGGTGTGCTCTCTGCCCCGCGTATACAAGGGGAGGGTACCCTTGGGCGGCCCTCATCTGCTGTAACATTAGCAGTTACAAGGGAGCATCAACCACCCTTTATTTGTATGTCAAGGTGCCTTAGGCTGCAACCTGCTTCTGTAAAAGAGCCTTTTCAGTCCTACTCTGGCTCCCACCCCCACTGACCCTCGTTCCACTCGCCCTCCCTCACCCCCTTCTCTTCGCCTCGCCAGCCCACCAGCCTCCTCTTTTCCAACAACTCCCTCCCCATTGCACTCTGTCACCCCGTCCCATCCCACCCAGCCCACTCTAGGCCTGACCAAACACCATACACATGACCTAATAGCATGGTTGGAGAGCCAGCAGATGACATGCAGCACCATTGGGAAGTAGTAAAAAAAGCATACATGCCCCTTGTTACATGCATGGTAGCCGATACTTACGATAGTGTCACACTCGTGCAGGTAGGTCGACCTGATGGTAATGAAGCCCACCAGCTGCTCCCTCCCAGCACTGCCACAGCAGAATGCAGCCATGGTCCAGATGCTGCACACCAGCAAACACAGCAACACAGCAACATATTACTGCTTAGCCAGGCTGCAGATGGTAAAATATTAAGTCATCACTAATCAACCACATCAGTTGCAAACCAGCCGACTATAATTGTGCCTGGCACATGCACACAGCTTCCTCAAGCATGTGTGCTTGTGCCATGTTTGAGAACGTGCATCAAGGAGCCGCCTTAACCAGTTTAAAACCGCACTGTAGCTCACAGGACATTGCTGAGGATGTGCATGCATGTATCCAACACACTGAACGTTGCTAGACTGCCCTGCTCGGCACCTGCTACTGGTGCTCCGTTTAACCAGCTGCCACCTGCATTGCTGCCATCTGCAAGGACTGGTAAAGACGGAACCTTGGGCCAACGTGCAGATGGGCGTATAGGGAATTCAGCTGCTGCATTCGCCAATGTGCTATTTTGCAGTTCACCCAGCTGCTGGCTGCTCTTGGTGCGGTGCACGGGGGAAGCAGAACTAGAGCAGTTGCAGGACATTTAGGAAGACCACAATAGAATGCTTGCATGTAAGAACAAGCACAGTGGACTTGCATCAAGCTGCTGCTGCTGCATGGTACATATGATGGCATCATTATGCTGCAAAGACTGCTGTATGTGCTTGGCATGCATGCATGCATGCAGGAACTTAAAGAACGGCTTTCAATAAAGGAGCTGACATGTGTGAAGCAAGGTCCATGGCTGCTGCCTAAGGACCCAAGCCCTGCACATACCGATCTGCAGCATGTGTTGCCTTGGTGAAGAAGGTATCATCATAGTCTATAGGGAACAGCTTAGAGTGTGCCTCCTGCAGCCAGAGAGCAGCAGATCATCACGCCATGGACTACGGAGCGTGAGAATTGCTTGAGCTTGGAGCTATCCTTGCCTTTAGCTCGTCGAAGTCCTTGGGTTGCAGGGGCCTGTAGTACACAGCAGATACGGGTCCTTGCTGCAGCCCCTGCTCAGGTTGCTTCCCAGCTAACATGCAGTCGGCTACATACAACGGGTATGAAGCAGCCTGAGTTGATCAGTGTGTGTTAAGTCCCAGAAGCGTAACTCCTTCGCCCAGGCTGAGAGGACACGTTGTCGCTACAGGACTAAGCACATGACCAAATAAAACAGCAGCTGAGTTGATCGGAAACCAAAAGCTGCGGACGTAGATAAAACTATATTTGAGGGCTGGCTTTCTTTAGCATGCTTCGGTTGCCGGTACAATATATGACGCACAACAGGCATGCAATCAATAGGCAATAATGATCAACCTTGCTCCCTTTGATACACATTGCAGGCAGCGATACATCATCTCTAGTGGGCATTCACATGTAGAGCCTGTCATGCCATTGCAGGTCCTGTGCATGCTCTTGGACAAGGCAGGATGTACGCGACTCACCAGGTTACCCCGCTGTACTGGACAAGGACAAAGCCAACTGAGGTGGCCTCAGTTCCTTGACGCCGGCACCCAACACATGGGCAGGACATCGGAGTGTGCCTAATTCTCTCTTATCTGCTCGTGTTAGATCCACACCTAAAAAGATGAAGTGATTGTAGTTGTGGCTGGCTGCTTCAGGTGCACCCCCAGACCACTCCTTAACTCAATGGTCCACCCTCTTTAATTTGAACATGGTTTCACACCATAGCCATACACAATAGCCATACAGCTGAGGGTCGAGGGTCGGCTGTTGAAAAGGTAAGGAGCGGCGGTAGGCAGGAAAAAGCAAGTGTTGACCTTAGCGCAAGTGACAGAGAGGGGTTGGCGTTGAGTATGTCCTCTGGCCAACAGCGTGAAACAACAGCAGGTAGGGTGCCTTCATCCAATGCACACTATATCAGCTTGCCCCCCTGCAGTTACTCACAACTGTGTTACAGAGAAGGTATGTACCAGATTGCGAGATTACCACTAACTAGCCCAGAAGGGCATCCCTTGCTTGGGAGCCAATGGAGGCTCATAGGGCCTCATGCAAGTAGTGTTGTTTCGGGCCTCATGCAAGTAGTGTAGTTTCTTTGGTGAAATGTCGCCCACCAGCTGCTCACAACAGGACTAGGCCGCCCTGGACGATATGCTGCCAATGCACTACAAGACAATAACCAATTGCCAACTACCAAATGGCCCTGTCGAACCTGGGTGCCGGTGGGGGCAGCGCCACCCACAAGGAGCCAAGTTAGGCTCCAACGGCATACTCAAGTTCTGTCAAGACTCGCACAATGGCTGCCACCAGCCAACCCCAGATCCCTTGATAGCCAATGTGTATCAGGCCAGCCCTTTTCGCCTTGCCCTGTGCTGACCAATTGACCCAGTCAACAGCAGGCCAAGACCTGCTCAGGGCCTTGCTCAGGGCCACACTCAAAGCAACCTCATCAGAGCTAACCCCATGTTTTTAAGCAAAGTGCGATTCCAAAAGGCCTGCTTTGGTGCCTTGGTGCAGCCACACCTTCAATTTTTGTTTGTTTAAGACATCGTGGCAAAGTGTGGGGCAAAACCTGCTTTTGGACTGGGAGTGGAGGACACCACCAGCCTCCAGACAAATAATAATCATTCAAGGTGTGGCAAGTGCAAGAGGTCATGAGCCTCCAAAAGAAAGCTGGGTGAGAGCCATCCGCTAGTTACGGAGCGGGACGTCCAGCTGTCAGGTTAGGGGCAGCAGATGAGCCAACAGTCAAGGATTGTATGAAGGCAGATTTTATTTCATTGCTAAAGTTTATAAAGAAAGAGGGGTGTACTGATGCCATAACATGGATGCAACCCTTGTACAGGATGTAGTGGGTCAGAAGTCTGACTTTGGATTGCATCTCTGTCTCTGATGTGGACACGGCTTGCCCGCTGCTGTAAACGGTACAAATAGTGTGCTAATTCTAGTCTGAAAGCCGTTGAGCTGGACATGTCCCCGAAATGGGCATGCTTCGGTAAACTATTCTGCTGCTAATGGGTATGCTGTTGCAGGTAAAACGCCCCGGTTGGTACAGGTAATCAGAGCAGTGGAGCCGGTGCGGGCGAGAATAGCAGTGTCTGCCATGCAGTGCTGAAAGCGAGAAAAGCTGGGTGCAGCAAAGAAAGCAGGTTGCAACCACCACCTCAAACCGTACGGGCGCCCCCTTTGAGGGGCCATGATGTAATCGTAATCGTAATCGTAATCGTAATCAAACCTAGACCTTGTCTCGCTGTGACCTGATTGATGAGCTTAAAAGGCTGCCCAGGTCTTTTTTATGAGCTAAAAAGCTGAATGGGCCAGGGCCGATGGCCGCTTGCTTTCCTTGCCTGGGGTGCATGGATATTTCCAGTTTGCATCTATATGTGCCTGCACAGCTCTTGGTGTGCTCTGTTTGTCATGGACTCCAAGGCTATGACAGCGGAGGTCAGTTAGTGTTGCCGTGCCGATCGGATGCCACCTATGCGGTACACCGGGACCCACGGAGATTTGCATGCATGGCAGATTTTGTAGGGTAAGATTGATCCAATCGGTAGAATAAAAAGGGTTCTGGTAACATATCAGTGCATAGAGGCACTTTAGCTGTCTTGCCATCCGGCTTGGAGCACAAGCTCACTCAGCAGGCGGGCAAAATCACGGTGGAGTGTTTGCCCAATCAGGCAGCCCGCACATGTGAACGGAACGGCATTGGCAATCCCTTAACAAGTTTTCCGGCATTGACAATCCATTGCCAATTTCAGAAGTATTGAGTTCAACGCATGAACCTCTTCGATGCCGGGGATGTATCGATCGGTTTACTTACGCATGAAGAGAGTACTGTTCTCAGAGACGAATTCCCTCTCTCTCAAAGAGGAGTTCCAGAACCTGCCAGAACATGGCTCACATACAGAGTCAGTGACGAAGTAAATTTACATAGTTGGGATACCAGGTTCTGCACCCAAGGCAAAGACAAGTGAAGCTGCACCTCTTCCAGCAGCTAATCAATTCTTACAAACACTCCAAAATTTTCCAAAAAAATATACTCCATCAGCAGAGATTGCACAGCACACAAAACTACACAAAGAGACCCAGAACAACACTTGTGCTGAAAAGGCTGACGAGATGTTGACAATCTGTGAATTGAAGCTCACCCTGCCTGCAGACTGACTTGTTTGTAGAATGTGTGCAGCAAAATGAAGATACTGCCCAGCGTTCACAAGATCAGCATCTTCATTCACTGGCAACATTTCCACTCCCACACTCAGTCTGAAGCTAGACAGTAACTGCAGATGTGGACAGTAATGAAAACTCTGATGTATTGATTGGACACAAAAAAAACTCAGCACATTGCACCAGGCACACTTCAGTAGGTCCATGTTGACAACATTCCACATACACTAGGATGAGACCTGCATGCATACGACTCTGGCCTCTTGCTAGCACATCACATCAACACTCATGCCAGACATGTATTTCAATTTCCGCATGTGCTTCACCTTCACACCACATCTCTCAAGCAGCCAATGTGCCAGCTAGAGATTGTGACTTTCGCTGCCAAGAGCCAACCCTTCACTTCCCACCCACCCTCAACAATCTGTAGAATTGCCGCTCACATAAGGTAAGCGAAAACATACAAGGACGGATACAACTCCCTCCCACATTCAACACACCCTTTTCCAATCATTCACCCTTCACTGAAGAGAACAGCCAGTTTACTGGGCAAGCTCCTTAGTTACCAGGTCGGGGATGGCAGTCACAGGAAGGTTCAGGTCCTTCTCAATGTCATCCAGCTCAAGGATGGCCTCCTTCTCAAAGCGCAGGGCCAAGTGCTCAAAGATCTCCTGCTTGACAACCAGCTCCTGAGCGGTGAAGGCAGCAATGGCAATCATCGCCAGGCGGCCGTTGTTCAGCTCCTTGGTCTGCAGCTCCTTCAGGGCCTCGGGCTCAGTGGGCTTTAGGCCAAGGGGATCGAAACTGCGCAGGTAAAACAAACACACTGTCAGAACAAGGTGATGCTGACAACAAACACACTTTGCCTTCAGCAATGTAAGGCATGGAAGGAAGCAATGTCCATGGCAACCTCCTCCTTGGAAATGAACATGCAAGATCGTTCTATCCACAACGGCTGCTCATGATCGTTCTATCCACAAGTGCCACAGGTTTGGCTGCACAAACAACAGTCTTCTCTAATTCTACAATCATGCACAAACTAGATGGTCAAGCACCCAGCAACTCTGCAGCCACTTACCCCAAGTCACCCATGTCATATTCATCCTTAAGGGCGTTGAATCCCTGGCCAGCAGGAGTAGCCCAGGCCAGGGACACCCTGTAAGACTCAGCCAGGCCAATGGCTATGAGGAGAGGCTCCCAAAAGCCCTGACGCACTTGCTGGAACTGATAGATGGCAGGACCTGCAGACAGTGAACAAGTTGGTCAGTGCTGATGTATATAACCAGGTATACACTAATAAGCTCGCTACTGCAGTAAATCGATGGCACACTGAGAGACTGCAAGCTTTCGGATGGGGCAGACAAAGCATGATAAACACGGTGCAGGACTCGAGGGCAACACAGGTCGTCACTTACCAGTGATGTGGCCATCGAAGTTCACGAAGGCGGGGAAGTCCTCCAGCTGCTCACCCACGATGAAGCCCAGGGCAGCAAGCATAGCCACCCTGCCGTGGGTGATCTCGCTCTCGCGCCAACGACGGACATCCTTGATGCTGGCAGTGCGGGCCAGGTTCAGGGGGTCAAACATGTTGGGGAAGGGCTGGCTGATGCCGGGCAGGGTCTTCAGGTCTGCACATTTGAATTGTGGGGGGTCAGCGCTAAGTCTGGACAAAAGCACTCGTTCTAAGCCCGTCTGATCGGTCCAGCCAAGACCCGCAAAGGAGGTACAAGTCTTCTGCATGAGCAGCCTTGAGATAGGATCGTGCATGTTGGTTGGATTTGCCTATGAATTATGCAGCAGCAACGTTGCAATTGCGAGCTTCCCGGGGCGCTAGTCTTGTAACTGCCCGGCTGCACTTACAAGCTACGGTGTCCTCATTGACGGAGGGAGCTGCAGCACGAGCAGCCACGGAGGGGCGCTGTGCCTTCTTGCTCACGGCGGTCACGCCGGAGGCAGCGCCACGCATGGAACGCATGGTCAGAGCCATTTCGACAGGTGAGATGACTGAGTGCACAAAGGCGTCCGTTTAGGCAAAGCTGAACAGGTTGAGAGTGCTCTACCCACAATAGGGCCTTGTGGCCGTATATATATGGAGCGTTTCAGAATACAATTGAGTCTATCTCAGCGCGTTGGTGGGTCACCAACATTTGCCAAGCGCTCCGTTGTCGGTTTTCGTGAGTTCTGAGCCACAAACACCGGCGGCGTACGCCCCACTTGAGTGTGCAGTCGCACACTCGCACACCAACCCAACATGCGCACAGGTCCCATTCTAGGTGGCGCTGACGCATGGGGTGAGGGCATTCCCTGTGGACCCTCGTGGGTGCCACCCCGATCACATCGATTGGCTTCTCAGACACTTACAATTGGAGCACCTAGCATCTCTTGCTATGCTTGACAAGACTTTCTACCAGCTTAGCGACAGCTGAATGTTCTGCAAGAAGAAACCCAGCGTCTTTGCAACCCCCACGCTTTGCCAGCACCTTGTCTACAGCCTTCAACACTATGCGCTTCTCGCTAGCCCCTTCTAGAACACCAGACTGTACATAAGGCTTCACCAGCGACTGAACAAAAGACCGCACTTGGGATTTTACCTGCGCATGCACGGCTGCCTCGGCTGCCACTGCTTCGGCAGCAGCAAGTGCTGCAGCTTCTGCATCATGTGCTGCACATTCTGCATTCCCACTAGCTCCCCCTGGAACCCCTATGGCTGTGCTGCTTTTTAACGTCTCCTTTTCATGTCTCTGGGCTGCATTGGCGTGCTGTCCTCCCAAACTAAGCTGCTGAGGTGCAACTAGTTGCTTTTGCGCAGCAACTAGTACATCATGCTGGTGCTGCAAGTGTCCAAGCTGGATGCCCCCTGGGTCATGCGGTAGCTGCCGCTGTTGTAGAGGACTTGCATCCTCTGGCTGCTGCTGATCTAATGCCAAACCTACTGCATGCTGATGTTGATGACCATCATCCTGCTCCTGCTGCTGCTGAGGCCGAAGTGATGCGCTTAGTTGCTGCCATGTCTCTGGTGGTATTGCGTCTGCTGCTGCCATCAGTTTGGGCGATTGGCGATGATACGCCTGCAGCACAGAGAAACAAACAAACATGACTGTCAACATTCATATTGAACAGATCACATGAATGCTGTTTGTTTCTTCTTTTTTCCTTGGATGAAGATTTAAAGCATGATTGTCAAGTCAGAGTGTTGTGGTGTCATCGGATAGCTCAGAACCGCACCGCATAAGACATGGATTTGGCATGCAATAACAAACATAGGTGAAGCCTATTAGCAGTCTGGACATGATTCAAGGGGATTCTGATGGACACTGTGCGCTTATCTGCAATGAATGGAGGGGGGGTGGGGGGCAGGGTACTGGGGTTGTTGGGCGGTCACAAAGCATGCTGTATGTTGCAGTCACAGTGGTCATAGTGGCATGGCAGCAGGCACTCTCACCCTAAGGTTTAAGACATACTGCAGCCCACAGTCTTAGACATCAAGAGGCCCAAGGCTTAAGCAGAAGACAAAAGGGCGGGAGATGCATGCGCTGCAACCTCAGGCAGTCCCACGAGTGAATCAATCAATCAATCAAAAGGCAAAACCAGCTATGCCAAAAGGTCACACAACCCCATGTAGCGCAAACCCCTGATGACTGGTCAGGCGTCAATACAAACAAACAAACAAACAAAAATTTAAGGTGCGGCAACCGCAAAGGGCTGCTAAGTCGAAACGACCAAACGCACCAGCGGATGGGTCCAAAAACAATGGAATCCATACCACCAAGCAAGAGGAATACCCAAGCAGACATCCAACTACGGACACGGTAAACAGTAGCACCAGCAAACAAAGCACCAGCAGGAGACTGATGGGTGTGATCAAATCAAACACAATCCAGAGCACCAACCAAGCAGGAGGTCCAGTAAGTCCACCGCATATGTACCACCCAAGACGTCCAGCATACCAACCAAGGCTAATACCCAAACATGTAGCTATTTAGACTGCAACCAGTTCCTCATCAGACGAATCACTAGGAACATCTGTCTCCGACTCCGAATCAAACATATCCAAATATTGACCTGCCGGGAGCAAGATATCCGGTAAATCCACCACATCAGTACCACCTGACTGATGGCAGTACCAACAGACACGAACACACACGGCCACATACTTGACCAAGGCCGAGAGAGGGACACAGCCAGTGGCTGACAGTGCCCAGAAATCAGCATACCGGAGCGAGGACAACGCGGCCACGGGGGGAACCACAGCTGCCAGAAACAAATCTCTAGCCTCAACAATCGTGGGGTGTTCACACACGAACAAACAATGTGCCTCATCATCAACTACTGTGGAGCTACACCGCAAACAAGTGCGTTGAGAATGCGGAAGGGGGGGCGGAAGCCAACGCCCAGTATGGATACGCAAATGATGGCAACCAAGACGAAAACGCAAGAAACGTACCAACACACCATGAGACAGTCGACAGGAGTAAAAAGAAGGGACAACGCCCAAAACATGTGTACCAACAACCCTGAAATACAGACCAATACGGGACCCAGGACCATTGACAACCTGGGACAGACGCTGAATGTGCTCAGTGTACCGAGTATGCAATGCCTCATCAATGCCATCAATATCCAAAGGCAAGCAAGCTCGCAAGGTGCGAGTAAGACCACCTTCACGGGGCAAAAGGATCCGTAGCACCTGAAAAAGAGCCCCCACAAAGTTATGGGCACGGGAGCGAGTGGAGAGAGCATCATCAATGTTCTGTTGCAGTCAACCAATATCGTGATCGCAAAGAAAAGGTCCAGGAGCCATTCACAGAGCATATTGCACTTAGCTATGCCACTACCAAGGTCTTTGGATGTCTGCCTGTCTTCATCCCTCACGGCCCTAGCTCTTGATCTGCGTCTCTTCCAATACACAAACTAGTCAGGACTATGTGGTGCTGCAGTGATCTATATGCACTCATGTAAGCTGGCTCTCAGGTTCAGCCTGCGGTCTGCTTGTCTCTGTCTCTCGTGATTTAAGCGCTTTATCTCAATCTCTCACCCTTAACACTCTAAGCAACTGGTTGGAGTCATGCCGCGGGTGCTGCACGGGGCCTAGGGCTGTGCAACGGTCTCTCTTAAGCATATGCACTCATCTGCCATCCGCTAGCACCACCCAAGTAGACTCAATGCCAACTCAGCACTGATCTTCATCAGGCAGCTTGCATGACTCCTGCTACCTCCACCCTTTGCAAACTGGTGGATTGTATCTGTACGGACCTAAAGCTTGCACCCATGCCCCAGGCAGAGGCTTACCTGAGGATTAGTGATGCTCCTATAAAGCTTGCGCTCCGTTTCCAATGCTGCCGCTGTAGCTGCTTGGACCAAGGCTGCATGTGTGGCAAGAGCCTGCATAAGCAAAGAAAACAGAGACTTAAGGTGCGGCTGCACACAAAACAGCTAGGTCAAAACGACAAACACACGACCAAACCCCTTTCTCTACTCAACGGAACAACAAACACCACATAAAAAAGGCGGGCTGAGGAAGCAAAGCAGGGCAGCACATCAAGTTGCCATCCATCCATTAGTTGGCTAAGCATGGGAGCTAGCGGATTGGAAAGGCTGCAAGTGATAAAAATATGCTGACAATAGGACTGTGTCCATAGGCATCCCCCTGTCCGACATTGGTCTACATGCATCCGTAGCCACTATGTAGTCTACATGATCCTTGCCGCTAACAGCACTGTTCTAGACACAAGATCGGCAGAACACATGGAATGCGCTCCTGACATAATGTCGGACCTCCAATGAGCAGCTCATGTCGTCACAATAGATGTCCAACCGCTACAGTGCAGCTTGAAGTTGCTTAGACATATTGTTACCTCTACTCTAGATCTCAGGGACACAGAGCAAGGAATGCATTTCATATCGCCTCGTAAGAACAATTGTCACTGTTCTGGTGGCCACACGCAGGCACTAATACAGAGCACAAGTACAGGGCGCCTTTACAAAGAGATGCATGTCCTGGAGCCGCAATGCCAGTCTGCAGAGCTCAGTGCCTGTGGCAGCACGTTGTTGCCTTTTCCAGAGTGGCCATGGCCTTTGTTCCCAGTTGCAGTACACTTGAAGGCTTGACACATGTCATATGTGCTGTATGCATGTCAACCTACCTTCTCCTGCTCTTTTTGTGTGCGGAATTGCAGCTGCTCTAGCAGTAAGATGAGGTACTCTCCCATGAGCCGGTTGACCACCTGGCATCCACAGGCAAGCAGCAACATCAGAAGGCCAGGGTCGGACAGAGCTGCCAATGCAAAGAGGAAATGTCGTTTCTGCAGCTGTTGCTAGACTGCCGAGAGCATCTTCATTGACCACATGTGGGCTGTGGGCGCCAGGCAACAACCTTGCCACTTGCTTGCAGTGCTCTAGGTGTGGCGATTAAGCAGGTCAGGCAAGAATTGGTCTAGGTAAAAGCAGTACCTGAGCAAGCAGATTAGCATGGCAAAGGCATGAAATGCACAAAAGGCATGTAGTGACAGCAGCCATTAACCAGGTCCCTGCTTGCTTGATTTGGTATCCCACAATGGTTCCTAAAGAAGAGGGCTGGAAGCAGATCAATGCCCTTTGCATAATCATTGAGAGTTTTGGGGCACATTGTTCCCTAGCAAACTCAATTTGCAACAGCTAAGCTCTTGCTCCCATGCTAGGCCACACCGCTGCTTCTCCAATGAAACGACCCCAAGGCCAAGTCCATTAAAGAAGAGGAGCTTTGCTGCCTACGGCAGGTGCTCATCTACCATACTACTTGCACTGATTGAAACATGGCCTGAGGCTGCCAATGTGCTTGCCCTGCAAGAGGTCTGTCTGAGACCTTCGACCAAGAACGCACGGTAGAGAGCCCTTCTATGGTCGCTGGCACTTGGTGCGCTGAGAACCGTCCAAGCCTTTCGTAAGTGGTGGATGCAATGAAGCTTCTTGTCAGGTGGGCCTCCAACACATGAGCCCCTGCATTGCAGCCTGAGTGCCGGTAACGGTATCACCTATCCTTTGCATGCACCACTTGCTTAAAACTCCCTCACCTGCTGCCGTGCTGATTGGGTGAGGAAGGACCTGGGTATGAAAGCCACAAATGGCCGCTGGGGAACAGGCACTAAAGCCAGAGCACTGGAGCCTGTGTACAGCAACGACAGCAGCTATGTTCAGAGCCTTGAAAGCTGCGGCTTCATATAGCTTTGCAGCAGCAATTCCCTTGGGGGAAGGTCGGCTTGGGGCTGCAAGGCGTCTGGTGTGATTGGGAGTTGCCACAGATGTGTCAACAGAGGCTCACAATGGACCATAGGACTGACTAGTAACCGACTTCTAGCCACCTCGACTCGAGAGAACTTCCTATTACAGTGGGGTCGGAGGTCCCCGCAGCCTCACGGATGCTCGACCCTTCAACTGTACGCATGTGCAGACCAAAGTCAAGGGTTTTCCAGAGGTGAGAGTCCTTTTAGAGTGCAGTATCTCTAGTTTGGTTGGAGGGGGGGGACACGCAGGCTAGGGCAGCAGGGGAGGAATGGATTATACCTGACAGGCTTGCTGCAGAACCTATGGCTTGGGATGAAGGTGCATTTGCAGTCCCAGCTTGAGGCGCCGGGGCAGCAGGGGCTCTTGCGTATACTGCAGGGCCTTGTCGTAGCTGTTGCTGTTCGTCAGCTGTGTCATCGAAGAGGTCCGCGAGAACTTCTGGCTCTGTAGGGGATGCAGGCTGGTGAGGTGGTGGTGCTTTGTCAGGTGCTGCACCAGGGGCCCCACCTGCAAGGGCAATCCTTCAATCTGGGAGCATTTTCGATAACCACTGTGCGATACTGCTGAAGTTCTGGGCTGGATGTTCCTCAGGGTGCATATCAGCAAGTTTAGCAAGCACCAGTATGTTGGCACTTACTGGAGCTTGTACTGCTTCTGGATTCATTCTGTGCAATCACACGAGCTGCATGGAAGAGGATATCTCGGCCAGTAGTTGAAGCCGCGACAGAGGCAGAGGTTTGGCCAGGAAGAAGTGCAACCAGCCTCCTCATGTGTGCAAGGTTGTCCCCCATCCCGTGCATTGGGATGCAGGGCAGTGTTCAGGATACATGGGCGGCCCCCGAATGACCCATCAGAGACTTGTCAATAGACAGGAGCAACTCCTCCTCTGATCACAGCTCGGCTCGCGCAAGCATTGTAATTGCCGGACAGCTAAAAGCAGACAGCCTCAAGGGAGCAAATGCTTATCCATCAGGGGGAACATGAGGAATTCGGCCGTGACAAGCGAGACAGCAGTGGAGAAAGCAAACTTAGAGCTTTAAGGCGTTCTCGGCTGGGGCTTTATCAATATAAAAGGTCATTGACCTCTGCATTGGGATCAGATGGTTACCAGACGTGCCAGCCCCTATGGAAACCGTTCATGATGCCGTACGAGTACTACGGTTCACCCGTAGATGGTTCTGCAGCTAGGCCCTATCGAAGCAGAACGAAACAGGCTCAGGCAAGTCGGCACCAGCCGCTCACGCTCAGTCAGCTGTCGAATCATCACTCCGCCCCTGCTAGTGCAATGAACAAATCACGGCGTGGCACACATACAAGGCACCGGCCCATCCTGCAGTATTTAAGCTACAGGAGCAGCGTATACCTGTTAAACTTAGTTCGGAAGTTCGTTTGTGCAAGATACCATCGGCTTCAAGGCTGAACTGGACTTGTAGCTATGCACCCGGTCCACATGCGGCCTGATCCGAACGCTCTATACCTCGTAAATACGTTCATAGGATGGCAGGCAACTCTGCGCACGATTTGGGATTATTGAAAGGTTGCGGGAAAGCGAAGATAAAGGGCAGCGCTCAGCAGATAAAGCTGTTGTTGCAGAAGGCTAATGCGCTGGGCGAGCAAGCTGCGCAAGAAGAGAGGGAGCGCACGCGCCTTCAGCGACAAGTCCTGTGTCTCGAGGAGATGATACACCGTGGAGGTCTCTGGCTTGCATCGATTCCTGAGGTCCAGCGACTGGCGTTGGGAGAGAAGGTGGAGAGCCATCCCAGCACGACAGGCTCGGGGCCCAGTACGCCATTTGATGAAGACATGACAGAAGCCAGCACAGGGGTGCAGCAGGCTAGCTTGGCTCCCGAAGAGGTGTCTCCTGGGGGGAGTGTTGCCAGCCTGGTATGCTCTCTCGACGCATCCTCGGATTATATGGCAAACATACTGCGCGGCCTTACACCAGAGTTTGCTGAGGCACGTAGCGGATGGACGTGGCAGCAATGGAACACGCAATACGCAGAGTTCTGCAAGGCAGCATCGTTCCTCCTCACACAGCTGGACTCTCCGGTAACCATTCCGGAGGTGCGGGAGCAGCTAGACCAGGCAGTTACGGCCATCTCGCTGGACATTTGCTGCCTGGTTATGTATTACGCGGAAACAATGATCCAGTGCAACACCCGGAACTGCAGCACAGGCGCCCACGAAGCAGCTCCCACAGAGCTTTGGGAGCATGTGGCAAGCAAGCTGCAGCTGAACCGTGAGGCGCGACAGAAGCTTGCAGCGGGCTACGAGAGTTACTCCAAAGTGCAGGCAGCTGAGCGCACGCCTTTGCTGCAGCAGCTGGACGTCTACTCGCAGAAGACAGAGGCATCTGATGCAGGCTCCTCTGCTGTGTTGTCCGAGCTGCTAGATGCCCTTGAGCACAACATGAAGCGCAGCCAGCAAGCTGGAATAAGTGTGGCCTATTTGATCTGGAGCACTTTAACCAAGGAGCAGATGGCAGTGGCCCTGGTCTCCAGCTTCCCCTTCTGGATAGCAGCTGTCCCATGTAAGTATTTAAGGCTCTGCAGCCTAGGGGTCACCCTTGGCATTTCTTCAGCCCTGCAGTGGCTAACATTGCTTTTTTACACTTCGACCTTTTCTGTGACGATTCTGCTCTGGGTGAGGCACACGGGTGTGGGAGTGCTTCTTCATGAGTTTATTCTTTAGGATGTCTTGTACTTAACTTTGGGCTCTTGTTATGTCAGGAGGGGTTTTGGGGCTGGTGCAAGCACTCTCTAGCCTGTGCTGCATCCTCCAGGTCAGTTTTAACATGCAAACTGGGGGCATGAAGCCAAGCAAGCCAGGGTTGTGCTGCAAAAGGACGTTCTGCTCGTCCTAGCTGCCTTTCCCATACGCATGGGGCATGCTTGCCTGGATGTACCCTTGCACATGCGCAAGCATAGGGCAAGGGTAACCTCTGAATTTGTGTTGTGGGCATCAGTGACTTGCATGACAAGCACAACCTGACTTGAAAGCACGACCAGGGCTGCATTTACAAGTGTCAACCTTTGACTGCTGCCCCCAACCAGATGTGAATTGGAACAGTGGCATGATGTGAAAGCTGTTTCTGACATGATGTGCAAGCTGTTTTTTCCATGGTTGCATCTACTCCCTGCGGATTGTGCTGAGCCATGTGCTGTGTGCTTGCTTCTATGTAGTGTGCAAGGCGGTGCATGAAGCCCTGGAGAAGGATGAGGAGGGGGCGCGCAAAGTACTGCTGGACGAGCTTGCCCACAAATCTCGGTCAGTATGATCCTGCCTCCAAGCAGCAGGAGGAGCGCAAAGGATCTCAGAGGTAGGGGCAGCTGCTGCTGCTGCTGTCGCTAATGCTGTTGTAGCAGCGGGGAGGGCACTAGCAGCAGCAGCAGGGAGGGCACTACCAGCAGCAGCGGGGAGGGCACTACTAGCAGCAGATGAGCTCGTGTGCTGCTTGCGCTGTAAGCACTGAAGCATCAGCTGCCCCATGTTGGAGTGCCATTATCGGCAGTTGGGGACTGTGGGGGGTTGGAACAGTCTGCAGAGGGCCTGCTTTTGTGCTGAGCGGGGTGTAGCCCTGCAAGATGCTGTGGCATATTGTGGGATCATGGTTTGGGGTGGGCATGAGCTGCTATTAGGGTGAGGAGTGCCAGGAACAGTACTGGCCGCTGTGGCTTTACAATCTGCGGTTCGGGAGGAGCATTTGTACGGATGATGGGGGACGATATGGTGAGGTGGGATACATGTCCCGCAACAGGATCAGCAGTAGGACTGCATTGCCGGCAGCTCCAGAGCAGTGTACATTGTGAGATTCAATCAGGGCACATCTATTCAGCCTCAGCTTGTGTGTGGGCAGGTCCACCATCGGTTGTGTGGCTTTGTGATTGTGATCAGGAGCCTTGTGTTTATGGCCTGGGTCTGTTTGGCCATGGGCATAGCTGGTCTTGCGTTTTGATTCATTGGATCAGGGCACATGCTTGCAGGCTTGAAGGAAATCTAGCTGCATGGTATAATGGTGGGCTGCACTGGTTGCAAGGAGTAGGCTGAAGGTTGTTTTGTAGAGAGTATGAGGGGCTGGTTGGGTTTTTTTGTCCGTACTGCTACCTGGAACAAGTGAACTAGAGTCGCTCTCTCCCAGGATGTTTTATGTAATCTAGCTGGGCAGGTTTTGTGGTAAGCCACAGAATACTGAAGGTACCTGGGAAAGTGGGTTATATAACAACCCTTGGTCAGGGTTGTTATATCGGCCTTCAACTGAGCTGCAGTTTCGCAGACATTTGTGTGGTTTGCATAACACAGGTCGTGATGGAATTTATATGCAAGTTCTAGAATTGTGTCGAGTTGTGTTTCTTGCGCTGTCTTTCTCACAACCATATGGTCACAAGTAATATCCTTGGGTGTTATGGTTGCATAAGCCAGGCACCTGACAAGAGGGGTTGCTCTTTATGGCTCTTGCCTGGGAGATAGATAACAAACAAAAGGTGTACCGTGTGATGACTCACACAGCTCCTATCAATGTATTGCAGGACTGCACATGACCGTTGGAGTCCTCAGAGCCAGGCGGGAAGGAAGTGGAGTACCATACCTATAGATTTGCATGTCAGGGAGCCATGTGCAAGGTTAGTGCCGTTTGTTTTTCGACGCGATTGAAGAGGGTGTTTGGATCCATGTGTGTTGATTGCTGTGTTACAAGGGGCTAGTCTGCGGGTGAATCTGTAAGAATACTGCAATTCTATTGCCAGCGAAACCTTGACAAAGTGGGTGCTGTCTAGCTGGTCTTCACAACTCTCCGGGAGCAGCGGTTTTTCGTTCTGTGCGCTTCACGATATGCTTATGAATAACGCAATTGCCCAAGAGCTCGTGCAAGATGTAGGAATGAGCCCCCTAACATGAGCATGGGAGTAGGACACTGTCATGTCTTGCGGTCTAGGTAGTTGTGTTCGACCAGCCTGCAACAGGTTCTGCTCCTGCTGGGCAGAGTGCTGGGGTTTACTCTGATGAAGTCGCAGGCCCTTTGCCATAGTGAAGCAAGGGGTATGCTGGCCAGGTGAAGCTGAATGGGGTATCGAGTCAACAGCAGTTAATGAAGTGTGGGGCGCTGAGCTGGTGGCAGCCATGAGGGCACCTGTCTCATGGTGCCCCGCCGTCAATTTTGATTTTTTTTAAAGTGCTACAGCTGCGTAGTGCCACCACATGTCCCCTTCTGAATCCCCCACATGGTGCAGGAGTGTGTGAGCATATTGCAGTGGCTGTACATGGTCGTTGGGTGATGTAACACTGCTTGGACATGTTTTATAGCAGGTAGTGCTCCGCATATTGGTATGAAGGCGTACGGTCGTCGCCTTGCGATGTTTTGGTGGGCAGTTAGCTGTGCATTCTCTGCACATAAATGCAATGCGCTCATGCTGAAGGTGTCGGATGGGATTTATGTGTTTGGACAAACCACACTGAGCGATAATGCAGTATCAGAAGCGGGGTCGGCTTTGAGATGGGCTGGCTGGGCAGGATTTGCTGTGTGTTGTTCTGTGCTCATTGCACGGAACTTGTTGAGCATGGCTGACAGATTTTGCATCAAGAAGGGTCCTGTCATGGGGAAGGGTTACGAAGTTGAGGCCTTGTATGGATGCCCCCTGCAGCAGGTGCTGGTGACCTTTGGGGCAGCCGCTCTGTATGAGGGTTTTGGCTGGTCCTGACTGTGTATGAAATGAAAGAGAGGTGGCAGTACGCACCGCCTCTTTCTTAAAACTACGCAGGGCTAACGCTCGGCGTCCACTCACAGGTTGCAGTTGTGCAGCGGGTGTCACCTTGGTTAGGCGATGCCCACTGCAGCAACTGCAGATTTCTTTCATTCCATCGGGGTGATGGTCAGTGTATGTGTTAGGGGTTCTGTTTAGGACCCATCAAGTGGCAGATCATAATGAATTTGACATGGGGCCAGCAGCTGCCGCCATCCAATGTGAAAGAGAGTCAAAGCAGGCAGTAATTTAAAAACTGTGGGGATATGTTCAAGCAGAGTTTGCATAATGAAATGCATGCTGTTGGAGAGCTTTGTGATGAAATACTGCCGAGGGACTTTTTCAATCGCAGAAGCTGCTGTAGACGCTGCTGTTCTTTACAGTCAACACATGAGCAGTAATGGCCTGTGTCCAATGTTTTATTACCATCGGCTCTTTCTGCTGCCCCAGTTTGTGCAGAGGGAGTTTTTGAACTGGAGGGGGGCAACTTTCTCTCCCTGGCAATGTTCAATGTTCAGTTACTTCTGATGGACCAAGTTCCAGTATTTCTGCCCATGGAGCCTAGGTTGGCTCTGTACGGGCGCCCCCTTGGAGGGGCCATGATGTAATCGTAATCGTAACCTGAAGAGACAGATGCCATTACAGAGGGGGTGTTGTAATCTGGAGGAAGGGGCGGGCAGGGGGTGTTGCTTGGAGCAGGCTGTACGGTCCAGCCTAGGGTAAACAGTTTTCGTGGGGTGTCATGCCAAAGAGGTCATGCTCTGTATGTCCGGAATGAGAGCAATGGGAGGCCAAGTATTGGAAGTATAAGTAGCTGACGTACTGCTCGGTCGATTTATGTTGGAGATGCTCTGTTCCACGTGTAGCTGCGCACTCATGCATGCAAGTGTGATCTGCCGGAAGAGAAGGTTAGGTCTGCGATTCTAATGGAGCTCTCCTTGGTGCTTGGTATGCAGAGATGTCCTATGAACATGGTTTGGAGCTGCTGTGTATAAGAGCAAGCATGGTTGTGACATGCATTTGAAATATGTGGGGTGTAACTTGCGGATATGAATGTGGGGGTTGGGTGGGTAGAGCACCGTGTGCTCCTGCGCTGAGACAGAAGCTTAAGGAGCATTGGTGGTTGTTGTGATGCCTGTTTGCAGGGCATGGGCAGATTGTGAGACGTAAGCAAGAAACATAGCAGATGTCCTTTCATGTCGGTGAAGCAGACCGGTGCGCCTTTTGGGGTTGGGTGGATGAAGGACTGTGTGCTGAGAGCGAAGCTTACGGAGCAGAGGTGTTTCTTGTGTTCCTTGTTTGCAGGATGTGGGCCAGCACGTCATGATAAGGAGCAAGAAACATACCAGGTGCCCAGTATGGTCAGCATATACAGGAAATGTAAAGTATGGGGAATCCTATGTTTGAAATGCAAAGAGCAGGTCGTTTTACAGACCCTGCTGTATAGTTCGCCAGCCTTGTGGCCAGCAAGGCCATCTAAGTATATTTGCTAAAAGCGGCTGCCCTGACTCTGAGGGCTTAAGGTGATTGACATCTAAGCCGTGGCTGTTGGCTGGTCTGTTTCATTGTGTTAGGGTATGAAAGTGCTCTTGCGACACTTCATCGAGTTAAGTAATGCGATTGGATGTAAGACTGCACACAAGGAATTATATGCCTACATGAGGTCATTCGCAGAACGGACTGCACCGCTCTGGTCCTTGCCTTAATTTGAAGATCGCAGCCATGCCAAGGGACAAACAGGAAGAGGGCAAATGGAACTGGTGTTTTTGGTATGTTGCAGCTAGCAGCCCCCTTGCGGTTGTCACACCTTGAAATGTTTGGACTGGCCCTGAGTGGCACACACATGTGATCTGGGCTGTTGAGAAGGTAGCAGCATCTTGAGCATGTGCCCATGCAGACCAGAGGTAATAAAACCCTAATGTTCCATTAGCGTTTTAGGGTTTTATTACCTCTGTGCAGACTGCAAAATGGTGGGGGTCCCTTACACAGGAGGGGGCTTAGTGCCTGCTGCAGTCAGTTGATTGAATTGCAATTCCTGTTGCTAGTGCTTTTTCGTTTGGGCGTCCTCTCTGGGTGCCAAGAGAACCAGAGAAGATGATATCACATAATCACAGCATTGCCTTGTTTATGAGCTGTCATTTCTACATTTGGGCTCAGTTATGGAGGATGAGTATCATGTCCTGTTTGAATGCCCCACATATCACCACATTAGGTTGAAGTATGAGGAAGCATTGTTCTCAAATCTTGGAGGAGTGTCACGGGCTGCTCGGTCTATGCGGCCCTCTAGGAAGGTCAGTGCTTTCATGAACCAGAACCCCAGGAGGGTTGCTGCCTTTGTATCAGAATGCCTAGACTATGTACGCTTTGCAGGATCAGACCTTCTATTTTATGCAACCAGGGAGACACCAGAAGAGCTAGGTCTGGTTGGTTGTCAAATTGATATGTTTTCGTCTGGTTATGATTATGATCATATTGATGAGTCTGGCATGGTGTATGATGCCCATGGAGCCTACTTTGGCTCCATCACGGGCGCCCCTTTGTGGGGCCACTTTGTAATCTGTACATTTCATGATATGCCATAGCAAAAAGTGCCATAGGCCCTGCACCTCAAGCCATCACAAAGAACAGCGAGGTCGAACATACCAATTACCAATTACCAGATGGCCCTGTCAAAGCAGGGCGCCGGTGGGGGCAGCGCCACCCACAAGGAGCCAGCTTACATAACACAGGTAGGCAAGCATTGTCATGACAACATGTGCCGTCGTGCTGTCGCTGGTGTGTTGGGAGGGCCATTCGTGTCTTTACTGCTGCATCTGGCAGGATTGGGGTGAAATTGAGCCATGCAGCTACACACTGTGAGCTGGTAATACCTTTCGTCGAGGCAAGCGGTGTGTGAATCTTACGATTACGATTACATCATGGCCCCTCAAAGGGGGCGCCCGTACGGAGCCAACCTAGGCTCCATGGGCAGAAATACTGGAACCTGGTCCATCAGAAGTGAATGTCTCAGCAATATCACCTCTTGGTCCAGAAGAAAAGGTATCGAAAATACGACCTTGCCATTCATCCCCGAATAATGACAAATCAAAGTAAGGATTATAGTCCTCACATTCCTCCGACCTCCGAAATTCCATGCATTCATAAACAAACTTTGCAACTTGGAAACTTGGCTCTTGGTCCATGAACAATCTCACGTTGTCTGAATTATGCTTCATTGTACTAGAAGCTTCCTGGCAACCTCCAAACTGTGCAAACAAAACGGTATTATACTTCTCACGAATTCTATCATATGCTGGGCATTCAAAAAGAAAGTGTACCTCGTCCTCAACCACTGTGCAAGAACATTTTGAACATGCACGATGCTGCCTTGGCAGTTTGGGACGAGCCCACCTCCCAGTTTCAATAGCAAGATGGTGTGCACCAGTACGAAACCGCATTAACTGTTTCACATAAGTAAACGGGATACCTGATGTGTGCCTGATATACCTTGGCATACCCTGAGGATAGCCAGCCTCTAACTCCTCCTGAGGGATGTCTCCCGTCCTAAACCACGAATGATATGTGGAAACAAACAAACAAACAAAAATTTAAGCTTGATCAAATTTGAGCTGACAGATTGCCTGGGGTTTGCATATGCGGCCACCTTGTCCCATGGCTCTTGCAACATGGTATCCCAAGTACCCCACACTTTAAGCCATGGAATAGCTGCAAGTTTATCATTGTCCGGCTCAGCTAGGCCATTTGTTGCCAGAAACTCTGCAATGGTCCCATCTGCGTCTCTACCCTGAGAAAGAGAGCGTACTGTATGCATAAACCGTCCAGCCCAGCTCTTAGGAGCAGAACCAACCCCCTCGCCTGCGTAAGATGCCAAAGATTCACGCACAGCCATGCCCAATAGGCTATCAGAGGGCACTTTGCCAAGCCTACGCCATAGATCAATAGAGGCTCGTAACCAACCCTTTGCCACTGGATTCATGCACATCTCCTTATGCACCACAGTTGTTGGCACAGACTTCCTCAACTTCCCCAGCTGTGTGTGTGAATCTTACATTGGCAAACCCATCGGCACGCGTGCGGTGCCACAGTTCACCACAGGGGTGGCAAAGCCACTAACACAGATAGAACCAGGAAAAAACTGAACACCATCCACCAGTTGAACTCCATGATCATGCATGTCCAAGCAGATACAATGATGTAAAATACTGGCCCTGGAAGAGTGCACACACAATTTAATTTTTTAATTTTTTGGTTTTTTGATTTTTTTGGGTTTACCCCCAGCAAACAAACAGCAACGCAACAGCATATATACCAGAACTTTGCATACAATTTATGCCAAAAACATTCTCACCCAGATGTGGAGAATCACTGAGCAGCAGCAGTTCCAGAACTAACACAGACTATGAACCAATGCCCAGTAACCGGTCCCCAGTAACATGTAAGTCATAGGTAATTAATCTATATCATGTCCCATAATCCTCCATAGGTTGTAGTAAGACTATCTCCTCTGTTGCTACTTTCTTTGTCAGAGCTGTTCCTGTGCGCTTTTGGAACACAGTGTGTGTGTGTGTTTGCCTGCGAAGGACCTGAGGTGCATTCGACACATTGATTAAGTGTCATTCCTCAGGCCGGCAACATGGGCGAACCCACACTTTGACCCGATCATACCGCGTACGGCATGACCCTTCGAAAACCCCGCCCGCATCGGGGTTCGAACTGGCAACCTAGCGGATAGCAATGGAGAGTGCTAACCACTACGCCAAGGCGCCAGGGTCCGGATGTAAGGATGACTGCTCTGATTACTAAGAAGATGGTTCGAGCCATGCATCGGCATTCCCTAAATCTGTTCTGTGTCCTACTGTAGCCAAAACATGTTTAGCAGTAGGTCCTCACCTGTCTACTTTGTCACAGTGCACACCATGTGCAAATGCCAGGCAGGTCTGGTTGTGCAAGGATGCTTGCAGCTAAGAGAAGTGCTTTCTTCAGGGGAGCTTGTTGTTGTTTTGGCGAAGGGTGGGAGGCTCGACTCTTGACAAAAGGCATGCTGCTTCATACAGTCTGGCAGGAGGAGTGGTTGTGGTGTCTTGCCTAGTAAAAAGTCAGGAAAGGTATGGGTGCTGAAGGCCTTGACAGAGGCTCCTGGATGCATGTTGTTCATTATCTTTGCGTGGCATATAGTCTGATCTTGCTGGTCTGTGGCTGTACCGTGACGTCGTCGTGGCTCTCTGGCTGCACCTGGCCGCCAGAGCACCTCATCATTAGATAGTAGGTCTAGGACGACCATTAGGGTGGTAAATCTGCGTCTCGGGTTCAGTCGCTGGCAGTCGCAAATATCAACGGATACGCGGGAGGAAGAAGCTCTGAAGAAGATCATCAGGACTTCTCGCTACGAAGGGTGAACTTCAGGGGGAAAGAGACGAGGCACGAGCACGATGGTTACCAGCGAGTTAGTAATGGTGCCTCCCGCGCACTTCTCCGCATGGCGTCTCTTGTTCTTGAGCGTTTGTATCTGCGTATTTATGCAAGCCATTGAGTTTATGAGGACAGTTCACACAGCTAAGTAGCCTAGCAATTGCTACTGAGTGATCACACGACTTTGCGACATAAAATGCAACCTGACTGCTAACCAGCAAAACACCGAGGACAGTCCTGCAAGTCATCAATGTAATCCTCTGCTTTTGTCGACATTGTGCGTGTCTCGTAGTAAACTAGGAGTACTTGTGGGGACTCATGTATATCGTTTGAGATTGGCAGCCATCGTGCTGCTTGCTGCTTGCTACTCTGCAAAAACTCTCGTCTACCGGTTATCTGCAGGTTCTCAATGTCTCATGCAGATCAGCCCCTTTTGAAATGTAAGTAGAGTCTGAGAGGGGTATCTTCTTGTCTATTGAGGGACACTTATACCACTCGACAGCAATTATTATCGGTTGCCATTGGCGGATCCGTGGCTATCCCCCCCATTGCGTAGGTGCAACTGGTCAGAGACTGCGCTTAGAGACGAGCCATCCAATGATGTCAGCAGATGAGCATGGGCTGCTTGCAAGCCTGAGGACAAGCTCCTGACCAATAGAGGGAAAGCGGTAAGTTCCAGCTCTTCGCCTAACACATTGGCTCTGGGAGTTATTACTCCCTCTAAAAGCTACTCTGGGAGCTACTGTAGCTTACACTATCCGCAATGATCTATGGATAGTCGACAGGAGCAATGGGGGTCCGCAGTTGCGTGCTCAGGCATGGCAGGGGAGGACAATGGGTGCTCATGAAAATGTCATGTAGGCCTTTCAATCTTCGGAAGGCTTCAAACTCCAGCTGCAGATCGTACTACACCAGGCCCCCAGGCAGCGGATTTCCCAGATGCCAATAGCAACTCATCGCTGCTCTTCTAGCAGCCAGCTTTAGTCCTGGGCCACCGGCCAGGTGCAGTGGGCCACAGTCCAGCACTCAGCACTCAGGCTTGCCTCCAGACCCTCCCCTCAAGCCTGCAGGGACTCCCATCTCTAAGGCATGTCCCAGTCGCAGTCACAGCGTGTCGGTGATGAGGAGTTAGAACTCATCCAGATTAGTGTGCCAGTAAATGCACATGAGTGCCAGGCTGGTACTGGAAATGGACCTGCCAATGCGATCAGTGTTGGCCATAGCATCCCCCTGAGTGCAACGTCACCTCTGGCTACAGCAGCTATAAGCTACCGAGGCCTGAATCTGACGACATGTGGTGCCAAGCGAAGAGTCCCTGCAGTGAGTCAATGCATTCTAGATCACTAGATGGGTGTAAGCCGGTTGGAATACTCAGTGGATGCCAAAGTGTTGACAGTGATTGTGCTGTTGATGCTAACCTGTTCATGCCCTTTGCCAAGGTCCTTCCCCAAGGTCCAGGCTCGTTCTGACTGTCTCTCGGCCTGCACTGTGCACTCACTTGCAGGCAACACATATTGATCCTGCCATGCATGCGGGAGACTTGCCTGGCTACTATTCTGGTGGCCGGCACTGGCAGCAACGCAAACCCATGCCCTGCTTTGCCTAGAACCCTGACGCCAATTGCTTCAGTCCCTGGTGTTCCTGCTTCTCTGATCTGTTTACAACTCTCCATTGGCAGCTCCAGCAAAATCAACTGCCGGATGGTTCAGGACCAGCAGCCAATGGTTCTGCCAAGCAGTGCAGCATATGTGTTGGTTGCCTGCTTTACTGCCCTCTGATGACTGTGTCATTATTATTACATTTCATGATATGCCATAGCAAAAAGTGCCATCAAAAGTGCCATCTAAAGTGACCGTGTACATCCCAATCATGCAGTACTTATGAAAGCTCTTCACATGTGCTGAAACAATGATCTCTTCCTGGACTGTAAACTGGCTTTCAAGAATCTCAATGAGAATGGCATTATTTTTGCATTGGCAAGCACACACTAGGGACAATCTCTTTATGGGACTCATGTTTAACTGTTGAAATCACGGTTGGGAGCTGCCCGATAGCAAACCCATCCATACAAACTCTTTCTGAATTCAGGCCAACCATTATTCTGAAGCTTACCTTCCAATTGTGTTGCTGCTGCAGCTGCTGAACCACAGCCTACTCCTCCACGGTCTCCAAACAGCACTCATCCCGTTAGCTGTGTGCGCGGGGGGACTGACAGTTACATGGTTACATCTGTGCACACACCATTTGTGGCGTACAATAAGGAAGTAGGCGTGTGACTTACTGGAGTACGCGGGGTACTCCTGTATTCGGTCAGTGCAATGGAGCTTGCTTGACAGTACATTGATGACGGTGCATTTCACTCTCCTTGGCTTGTGTGCTTAATTTGTTTAATCCATTCTCTTCTTTAGTGTGCATTGGCCATTCCATTTTGGTTTCTTGCACCTACCAGCTTCCCAGATTACCGACCGGCCCCATCCATCATCACCTACACTTTCAGTTTGGCAGACTGCACTTAGGGTCAACATATCTCAGTTACCTGTCTTGCAGTCGGCCGCCTTTGGTTCTGTAGCTACCGTATGTGCTCCTAGCAGTTTGCACGGCCAATCATATCTATAATTTATATGCCCATTGGAGTAGTGGGAGATATGGCAGCACCTATTCCATGGGCAAATGTGGGATGCTTGGCATGCCATGTTGCAAGAAACAAACAAAAAAACAAAAATTTAAGGTGCGGCAACCGCAAAGGGCTGCTAGGTCGAAACGACCAAACACACCATCGGATGGGTCCAAAAACAATGGAATCCATACCACCAAGCAAGAGGAATACCCAAGCAGACATCCAACTACGGACACGGCAAACAAATCACCAGCAGGAGACTGATGGGTGTATCCAAATCAAACACAATCCAGAGCACCAACCAAGCAGGATGTCCAGTAAGTCCACCGCATATGTACCACCCAAGACGGCCAGCACACCAACCAAGGCGAATACCCAAACATGTAGCTATCTAGACTTCAACCAGTTCCTCTTTCCCTTTGCAACGCGCGTCCTTGTTCCTGAAACTTGCCAGGATGGGTCGCGTGCGTACAAAGACCGTGAAGAAGGCCTCTAGGGTCATCATCGAGAAGTATTACAACAGGCTTACTCAGGATTTTGACACCAACAAGAGAGTATGCGAGGAGATCGCTATCATCCCGTCTAAGAGGCTGCGTAACAAGATCGCAGGCTTCACCACACACTTGATGAAGCGTATCCAGCGTGGCCCTGTTCGCGGTATCTCCTTGAAGCTGCAGGAGGAGGAGCGTGAGAGGCGCATGGACTTTGTGCCTGATGAGTCTGCCATCAACACGGAGTCCATCGAGGTGGACCGTGACACATTGGAGATGTTGAAGTCTATCAACATGGCCAGCTTGCCAGGCGTGACACTAGCACAGGCTCCCACTGGTGGCAACCAGGGCGGGTACAAGGGTGGCTTCCGGGAGGGTGGTGGTGGCGGTGGCTTCCGGGAGGGTGGCGGTGGCTTCCGGAAGTAAAGTGGTTGCTAGCATGGGCATGTGCCGCTGCAGCATGGGGTTCTTGGCGGTGCTTTGATCTTTGTAAAAAACAAACATGCAAAAAAGAAAAAAAAAGAAAAAAAAGGGGGGGGTAGCTCAATTGGTAGAGCAGAGGACTTCGAATCCTCAGATCCGGTGTTCGAGTCCCGGTCTCCTCGCCGCCCTTAGCCGGGGCCTCTCAAGAAAAAGGTTACAGGTATCCGCGTTGCCTAGACAATGGATTCGTCTGTTCAATGGGCTAACGGTCTGATCAACTGGGCAACACCGTCGCCGCAAGGCCGTCCGATGAGTCAGTCTGACTTCCGGTCTTGGACCCGGACGTTAAAATTGGTTTTTTTTTCCCTCATCAGACGAATCACTAGGAACATCTGTCTCCGACTCCGAATCAAACAGATCCAAATATTGACCTGCCGGGAGCAAGATATCCGGTAAGTCCACCACATCAGTACCACCGGACTGATGGCAGTACCAACAGACACGAACACACACGGCCACATACTTGACCAAGGCCGAGAGAGGGACACAGCCAGTGGCTGACAGTGCCCAGAAATCAGCATACCTGAGCGAGGACAACGCGGCCACGGGGGGAACCACAGCTGCCAGAAACAAATCTCTAGCCTCAACAATTGTGGGGTGTTCACACATGAACAAACAATGCGCCTCATCATCAACTACTGTGGAGCTACACCGCAAACATGTGCGTTGAGAATGCGGAAGGAGGGGCGGAAGCCAACGCCCAGTATGGATACGCAAATGATGGCAACCAAGACGAAAACGCAAGAAACGTACCAACACACCATGAGACAGTCGACATGAGTAAAAAGAAGGGACAACGCCCAAAACATGTGTACCAACAACCCTGAAATACAGACCAGTACGGGACCCAGGACCATTGACAACCTGGGACAGACGCTGAATGTGCTCAGTGTACCGAGTATGCAATGCCTCATCAATGCCATCAATATCCAAAGGCAGGCAAGCTCGCAAGGTGCGAGTAAGACCACCTTCACGGGGCAAAAGGAAGAGCAAGAGCATGCCAGCACAAGTGAGGTGGCAAGAGCATGCCAGCACAAGTGAGGTGGCCGCCTGCGGAAGTCCAAGGCAACCTGTCAGCTCAAACTGATCACTCTTGCTACACATTAGTCGTGGTTCATGACAGGAGCTATCCCACAGCAAGGGTTGGAAGCTGCCTATCCTCAGGGCTTGCCCACATCGGTATACCAGGCAGAAAGCAGGTATCCCTTTTTCTTAACTGAAATGATTAAAATGAGGTTTTGTACAGGTGCACATCATGTGTTCCTATTGAGACAGGGAGCTGGGTCGTCCCACACGGCCAGGGCAGCATCAATTATGTTCAAGGTGTTTCCCCATGGTGGTTGAAGACAAGGTACACTTCACTTTCGTTTTAGTAGTGCCAAGCATATGATGGATGAAATTTGCAGCCTGGGTCCCAAGAAGTACGAAGATGTACTGTTTGCACAGTTTGGTGGTTGTTGGCAGGCTCTGGTTTGACTACGCATAAAGCAGAGCATGCAGAACATGTGAGGGTGATCATGGATCAACGAGCAAGGCTCAAAGTGAGTTTCAAAAAGTCGATTATTTGTGGATATCATGATGAATGCATAAAGTTTCGGGGGTCGGAGGAATGCGAGGACTACATGAAACTTTGGATACCCCCTATGTGAGCTAACGTGATTTATGGTGTGGCGTATGATTGGCCATGGCCGCGGGGTGGACGACTATATGTGCTAGGTACTTATGACATGCATTAACCTGAGTAACCGCTGTGTAGCCCACTAGAGTCCAAGGGGAAACTCAGATTGTCATCTCTGCGTACTGGTATCATGTCTTTTGTTTTGACATACGAACTACTTGTCTGTCAGCGCCCTGCCACCTCCCATGTTCGGATGACTGGGATAGAGATAGAGTACTGTTCTCGGCGATACTGGCGCGTATGGGCGCTTTGGCTGGCCCGAGTTAGAGCGACCAATCATCAGCGATGCTGCGTGGGTACACCGGCCACGGTATTCACTAAAACTGCTAGGGATGAATGTGATCTGCTCAGTCTTCGGCGAGTCTGGGCATGACTAAGGGGGTTAGTAACCACCGGCGATCACTAATGCCTGGCGTTGCTTGCGTAGCCCATCTGGTCTCCGTCCTCTGCCACCCAGCCGCGATGCGATGCGTCAAGTGCAGCCCTGTCGGAGCACCACAACGATTGAATCGCACCCACACGAGTGTTTTTGTTGTCAGCAGACGTTCGCGCAATCTCTCCTACCCCTTGCAAGCGAGGGACTGCCAGTTTTGCCTCCAGTGAATGTGTAGCTACGAACGTAATATACCCATACTAGATTGGTTCCTAAACCATTTCTCATGGGCTTTGCCCATTGTAACCGAATGCGGATTTCCTGTGTTATAGCAGCCCTTGTGCTGCTTGCTTTTGCGAGCTCTGTAGCTTCGAATCCGTCAAGGTCTTTGTTGCAAGCCTGCCCCATCTGGAAATGTAAGTGATGTCAAAGCTGCCTGGTGCTTAGATTGAGCTCTCCCTGTTTGCAGGGCTCTGCTCAGGCTCACTTGTCGGGCAAGATGCTAGTACCATCTCGACTGTAGCAATTCAGCTGCTGCAGCCTTGCACGCTGTGTTGATGTAGGATGTCTGCAGTTTGGGTGATAAATGCACAGCGTCAGCACAGGAGCAACTCCAGCATTAAAAAGCGAGGCTGGCTCAAAGTCCAGCAATAGATGCCATGAGTGCCTACCTTCACATTTCTGGTCTAACTTCTACGCTGTCGAATGCAGGCGGCAGTGGATGTCAGCTGGAGGACCAGCTAGTTGCCGGCGTGCGTCGTTGGACGTGTGCTGCCTGTAACCCAACTTACAGGCTGCTGACCAACAAGAGAGCATGCGGTAAGTTCGATTGCCACACAGCTCCCAAGGCTGGTAACAAGGTGTGTCTGACCACAGATGTGTGGTATACGTCTGGCAGTGTGCCCTGCTGGTACAGCCGAGACACCGGCAGGCACCTGCGCAAAGTGTCCCCAGGGGTCTTACTGCCCTAGTGGTAATGGTAACGGCCTTACCAGTCTCCAAAACATCGGCAACACTACGCCTTTGCCCGTCAACAATGAAAATGTCACTTCTGGCTTCCGCAGCTTCCAGCTGTCTTGCGGGTAAGCCCTACCTCATCGGCTTACGTTGATGCATTCAGTTGTCTCTAAGTGGAGTAATGCCCAAGGGGCAATGCAATCAGTCTGACGGCAGCACGCTTACGAGATATAATTACTAGTACGGTGCGCTTTGACATGGTGCTGCAAAGCTCCACTGTCGCTGTTTTCCTCCAGTATATTTCTAGCTGCCTTAGGAGCATCCTGGGGGTCAGGCTGTCAGATCGGCACACCAATGAGCATATCAGGAAATCATGTGGGGTAGCCACCTTGTCAGCATACATCACAGCAAATAGGCTGAGGTGGCTGGGGCATGTGGGCCGCATGGAGGAGGGCAGGTTGCCGCATATTGCGTTGTTCTCTTCATTACATGGTGACATGACGAGGCCAGTGGGTAGGCCTCGCCATACCTGGGAGAAATGCGTGTGTGCAGATCTGAAGGTGCTTGGTCAAGATGAGGGGAGCTGGGAGGCTTCATGTCAGATTAAGAGTGCTTGGAGGAAGAGGTTGTGGGATCTTACGCACCCTTGGGAAAGCCAACGGTTAGTGAGGTGTAGAAGGCGCACTAAGCAAGCTATTGATAAGCATGTGGAGCGCTATGTGGTGCCTTTCAGTGGCTGGGAGGATGGTGGTTCACCAGTACCTAGGTGGTGGGAGCCACCTCCAGCCCCTACTAGGGTGGTGCTTGATCCTGCTGCCTCCCCGCCACCCATGTGTGATGGAAGTGGAGCAGGTTTTGGGTTTTAGTGGTGGTGTTTGTTTCCCCTTGGTGTGCACGCCGTTGCATCTAGCCTCAGCTTGTGTGTGGCAAATCCACCATCGGTTGTGTGGCTTCGTGATTGTGATCAGGAGCCTTGTGTTTGTGGCCTAGGTTTGTTTGGCCATTGGCATTGCTGGTCTTGCGTTTTGATTGATTGATTGATTGATATTTCTTGCACCCTTCGGTACTCGGCATGATGCCTTCTACATGCGTGCATGCCTGCTGTCCTTGCGCATTCAGCCCTGAGGGCGAGTGGCTCATCTTAACCATCTGCTCCCTGTCTGCAGCAAGAATATGACCACACGTCTGACTGGTGCGAAGGAAGAGATCTCTTGTGGTGAGTCTTGGCGGGGCTGCTCTTCCAGGCTTTGAGCTCAGTGCCATGATCCTTAGTCATAAAGCATCCCACCAGACCAAGCTGGCCGCCTCTCCATTACTTTATAAGGACCAGCAGGTGATGTGCAGTTGGCGGCAGTCATGTGCATCCAGGATAGCTCACTGCTGGCATGGCTGCCCCTTCACTCATGAGGAGATCCTCTCCGTAAAGCATCGGAGCATCTTATTGATGTACCGTAGTTGTCTCCCTGAAGGCACCCGTGCAGTACCATCTCAATTGGTCTCATGGCCAGCTTTCCTTCTTCAGCCGTGGTTGTGTCTCCTTGGTTTCATGGCCTGCTTTGTCTCAGCTTGCACCTTTTCTCCTTCTAGGGCTCAGGACATGCATGCACATCTACTTCTTTCCGGCACCTGGCATATTGTCTAAAAGCTATCACTGAGAGTGCTTGGCTAGAAAGGGTCTGGCAGAGATTTCCCCGCTACATGGAATACCTCAAGCAGCACATGCCAACCCCATGAAACAAGTTAATCACCCTGTGTTGGGCTTTCTGCTTGCAGTGGTTCAGGCTGGTTTTGCCTACGCTGGTCCAGGCAGGGACGCTGTACTCTGCCCAAAGGACACCTATAACCCTGGGCTGAATCGCCTCAGCACCTGCTACTCCTGCCCCTCGGGTCTGATCACCACATCCCCTGGTAGCAATCTCAAGCTAGACTGCTGTAAGGACCATGCTAAGGGGAAACGGAAGCTGTTTGTCAGGGACCGGGTCCTGAGAATGACCATACTTTGAAAGCTACTTGCTTACTGGTACAAGTCCTGTATGTAATGTTCTAGCTAGTTCTATTGCCTCCTCCTTTTTGTATGAACTTTATAAGATGGGAGGCAATTAGGAGCAATGTTGCAGCATGCACCTCTTCCTTGCACATACTATGGAGTCCACATGCAGACGCAGTTGGTCCACATCCTTGGCATGCACGGTAAGAAGGTGGCATGCTACGGCAAGACCCCTCTTTCCTTAAGTCTACGCAGGCATTCCCATGGCCTTGCGTCCCTTCCTCTTTTCTCCTTGGCATCCTGCCCACCTGTCTTAGGAAGTGTGTGCATTGTCTAGACATATTCTCATCCGTCAATAGGCAGTTGCCGACGCAGCATGAGCAGTACAAAATGCTGCATTAATGTCAGAAACCCCTTAACTCCCATCACCTCCCGTCCCTCAGGACTTCCTTTTGTATGGGATCTTGGTATCTCAACACACACTAACAAACTGGTTGGAATCATGTGGCGGGTGCTGCACGGCCGGAAAGCTGTGCAGTTATCTATCTCATATCTTGAGGAGCTGCGAGTTGTGGTTGTACTTGACATGACCCTCCTGCATGTCCCTTTCTCTGCAGTGGTGCCTGCTGGCAACATCATGAATAGAGGTGTGGTAACCTCCTGCCCCAAGGGGACTTACCGTGAGGGCAATGCCCTGCCCACCCTCCAGCTGAACTGCACTCGCTGTGTGAGGGGCTGGACAACTGATGGTGTTGCTAGTACCACATGGGCTGACTGCGACAGGACCCTTCCTGGCTTTTACTCAATCAATGGCAACCAGAACAACCCCCCGGTCGAAGCCATTTACTGCCCTACTGGATGGTGGGCTAATGAGCGACCTGGTGGTGACAATGGTGGCCGTTGCATTGAGTGCACCAGCGGGTGGACCACTAGGAATGTCACCACGGACACTGATGGCAGGCTAATTGGGGCCACTTCCTCTTCTGCTTGCAGTGAGTGCTTCATTTGCTAGCAGCAGGCCCATGAGCATGCTTCCTTCTCTGCATGCTTGGGAAAGTACTCCATACTGTGAGGAATTGATACGGTGCATGTGAAACAAGCTAACCACTAATCCTTGCAGGTGGGTGGACTGTAGACACTAGACCAGATCGCCCATGCATGCCTCTAAATGGGATTCCAGCTCATAGGTAGCTGTCGAGCTGGCACTGGAAAGTGAATTTGGTAGACACTGCTATTGAGTACTTCCTGCTTGTCCCAACCACACACATAGTGTTTTCACACTATTTATCTGTACATAAAAAAACTTTTTATCCTTCGAATGCGATGTGCTAGGCTCTAATGCCAACAGTACAGACTGGTATGGCTAGCTGCTGTGAGACTGTGCTGTACGCACACATGAAGACATCGTTGATGAGCTATTGCATTCCCATTCTCAGTTGGCACTACCTGCATGCCAGAAAACCACTCTACACCAAAATGATCTGCTCCTTTTTAACAAGACACATTAACACTTGCGATCTGCAGTGGACTAGCTACCTAAGAGGAAGAAACTTGCCGCCCCCCTTTCTCTTCGCAGGCAACCCACCGGGATACTTCACTAACGGGGCAAACGCCCGCGAGCCCTGCACCAATGGAACCTATGCAGCTGGCTGGGGCCGCCGTACGTCATGCACACCTTGTGGTGCTGGCATCTACACCGAATTACGCACAGTCGATGAGACGGATGGAAGTAGATTTGTGGCCGCGCAGTCCACTGACTGCTGTAAGTTCTTCTTGATGCACCCGTTAATAATTTGATGCAACAGGCCCAGTGCTGTACCTTTTAAGCTCGTCGATCAGCTCACAGGACAAGATCTAGGTTTGGGGTGGTGGTTGCAACCTGCTTTGTTTACTGTACCCTGCTATTCTCGCCTTCAGCACCCTGCTTTCCTTGTCGCATCACTCTACCCTGCTTTGATTACCTGTACCCAACCTCCGAGTGCTGTACCATGACATAAGCACGCATGTCTTGAGTTGAGGACTCCATCCTCAACGTCAGCTGTCATTGTCTAGAGATGACTGTCTTGCCAAGGATTGCCTTCCATTTGCTTCCTGTGGTGCTTGTGGGTGACAAACGAACTGTCTAAACCCCAAGGCTGGAAGGCAGTTTAAATGACTCATCAGACAGCCGTGTGGCGAGGGTATTGCCCAATTGATCATGTGATAAGCATGCAAGCAGTAAGAGCGCAGCTAGCTACATGAACGGGGCTTGGTGCTCTAATAGTTGCTTCTAGTGCTGCTCAGAGCTGACTCCCAGACCTCTGCCGATGCCGTCTGCGCTGCAATAGCAGGTCTTCAATTGTGAGTTGTTTTAAGAGTATGTATCCTCTTTCTGGGGGGCAGCTGGACACTTTGCATATGTACTAGGATTTTGACAAGTGCTTGTACTAGGCAGCGTTCCCTGTCCAGTGTCCCTTGGTTGTTGCTCTGCAGATATGCCTGCTGGATGGGGTATGACCTTTAACCGTGTCACTGGCGCCTTTACGGCTGCCATCTGCCCCAAGGACACCTACGGGGCCATTGAGAAGACCTACGGCCTGAAGTTTTCCCCCTGTAAGCCTTGCCCAAGAGGTCTGATCACCATTGACGTTGGTCAGATCAGTGATGATAACTGCACGAATTCTCCTGGCTGGGGCTGGAACGGTTTCACGGCCGAGGTCTGCCCTGCTGGATATTATGCTGCTGGTGGTACTCTCAACCCGTGCACAATTTGCCCCATGAACCGCAACACCACCTCCATCCTTCCGACTCCTACGACCACCCCTTTCACCGACCCACTCGCTGCCCTGCCGCTCCCGGGTACGCTGGGCACTGATCAGGACGGCATCACTGATTGCAAGGTGATGGCTGGGTTTGGGGTGTTGAACAACACAGCCCTTTCAGGCCTGACTGATGCGCAGAAGGTTAATTTGGACACTCAAGAATGTCCTATTGGGTCCTTCAGCCCTGGTGGCCTTATTGACTCCAGGTGTACTACATGTGCCAGCACGACAGGCAATGCAGCAAATGCCGGGTTGGGTCCTCAGTCCACTACGCTCGAGGAAGGCGCTACTTCCGTGACGTCATGCAGTGGTGAGAGCGGGTTTTTTATTTTTAAGTTTGGGGTTGGCAGACAGCAGGGCACTTACAACTAGATCAGCTACTTCCGTGATATCGTGCAGTGGTGAGAGCGGGTGATCAAGGGATGGCTGCATGATGGTAGGGGGGGAACGCACCACGTGTGCTAGTACCGCCTTAAAACTACGCAGGGCTAACACCCAGCGTCCACTCACTCACTGGCCGCACTTTGCCATTCTTGCTGCATTGCATGGTACGAACGTGGCTAGCAGTGCATGGCTGGGTCTTGCTTGGGCACTGATCACGTCATTTGCAGTTCTTTGCCCGAGTCTCCAGGGCCATGTGTTTCCTGGTTCTGATCTGAAGCCACTAGCTTGGTCAATGCATAGCTTACTGGTTGCCGCCTCTATGATGTGGTGCAAATTCATTGCCGGGGATGCCTGCATGCCCCTGGACCTTGATCAGCTGCACCTCTCCCTCCAGTCTCATTATTGCTGTTTTTATCAATTCAAGCAGATGTTTGTGTCGGTGATACCGGACCTGAGCTGGGTAGTACATAACAGCTCGAATTGCATGTACTGAACTGACACTGTCTGTCATGTGCTTGGCTTCAGGCCACTTGCAAGCAGGGCACTGACCTGTCGCTTGTAATCTTGCCATCTGACATGAACGAGTCACTGTACTGCTTGGATATGGGGTGTTCTAGTCTACCTAATGCAGGCACGGTCTCAGCCAAACTTGCTGTCCTCTAAGGTCAAATGCTCAGCGTTTCCAGTTGCATGTGATCCCTTGCTTTTCAGTCCAAGGTCCCCACTAACTACAGATCTGTCCTGATAACACACCGAAGTCTGAGTCCCTTGACCAGAATATGCACACTCTTTTGTCCATTAAACCCCCCTCCTACTTGCATTAACAACACTTTGAGTTGATGTAAAATCAATGCTTCACCTCCTCTGAGCTAATTTGATCCCCCCCTTCCTTTCATGCAGTGTGCCTGCCTGGCTATGGTGTTGGTAGTCTCTCCTTTATGAACGGGCCATTCTTGTGCAGTGGCTGCTTGATTGGGAACTACCAGCCTGGTGGCACTACAGCTTGTGTGAGTTGCGGTGATCCTGCAAAGTTCATCTACCCAGGCAAAGAGGACCCTGTGTACGCCCAACCAACCACTAAGATTGGTGGCACAAACACCCCTGGCGCTAGAACTGTTGATGAGTAAGTTTCCCATGCAGTCTCATTACATGCACTCTCATTACATGCACTCTCATTACATGCAGTTGCAAGATCCATGTGCTTAGCATTTAGGCTCCGCAGCTGATTTATCAACTTCAAGGACAGACACGCAAGCTGACAGTTCTGTAAAAGATATGTTTGAATTGGAACACCTGGGATAGATTGTTGCCGCTTGCTCAGATACATGTGACGCCATGTTCCTCATGATAAAACAAAACACACACATATGGCTCCCAGCAATCCTCAGATCTGAGTATGCCCCCTATTGCCATGCTGGCTTCAGTGATGCAGCCTGCACTCCCTTGCATAAGTCTCTCTTGACAGTGTCATAAGTGTGAATGCAACTCCAAACTTTGAATCCCGTTGCTATGCCCCTGCATGGCCGATTGCACCAGGGGCTACCTGAAGTTCTGTGTTGGGTTGAGTAATGCATAACAACTAAGAGTTCGCCCCACCATAGCATAGCAATTCCTGTGCTGTTTTTGTACCATGCAGGTGCTACCCTTCAGTCTACCAAATGGATGAAAGCATGGGGACTCACCTTGTGAACACGACCTCATTCCTTGCGGGGGGTACATTTACGGATGGCACTCAGTCCGTATCTGCCTCCTCTGCTGCCCAGTGCGCAGCCCTGTGCGATGACGACAACAATGAATGCATCGGTGCCACGTTTATCTATGACGTCACTCTGAGCACCGACGCTACCAAGCTCCAAGGTCGTTGCTTGAAGTACCTCCGCAACCCAACCGGTGGTGCATATTCCCTGTATGTGAAAGTCCTGCCCCTAGATTACCTCTCTGGTGCAAGTAGTAATATTCAAGGTGCCGCTGCTGTTGCTTCTGGCCACTATGTGAAGTGGTCTCCTGCTGATTTGCAGCATGGCAGAGCTCTGGAACACCAGGGAAGCACCTTACCAATCGTTATTGATGTTGAGGCCTGCAAGGATATCTGTGATAACAAGGCGGCGTGCTGGGGCTTCTACTACGGTGGGGGCTGCATGCTGAGGACAGGGTTTAGCGATGCTGAAGGGCATCGTACCTTCTTCCATGCTTATGGGCCCCTCATTGAGTAAATGGTTCCCAAGGGATCGACATGTTGGGTTGCTTCTGGATTCACGGGCTCAGTGTTTTTGGAGGCGTTTGAGTTTCAAAGTGCGGAGCTTTTGAAGGTTTGTGTAAAGCATGGAAGCTAAGCAAGTGTGCTGCTATGCTTAAAGCTCCACAGACAGGTTGCTGAAGAGGTAGGCATGGACAGGCTATGGTGTAGACTTTCAGTGCCTGCATTAGCATGCTGTGAGGTGGCAACCTACTGCAACTGAAAGATATCTTTATTGGGTACAGAAGTGATTGTCAGGGGTCCATCAACACCTGGCATTCACTGCAAATGCATTGTTTTGGAGCATTGAAGTTGACTAGGCATCTTTAAATATTAATGGCACAATTACACATTGATGCTCTTCTGTGTTTTTAGGCAGAAGAGAAAGGCTAGCTAAGGGAGTAGGGTGCAAGGTGCTGACCATCAGGTTCAGCCAGTGGCTGCTTTTTGTAGTGGAGTGTCAACCTTGCGGCTGTTCCAAACTGCCTAATATCTCCAACCACAGCTTGATACGCTGGCTTTGCACCGGCAATTAGTGTGGTGTTTTGTTGGTGTGAGAGAGTTGCAGCTACCCCTGTGAGAAAACTAGGGTATATACTATAGGACCTTGCAGGGTTTTATGTGTGCGGCTACCGGTAGTGGCCTGAAGGGGAAAATTAGGTCACGATGGTCTCCGCAGGCCAAGAATCTGAAGGTGGAGCCCCTTATAGCAGTGTGTGAGTCAGAGCACTCCAATGTGCTTGTATGGAGGCAGTGGGTGGTTCTTATAACAGATGCTATTCGGCGTGTTGAGAGTGGCCATTATCTTCCTCTCCATTCTTCTCCCTGACATTGTATCCAGGATTCCCTCCATCATATGCCTCTTGCCCTAAGGGGCACCTTCATCTCAGTGTGATTCATGCATCTATTATGACATTCAAAATGAGTTTTGTGACCTTTTGCTGTCGCTCATTGTGGCATCATGCATCATGCGGGTGTTCTAGACCTGAAATTTGTAGCCTTTATCTAAACACATCAAGGCAAGGGGGTTATGGTTAACACTAGATGCATTCGTTTACGTTTTGTGGGCTTCCACTGCTTCCTGCATCCAAACACTAGTGAGTGCACTTTAGAGTGTGCTTTGCCATGCATCCTATCCATGCACCCTCTCCATTGGACCCTTGCGTACCGTGCACTTATATCATCCACCCGTGTGGGGTTTGGATGACCGCATGAACTGCCATTCCTTCTTTGATGTGGAAGGGAATTGTTCACATCCATGTGTAACTATTACAGAACTTGGGCATCATTCACCAGATGTGGATGTCAAACATCATTGCTTCCTTTTCTGTATGAACACCTGCTCCAGCATGGAGTCAGCCCAGATGGAGATGAAAACTCAGGGGCGTGCATATAGTTGAGTGGTTGTGCATCAAGCGTGAGGGGTCTTGTGCTGCATGGTCGTTAGTGACCTTTTGGCATAGCTGGTTTTTGCGTTTGATTGATTGATCGATTGTGCATATAGTTGCCATCTGGCTCTATTGGCAGATGCTTGTTGTGCATGGGGTTCAAGCATGGGCCTGCGCTGGCAGTATCATGCATTCATTGGGGGCAGTTACGAGGGAATGACTGTGGGATTCTTCGTAGAGGTCCCTCGCTCCTTGCTAGTATCTATCTGCATCCTGGACTGTTTTACGGTCGACAGGTATGCGCTTGTGTAAGTAAGTACAGTAGTAGCATCCGTGATATGTCCTGCATGGTTCATCCTCTTGTACTGCACACACGCAGGGGTTTTTGGACCCCCATATGGTTGAGCCTGGCCCATAGTGCCCCAAGCGGCCTTTGCCTTCCTTTTGTGTGATATCAATCTTCAGGTGGAGCGGTTTATGAAAAACTGCTTTTGTGTGTGCAAAAGCTGTCGTCTGAATGTCTGCAGCTAGGTCGGGCCCTTGAAGCATGTTGGGGTTGTTCGTACTGTCCAGCTGATTGACCAGGTGGTCAGTACTTAAGGCAAGTGAGAGGACAGAAATCATTGAGATATGAGCTAATACCATCCTGCTAAAGCTCTCAGTTGCTACTGAATGCTCTCCATTGAGGAAGTGCAGAGGTTTCTTGGTTTTGGTAGCACTTTGAATGGAGCTCGATGGCTTCCATTATGAATCAGATGTATACTTTGTGTTGGCCGCTCGTATTCCCAAATGCGGTCTTCAGTACTGCTGCGGTGCTTGCGCTTGTGGTAGCCTGGGAGTGCAGCCTTCCGATCTAGTGTGTACAAGGATGTTGATCGTTTTGTATCAAAACAATTTCCCTTCAAGTTCGCTTGGCAGAGGCAGCTTCCAGACTGGAAATTTAGAGACTGAGCCAAGACGGGCATTCTTTGGTGTCAAGGCAAGCAGGAACAAATAGGATGTTCCAGGGCTGTCGTGGTCCACGAGACTTTTGAAACCACAGGGATTTTTTCCAGGAGGATGGATACACGAAGAGGCAGTGCTGATCATTTGACGTGCATATGCACAGCACTAAGTTCAAGTTTCGGATTTGGGCTGCCAGGGGCTGCACATTTTTAACGGCAGCTTGGGTTGAGTATTACTGAAGGCTTGGGACTTCAGTCCAGAGAAGCTCTTGCTGGTCAAACATGCCATTGCCTTGTCAGGGTGCAGGCAGTCTCAAGTAGGCAGCTGGATACCCTGACCCGACTTCATGCCACATATGCAGATATCCATCGACCCACTCTCCTCAACCTACCCGCTTTGGGTGCATTGTTTGCATCACAATGGTGATAATCAACTAGGTCAAAGTTCTGACCTTGGAGGTAACATAGCCCCTGGACTAGTTGATCCACAATATGTTGCAGCTGCTGTTGCGGCCACAGTCGTACTGATCTATTTTTCATGCTGCTTGTTTGGTATTGTTTGGGATTGGGGGACTGCAGCAGTGGCAAGTAGTACAATGCAGAGAGGGTCCCAACAAGGCTATTTGGGGGGGGTACAGCCGGCTGAGGTGGATACTGGGTATAGCCACGAGACGGGGTCTTCAAGGGCATGCAAGGTGGCTTGCCAAGGGGTCCTTGAGCACTGATTTGCAGTAGAGATGCTATGTATAGTCGTGTTTTAATACCAGGCTTAAGTAGTGCGGGACCTGCATCGTTAGGAGAATGTTTGTTGTTGTTGTTGTTGTTGTTGTAGGAGATGCCAGCGTGCCCACACCATCAGCAACATTGCGTGTTAGCGTCCATACTTGATGTGAGAGAGAAAGAGGAGCTCCACATTCCTTCCATTTCATGACTGCTGCTGCTGCTGGATGGTATGGAAGGAGTATGGAGCTGGCTGCGTTTGGTGATGGCCCCAGTGATGAAAGAGTGTGCACAACTTTAGGGGGGTATGTAGTGTTGCTGTTCCTTGCAGCGCTGAGTTGATCTGCATTGGGTTCATCTGACTAAGCTGAGTTGGAAGTCCGGACGCCTGCTTGTAGTGCTCAGCTCCAGCCAGCATATGCAAACAACCAAGTATGGTGCTGCCCATGGTGTGGTGATAGTCTTATCCTTGTTGTGTTTGGTCCTTTGCCCCCCAATAAAGAGTCCCCAAAGGTAAGCTTTAGCAGTGAGAATTTGCCAGTACTAGATGCATATACATACTTGGGGATTGTTTTCACTAGTGATTGCAAATGGGACGCTCACATTGCAGGTATGATTGAAAAAGCTACAGCCTCCATTAATGCATTGCAAACATTCTTCCAGAATCGTCATGTAAGCTTTGAGGTTAAGAGAGCCATGCTGCTGGCTTTGATAAGACCAAGGGTTGAGTATGGTTCTGAGGTATGGTGGACATCATCCCAGCAGACAAATACCATAGAGTCTAAGATCCAAATAGAGGTTTTGAAGAGATCACTGCATTGCAAGCCAAACATCTGCCATGAGGTATTGAGGGCAGAAGCTGGTGTTAGACCTCTATCTAGCTGGTTGGACCAGAGGAAGGTTGAATGGTGGTTCAAATTACAGCAAAAGGATACTACTAGCTTTAGCAGGCAGGCACTTGAAGCATCTTGGCCAAGCCACAGGAATTATTGGCTGGCCCCGGTAGGGGCAAGCTATAGCGTCGCATACGCGCTTGGAGCGGAATTGGAAGCGGCGAATGACCTGGATTAGTCAGATTAACGTGGTCCGCACAAAATTTAGCGAGCTCCAGCGCCTCTGCCTTGCCCTTGTATGACCAAGCACCTCTCTGCAGGCATAGCTGGGCTCTCCTTTCTTGTCTCAGCGAGTTCGTAACTTTTCCATGAGCAGCAATGGCTGTCGGACGCTTGGTCCCTCCCAACGAGCTGAACAGCCACAACCTTACCGTGCATTGCCACAATACTAGCTTGCAATATACGTTAAACTGTAGAGGTGTGCCTGCTTGCCCCGTTGGAAGATCCTTCAAGCAAGCTGCGATCTCCGTTTGTGAAGGTTCCGGCTTGCTGCAAACTCTGCATACATTTGGCTGGGGAACATGACAGGTGCTGTAGCAATGGTCGGACGTACCAGCGTTGTGCTTGGCAGAAGTCCATGCTCACTGCACCGTGCCGGGTCTGGAGAGCTTCGATGCTGCGGTAGCGAGCAGGGCAAGCAGCGTCGTGGGGTGTCCCGGCAGCAGAGGAAGGATACTCCATCAGTAAGCCTCATTATTGCTGCATGTCGGGGGCTTGCATGGTGAACTGCGTCTTTTTCCTGCATGCACCATGCTTCACGCACTTGAGTTCTTCCATCACATGAGAACTCTTGGACCTTGCCCAGCCCACCCGGTTCTGGTTTTTGCAGAGCATCCTTTTAGCACATGATAAAATAGGCTTACACAGTATAAAGAGCTCACCTGTGAAGCTTTACCAAACGCCGTTTTACTGCAACATTCCCAGGAACCTGTATGGTTACTTGTAATGCTTTGCCTTGTTCAATTCATTCTACATCAGCACTGCTTCTCCTTCGCAATCTGGCTTGCTAATGCTAATAAGTGTGTAAAGTGGACGCAGCACGCTATGTAGCCCTTACAAAACTGTAGCCCAGCGGCAAGTGCAGCAGCAGTTGCATGCAGGTGGTGCCCATCGATTGCCTTCCTCCGATGTTACCCCCTTCAGACCTGCACCCTTGCACTGCAAAGGCTATAGACAAATGAGGCTTGCTGCACAAAACCAACACCATAACCGGGGCCAGCCATCTTGGGACGAAGCCCTTTATACTTCTTGGCAGAAGAGGTTCAATAAACTTAGGGCTGAACTAGGCATGCAGGAGGAAACCTTACAAGCAAGAGTGAGAGAGGGACACCTACCTAGCTTCAGGGCATATGTCAGGTGGAGTATATATGAAAGAGACAGGGCTGTTCGGGAGGAGGGTGCTAGGAATAAATCTACTTTAGCGACATATATGCAGCATTACTGTACAATGACGATATCAATTATTTCAAGCCGCAGCCATATCTGTGCACAGGCCCTCTGAGCAAAGGCATGGAACTCATTATGCAGTTGCGTGCAGGTATTCTTCCTCTCAACGCTATGACAGCAAAATTCGGTAGGCAGAGCGCTAGCAGGCAAAGTGCACGTAGGGAGTGCTGCAAGTCCTGTGATCTTGGCCCTGAATTGGGAGGTGAAGTTGAATCTCCTGAACACTTCTTGTTTGACTGTCCTGTTTACCAGGCACAAAGGCAAAAGCTGTGGGAGAAGCTGACTTCTGACCCTGATGTTGCTGCAAAATGTCAGATATTGGATGGCAAATCTGATGAGGAGAAGCTGCATAGCATGCTTAATGAAGAGTTCTGGGGTGTAGACGTCGATGAGGAGTCTGGCTTAGTATATGGCCCTTTCAAGCATGCATTTAAGTGTATAGCTAAATATGTTGCAGCTGCTTGGAAGATTAGGAATGCTTATGCTCACCCTTCTGATGTGGCGTGAGGTCCAACCAATGGGGTTTGTTACCAACTATTGCTTGCACCCGGGCTTACAAGCCCTCCTTGCTTTCTTAAGTAGGAGGGAGGCTCTTACCCCCATTGGGGCAGTGGAGGTTTTGGGTGATTTTGACCTAGCTGCTGGACCTCATGTTTAGGCATGCATATACTGTCATACATGTCGAAGTTTACCCGTATTCTGTTCCACCTCGCTGCTCTTTGTGACAGCTTGAGGTGCGGGGCCTATGGCACTTATTGCTATGGCATATCATGAAATGTACGATTACGATTACGATTACATCATGGCCCCTCAAAGGGGGCGCCCGTACGGAGCCAACCTAGGCTCCATGGGCAGAAATGTAATAATACCAGATTACCAAGCAAATGGCCCCGTCAAAGCGGGGCGGCGCCGGTGAAGCCAACTAAGGTTCCTACGGCATACAAGTCCTGTGAAAGATTCTCACAATGGCTGCCACCAGCCCGACCCTAACTCCCTTGCTAGCCAATATAGCTAGGCTCCAACTAGACGACCACACACCTGGAAAAGCCAAAAGGCCCCAGAGTTCACTTCCATAACAACTAGCTGGCTCATAATAGTAGTGTGCAACAATGCCAAGAAGGCCGCTGTAAGGGCACCCAGGAAGTCTACTTGCTGCACGCATTTGGGCTGTAGCAGCATGAAAGGAGCTAGAAAACCCTTTCACCCTGAGAGCCGCCATGGTGCCTGCAGAGGCAATTGAGTCATAACTGAGGCCAAGATAGCGCGTCCCTCAGTCAGCGATGCTGAAGCAACCATTGCGGTACCCAGACATCATTTGGTCAATCAATGGACAGCCCTGGAGTCCTGCAGTTCCGATACCATTGTTAGAAACATAGCACAACTACCAACAGCAGTGCAGATCATACCACAGCCTTGCAGGCATGCAGAGCCATGACATGGCCCCAACCAGACACTAGTATGCTACTGCGGCACTGCACGTTGTTAAAAGAGACACTTCACAGCCCTATGCCGTGCAGCACCCAAGCATGGCATTGCACGTTGTAGATGGGTTCCAAACCCCCCATTATAAAAAGCAAAGAATCATAGAGACATCACATTTACCTATACATTAGGTATTGAGCTCGAGGCGCATATGTTGCAGCCACCCGTTACATACGCACTACATTGTACATGTCCGGATGCAGCGGGTTGTGCAGCAGGTCATAAGCTAGCCCGCACCGCTAGGCTGGCTACTACAGCTAGCTTGGAGCTGACGACTAGCTAAGGTCAAATCATAGTGCAGACAGCTATTCTCCCTTCTCTGCTGTGTAGTTCTCTCTCTCTCTCTCTCTCTCACACACACACACACACACACATACAGCTCCTCCGCGGCTTGGAGACGTTGAAAAGGAAGAATAAATGCAAGAGCTAAACCATGTTGCCCTAAGATGCCCCACTGAGCTGTGCCCCACAGTAAAAGATTTGCCTCGAGCACAAGCCCTGTCTGGCCATCTCAGGCTCACTGGGCCATACAACCAAATGTCCCAAAACAATCTATGGCACAGTAAGGCAGATGTAACAAGTGTCAGTAGCCTCATCAGCCAAAACCCTGGTCTGGTCTGCAGAAGCGATTCAGACGAAGACGTAAATGCTGACTGGTAGGAAAGCAGAGCAACTCTTCCACTAGCAGCAGCAGCAGACACTGTGTTGCAAAAGAGGAGCACAGGGCCGGATATTGCGAGAGCTGAAACAGCCAAACAGGGATTCCTTGCTGTTAACCAGGCTCTCACGTCACATAACATACCCTATCCCAGGTTTAGGGCCTTTCGCACACATCACATAGCCTCATCCGTTGGGGGGAGGGTCCATAAGCTATTGCCCCCCTCCTCCAAAAACTATATGAGCTTGAGCAAGTAATCCATGCCCGATGCATGTTGTGGCAAGAATGCCAAGGAAGGGCGTTGACATGAAAATAAAATTTACCAATCCACCACAGGTCTACTGTGGAATTTGATTTGAGAATGATAGAAGCATGGCCAGAAGAGAATGGTGAACTACTAAGCAAACTAGGTATCCACCCTGCCATAAGTGCTAATCATCCCCTTAACTAACACCACCAAAAGCAGCAGCTCAGCAGTGACGGTCACATGGAAATTGCAAAGCAGCAACCAGTAGATGCAGCAACAATGCCATTGGCAGCTGCTGTCGCGCCAGAATACCGGTCTGACAGTCTGCCGCCACATCGGAATATCACGCATTTGCTAAGACGGATCGGAATGCACATCATGTATGCACCCCAAAAGCCGATAAAACCTAACCACAAGCGGACTGGTGACTACAACATGCATCCAACCTGATCTGTGGCTGGTCTCCCATTCTAGTTAGTTACAGAACAGCACCAAGATCTACTATCACGTGAATCAAAGGACAGATATGCGAGGTGATAGATCTGCCGGGTAGTAGATACTCAGAAAGGAGACCACGGGAGCGTGTGCCTCAGCACAGCCCAACTTGAAAGACACACAGCTTGGCATCAGATGGCGGCAGCCTCACAATGTGGACCCCCTATGAAATGCACTAGCCACACAGCCAAAAGAGACATATGTACTTGCAAGAGAACACTTGGTTTACTCCTAAGAGGGGCTCAGACGGACAATCAGAACATCATGCATCCAACAAATGTACAGGCTGACAATGAAGCTGTCACCACCATGCACCTAGGCCTTGCATACATCGGCTGCAAGGCCACCATCCTGCTGGTTCATAATGCCCCGCCCTGATATGGATTCCAAGTACACAATCTTCCAAACAAGCATATGATGCATGGACACAGTACCCAAGCGCTGCTGATAGATCCAGCTCCAGTGTGCTTCACGGCATCTATGCCTTTAGGGGTAGGGTACAGCTAGGTACAGCTAGGAATTAGGGTTTACCTAACCCTAAACCCTAAACAATGGGAAAGTGATGCGACAATAAGTGCTATGCTTTTAGGCCCTCTGTGCCTTAAAGCAGTCTGATCCAGTTTGATTCAATTCCATCCAACAGTGATCAACCACAACCAACAGGATCAGCAGAGGGCCAGTCTTGGCTGACAATTGATGTCAGGCCCCAATGTGCACACCTATATTGGACAATATAACATGATTGTGTCCGCAAGGTGTACATGCAGATTGAGAAGGTACCACAAGATGTGCACACTGAATGTTGCACATGAGGTGCCCGCATCCGGTGAAAGGGCTGATTACACCCAGGACCCTTTTGAGCAATGCTAACTAAAGAAATCAAACAACCTTTTTGTACCTTACCAGTACTTGTCTCCTCCTTATACCCACCCAGGCAACCACTAGCCACAACCCCAAAGCAACTCCAGACCAACCCTTCACCCAAACAGCAGCAGCTTCCACAAAACAGAACAGCAACGCCTACTGCAACTCTTCTGCATGCCAAGAAAGTGCTCACAAAGTTGAAAGCTACCTCATCGAGAAATATGTCATTGGCTTTCATAGAAGAGAAAACTCTCTCGAGGCTGCACTCAGTCAACTCTCCGCCACACAACCAACTAACCCAGGACTCAGCCATGCTGCTATGATAAGCCATCCTAGCCAAGCAAATTTCACCTGGAGGGGTTATGGATCCCACCGTGCCACCAACCATGGATGCCTTTACTAAGCCCCTCAACTTCAAGGTCGCACGCAGGCCTTGCAAAATGAAAATGAACATGCAATGGTGTATCCAACTACATGAAGACTAAAGCCAATTGAAGCCAGACTGAAGACTAATAGATCAAACATGGAGGATAGGCTTTTACTGATCAGCATTTCCAGGTGGGAGACATCAATTAAACTGGTTGACCCTTGCTGCTGCTGCTGTTACATGACCGGGTTCATTTCACCCTTTACATGGATGAAGGTACGATGCCCTTCACCCTCAAGGCCCTTCCTTAGATCACAATCAGGTCCGTAGTAGAAGCCCCAGCACTGCACCTCATTGTCACATGACACCTTGCAATTACTTAGTGATGTTGGCACAGTCCCATTGATTGAAACACCCAAGTTTGCAGTCGCATCTGACCAGAATTGGTAATGTCCCGACGAAACCGCTGCTTTTCCACCCGTACTTGATCCTGCAAGGTAATCCATGGGCAGCATTTTCACATAGAGATCAACGGGACCAGGAATTGGGCTCATTACGTAGGTCAGACAAGAGCCGCTGTAGTTAGCCAAGCCTGTGCTGCTTGTGTTGCTGTAGATCCACGTTGCACCAATGCAAGACGACGACTGAATGCACTCATTGACACATTCCTGAGTAGTGTTGATGGCTAGCTCAGTCTGTATGCCATCCGGGGTGCCACCAGAATCCCAAGGGTAGCCGGTGGTGTTAACCAGATTGGTGCCCATGGACTCATCTAGCTGCCACATAGCAGGGTAACACCTGCAACATTCAACAAGACGGTTTGATCATATCGCTTATCATTACATCTTATGATATGCCATAGCAATAAGTGCCATAGGCCCCGCACCTCAAGCTGTCACAAAGAACAGCGAGGTGGAACAGAATACGGGTAAACTTCGTCATGTATGACAACATATGCCTAGACATGAGGTCCAGCAGCTAGGTCAAAATCACAGTGCATTCAATGTTACACAGTTCATCTTTCCAAAACGTCCACTTTCAACCTTCCAATGATGTGGTCCACGGTCTTCAGGGGAATGACTAGAACCACAGTGTGAAAGCAAAGCACGTTAAGCCACTGGGATGTAATGATACCTAGGTACTTAGTGATCGCTCATGTTGTTGACCAGATGGGTGGGTGGGCATGGATATGACAGTGCCTGCCTCAAATGGGGGCAGCAGGTGCTACGAATCATCGGGTACAGTAACTCAGCCCCGCATACATGGTAGCTGCCACACAGTTCTTATCATTTTTTATAGTTTTTTTAATTTAATTTTATTGTATGTATTTAAATTTTTTATCTTATTATTTTTATTTTGTTTACTTAATGAGTTATTTTTTTCACATCTTCGTTTCCCTGAGCCAGCTGGGTGGCCTGCTGTTTTGGTAACAGCTGTGCAGAGATACTCTCAACACATCAGCGTACCACTGACCTAGACTAAGCTGATAAGTTACAAGCTTATCCACAAAGAGCACAGCAGACCCAGTGTAAGTAACTTCAGCACTGGCGATGTTGGACAGAAGGGACTGCGATGTTGGACAGAAGGGACTGCTTGTTCGCTGCACCCTGCTCTATTCGTTCCAGCACTGCATGCCAGACCCTGCTTTCCTTGTCGCATCACTCTACCCTGCTTTGATTACCTGTACCCAATCTCCAAAACACAGAAACCCCGCCACTTACTCATCATAAGACCTTGCTCCAGGGTTATTTACATCGCCAATTGTAGTGGTAGCATAGGTGGTAATCAGCTCTTCCTTGCCGATATAGGAGAAGGGCACCACTGAGCCACATGAGAGGCAGGCAGTACCACCACCTGCCTGGTATCTCCCGTCTAAGCAACCCGTGCAGATGTCTGTGGCATTGCTGGAGGTGCCAGTGCCGGTGCCAAAGCCAGGGAGGCAAACTGCAACACAAGACACAGGGTACGAGGTATACTTAGGCTTTCCCTGGGAGTAAAGCATTATTAATGTTCACAGCTGGTGTTGCGGTTATCACTGCAGCCATGGCAGCCAAGAATGTAAACTGCAACCACAAGGTGCCTGGGATGTGCAACCCTAAACCCTAGGCCCTCCACCCTAAACCCAAGCCTAAATTGCGACCACAGGGTGCGTGCGATGTAATTTCTTCCAGGGTCTAGGATCCAGCGGTATTATTGTCAGTGCCCATGTGCATAGCCCATACCATAGCCACCAAGAGAACTTGCAGTTGTAGAAATTCAGTAAACAGACACGTCTTGAACAGCTCTGATATTTAGGCACAGCAGCTTCAGCTGTACGTACTGGGGGTTACATGCATGTCCATGCGCAATTGCACTTGGTGGTCTAAATGATCTCTTCTTTCTTTCTTTTACACTTGATGAATTTGAAATGGCGTGGCGGAATAGCTAATGGCAGCTTACCATTGCACTCCGTCACGTTAGTGCTCCCAGTCTCCAGCGTAGTGGAGTAGGGGCCCAGCCCACCACTGCCACCCCCGGCAGTACTTGCACAGGCTTCACACAAGCTTGCAACATCACCGCCAGTGCTGAAGCTACCAATAGGGCACTCCCCAACATCCAGGACATACATCTGCTGAGGCGTGAGCCCAGTAAGGTTGGTTGAGGTCAGGAACCCAACTGTGTTCTGCACACCATAGCCGGGAATGACCTTACAAGCAGTGATATCGGCCATGTCGGTACCGAGACCGTTAGGCAGAGGCATTGCTGAGACAGCATCCGAGAATGGTACACCTGCTGGTGATGTGATGGAGGTGGTGTTGCGGTTTAGTGGGCAAGCAGTGCAAGGAAGCATGGACCCAGCAGCAGCCCACGAGCCGGGTGGGCAGATCTCAGCTGTGAAACCGTTCCAGCCCCAGCCGGCAGGATTGGTGCAGTTGTCTTGGCTAATCCTACCAGGTCCAGAGGTGAACAAGCCCCTTGGACAAGGCTTGCATGGGGAGAACCTCAAGCCATATGTGAGCTGAATGGAGCCGTAGGTGTTGTTAGGGCAGATGGAGGAGGTGTAGAGCCCGCTGGTGCGGTTGAAGGTCATGCCATGTCCAGCCAACATGTCTGCAAAGATGAAGCACAGCAACATAAAATGGTAAGGGATCCGTGTGATCTTAACACCAAGGAAACTTCCCACAATCCCGCGCTGGAGAACAATACACGGTCTCTCTCTCTCTCCCTTTATCACAGCAACATGAGAGGATGACACATAGGGTGATGGGCGAAAGCTGCACCACGCAACAGTGTTCTGCCCATGCTTATGAGTCTAAGGTTAGAACAGAGAGTGAATTACATTCAGGATTCAGGCTCTGATCAGAAAAGACCTCGCTATATTCTGTATCGAGGCAGACAATGGTTAGGACAAGAAGTGCCATTACCACCCATGGGATGGTGCATGTTCGGAGCAGAGAAATGACCACACAGAGGTACTGATGCAGTGGTGCCTGCTATCATGAAGCAATGCATGACCATACCAACAATCGGCAATGCATGCATATAGGGTCAGCATTGCAATCAGCGGATAACTCGTCCACTGTATCAGCTGGCAACACACATGGGCCGCAGCTCGATCCCTGCAACAATGTGATCAATGCTAGACGACCAAAAAGCAGTCCTGCTATGCTACCTTCACCAAGAAAGTCCTCCCATGTACATTCTTGTCTCAGTAAACCAGCTGCCCTTCTCATCAACAGCTCAATCAACTGCATTACTGATTTGAGTGGAGTAAGGCGCATTTACTAGGCACTACTTACAGCAGTTATTGGGAGAAGACCTGACTAAGCCTGGCTGGTGCTCGTCATTATCCAGTGGCATGGACCAGATGTTGGTACCGCAGGGGGTGCAGGAGGTGCGCCGGTCCCAGCCGGGCGCGTAGGTGCCATTAGTGCACGGCTGTAGGGCTTGACCCAGGGCAAAATACCCAGGTGGAGACACTGCAGGCAGAGCAGGGCACGTTGAAATTGTTGGAAGGACGCTGCCAAGCCTTCTTTTACCGGACAGTGTGTGTTTGTTCAGCCCCACGAGGCCAACACTGAGCAGGTGTACACTCTTGTCCTATGCGTCCCACAGCTTTGAAGCTGCAGATTGTGAGACCGTTGCATTGTTATATTGATGCTTAACATGCGTTCTGTAACACTTATATTGAAGATTGTTGTGTCACAGCTGCTTGGCCGTGACATCCATTTCAGGATTTAGGATTTAGGGTTTAGGATTTAGGGTTTAGGGGTTATCTTTTTAGGGTTTAGGGTTTAGGAGTCAGCACTTACCGCTTGGGTACTTGCTTAGGACTCACTTAAATCAACACTCATCCCCGGTAATGCATGCATCATATTGGTGTATGGATGCTCTCTTGATGCAAGCATTCAACTCACATCTCAAACTGTCACTATGCCAAGTAATACCTTATGATTCCTGGAGCATCCAAGCAAAAAAACGCACCAGGAGCAACAGGGCAGTACAGTCTTCACATTTAATGAGATGCCATGGCATAAGTCCCACAGCCCTGCCCAAACTGCCACGTAAGATGGTGACCCATGAAATAGGTACATCTTTAAGAGGAACAGCACTTACTGCATGCTGACGACGATGTTGCACCAATAAGCAAACCATCAGTATCAAGGGTTTGGTTTTTGGTGGTCCACCCATTTCCACATGCCGTGCATCCAGTCCCTCCTGCCACCCCAACGGAGTACTCTCCTTTTATACAGGGATCGGCCTCGCCAAGATTTTGATTTGCCTTACTAGCGGCTCCAAAACCTGGCAGCGTGAAGGCGCACTGCGTCCTGTCTGTTGCTCCGTAACCGGTGGTGGTCCAGCCGCGAATGCAGCGGGTGCAGTTCAGTTGGGCAGTCGGCAGCTCACTTCCAACACGGTAGGTTCCCTTGGGGCAAGCAGTCACCACACCTCTGTTCATGATGTAACCAGCAGGCACCCCTGTGAATAAAGAGCAGGGGCAAAGTACGAAGTTAAGAAAGAACGAGATCTTCAGGAGAGAGGAGTAGAGCAATTCACAACGAAATCAAGTCTGGCTCACCACCTTATGACTGAGGAAATGTTCATGGGGTGTAAAGATCGCCAGGGGTCATAGGTATGCTTTATCCAGGCTATGTATGCACCTGATGTGCTAAATGTCCTGAAGCATGCCGAATCACACACACAGACGTGCACCTGAATTTACCAATGAAAGAGTCCGTGCTGAGGCTGCACAGAGGGATTGGCAACATCCTGACTGCAGCACCATGCGATCTAGAACAACGTCAGATAGATATTGGCAACCTTCCGTGAACAGACAAGTCCAGAGCCACGACATGATCTCAATGCATGTTAGGAGAGCTAGTGAAAGCTGATCCAAGGTATGGCAAGCATACATAAAGCGGTATGACGAGCCAGGACAGCATGTACATGCTCAGGGGGGCGGGCTCCTTCACTGTAGTAAGCCGACTTCAAATGTGCTCCCTGGTGCACCACGCAAATGAAATATTTTAATATTATTATTAGATTTTAACATTATTATATTATTATTATATTCAAAAAGGGAGAAAATCCTGCAGCGAGCAAAGACGTTAACATGTGAACACACATGCGATGTGAGGAGCCACTTACAGCAATCAAGCTTGCTGGCACTCCCGTTTGCTGCCGTCACCAACCCAGAGGGGCAGTTGTAACAGGAGCTCAGGCGATTGCCACCAGGGTTGTACGTGTCGCGGCGGCACGCCTCCGCATCGGTACCAAAGCCTCTGTAAAAGAAGCCGGGCGAAACAACTGCAGACCACAAAGCAGTTGCAGTATAACTTGAGTATAAGCACTTTTTAGGGGGGTCTGGTGTACTGGAGTTTGGAGCAAGAACCAGTTTGGAGACAAGGTCTTGCAGAGTTTGTGTCCATGCACAAATCAAGTAGAACTGAAGTTAGATTACATGCCATGATTCAGGCCACGCTCAAATGGCTGGCAGTGCTTACCAGAACACAGAGAGAGAGAGAGAGAGCTACGCAAGGAGGGGCGTGAGTTGCCCTCCTGCGTAAGATTAAGGTAGGAAGGGGCCCATCGGTGTAAGGATTACACTGGGCCAGCCTACCATGGCCAGAACACAGACGTAATTCGGGTGTGGTTTCTTTTACTACAATGCGTCTTAGTTGCATGAGGGGACAGTGCCCAGAGCATCATGAGATGCTAATGCTACTGCCATGAGATGGAGGAAAGATGCCACACATGCAATCGCTGCGGATTTCAAAGGCTGCCTGTTTGTGGAGGCCTGTTTCAAGACATGCACACGTGACTGTCGCCTGACAGCGAACTTCCTTAGAACTAGAAGCTGGGCCGGAGGCCCGCCTCCAAGTAATGGAATAAATAAAACACCGTTAAGAGTGGTGACTGAAGTCCACTGACTTCCAGCACTTACCACAGTTGAACTCCTCCTTGGCACCAACGTAGCGAGTGGTCATATTCAACCTGCAAAACAAGATAACATGGGCTTCTTGTGAGTTGCAGCATGTAAGGGCAAGGCATGCCTGCAAAGCTGTAAATGAGCACTATTGCATGAATTGAAGCTCATAATTCTGTATCACTGGGAGTCGTTCCCATCCAGACCCAGCCCAGCTACTCCGAAAACCCCTGGTGTAATTGTTCAAATTCCAATTCCCACCATGCTCCGCTGCTGCATGCAGCACCCCTATATGAATATCAGAGGCCTCTGAAGCGTGTATGCAGTAGGTTTGCTACATGCAGAAGTGCTGACTGAACTAGTCGCATTTGTTGCCAAAGCTCTAGCAGAACTATATCCAAAAGACAATCATGCATGGAATAGTTCACAGCAGGACTTTGCAGCGGTGCTGTACCCTAAGCCACGGACAGATGCAGCATCAACGCTGCCCGCACAGCTCAAAACATGCTGCTGTGGGTGGTTACTGTTCTTGCATAGCTGCTTCCTCCTGTACCCCCACAAGCATGGGCTCCAGCAGCAGCAAAGCACCAAGCATGCATCCAGCATATGCTTAGGAAGAGTTGCAGAAAAGCATTGATGCTTTAGCCCTTACATAGCTTGCAAGATGCCGGCAGTCTTTCCTAAAGACCTACCCGCAGGATATCTGATAGCTGCGCAGCCCACTTGTCACTGTTTCATCAGCAGTTCCCAGGGGCCAAGTCGTGCCAATGCTCTGGGTGTTACTTGGGCCATTGCCATTCCCAGTTGGGCAGTAGAAGCCCAACGGACACTTCTCGCAGCTGCCACTTGCAGTTTCAGACGTACCAGCAGGGCACACTGCATGCAGGAAGAAAACAAAGCTCATGCACCAAGGACCTGCCCAATGTGATTAGCATAGAGATATGCGAGCACCAGACTGCTTTCTCCGTGCCGGATCAAGTAGAAGTGCTTTAAGCATGGGGTCAAGCTCCCACTGTGGCACATTCTCATCAGCTCCTGCCCTTGCAGTTCCCCTGCCTTTCAGTAGCATTTACTGTCTGACCAGCTCCAGGATGCTCCAGGTATTGTTTGCTGCATGTTTAAGCGTACTCCAAGAGGCTGCACGAGCTGTACTGCTAATCTCATGCGCACGGTGCTGTCTGCTGCTGCTGTGAAGCTTCTAAGCACTTTCCCCCTTGGCCACTGCAAATTGGCAATGGCTGTTCCATCTGCAGCTGTTGGCCACCTATGCACTTTCCCCATGGCTGTTGCAAATTGACAATGGCTGTTTCATCTGCAGCTGCTGAGCTTCCCCGCACTTGCTTCCCCATTGCAAAATAACTACTATTTCATCTGCAGCTGCAGACCTTGTATGCACGGCTTGCTTGGCCAAGGCAACTGAAGAAAGCCATTTCATGTAGCCACCCTGCTGCAGAGGGTCCATCTTGTCTGTTCAGCTTCCCCCAGCAGGACCTGCACGTCGCTGTGACCGCTCCCTTTTAAATGAGGAAGCTTATGTGACTAATTGGGGCTCTGATTAGGTATCCAGGCTTTGCACATCTCCCTGCTGCTTTGTTTGCAGCTGAGCCTTCTAAACCCGCTGCAGGAGAGCCCGCCCACCATGGCTTGCTCTGACTGCCTCTGACTAGCCCTCTCAGCCTTGCGTGCCACGCTCTTGCCCATGACCCTGCTTGACTACTTGCTTGGCAGCATCTACAGCCCTATCAATGGCCTTCTGTAGCCATTGCATGATTTGCTTGGTCCGTTAAATCTGGCTGAGCTGCTGCTGCTGCTGGCTCAGCTGGATCTCCTATCTGACTGCAAGCTCGAACTGACAGAGTCTGCTTGCAACTGCTAGGGTGACCCCAGCTGGAGCTGCTGGTTCAGCAGTTGGGTACTCACCGCATGCCCTCTTGTTGGCCAACAACCGGTACGTTGAAGCACAACTCTGACAGACATAGCGACGCACGCCGCCTGGTAATTGGTCTTCAAGTGCACACCCTGTTGAACCTGTATACAGATGGGGAATGCAGTGGCTATGGTTAGCAGGGGTTGCACACATGCGAGGAGTAGCAGGCCTAAACGGGTGCACTGGCTGTCCTTGTAGCTCAAGGCCGCTTGTGCACTGCCTGCACTGACGTTCAGAGCCGCAGGCATGCCTACAGCTTGCGCTACCGCACCCTGCGGTAGGCAGCTGCCTTTCTGTCTTGCATTAAACTCCAGAGCAGAATTATGGTGCCGCGGCTACATGCAACTTACATTTCCATATTGGGCACGTTTGGAGGAGTGCTCTTGAAGGCGATGATCGTACACTAGAGGAAAGTGCAAGCAGCGCAATGGCCGCAAGCATGAACGAAAACCGGCACATGTGCCACAGTACACGGCTACCCCCAAGCAACTATATGTCGGACAACCGTATCCATCAATATCGTAAAAGTAAGCTGGACGTCGATTCTACTGCTGTTTTGTGGGTCCCAGGTTGCTATGATAGGCCCTGATGTTGCGCATAGAGTGAAGCCGCCTTCAGCAAATCTGCTCTACCTCATCATCTGCTACTGGGTTCTATTGTGCTCTGCCTACCGCCTCTGCTCGTAACGCATTGCAGCCGGTGCCTCGGTTCGTCTTACGTCGATTAGTCATGCCATGGTGGAGTTCGCCGGCGAGAATTACCTCTGGGAAATTCGCATCACTCCTGCAACCAGTGCTGTTGAGGCTCGGCCAGCTGGCAAGTTTTGGAAGCGACATTCAAATACGACGGATTCGATCTCAGGTTGCCCTATTCGTATCTTCCCAACCCACGCTGTGAGATGTCAAGGATGCGGATCGCATTGAAACGATTAATTACCTCAATTTTCGACATGATGCAGCTTATGCATGTGGTAGCAGGCTTCTCGCTCACTCAGTGGTCCGGCTGCAACCAAAATATCTCCCGGGAGAGATCGGAGGTGCTGCTGCACTACAAAATTTTCTCAGGAATCGGATACCCTTAAACTATGCTTGCATGGACTGATGCAATACGTGATAAAGGTTAATTTAAAGGTTGGCCCGACATACTTTCAGTCTCCAGTGGCAGCAAGCTCCACATGAGAGAAACAGGGGGCGTTTTTTAGCAGGGTCCACTTGTTGTAGAGGAGCCCAATTCTGTCAGTTGCGAAGCTGGACAGTTAGTGAAAGGATGAATAAATGCAAGAGCTAAACCACCATCCGAAAGTCGATAACAAGACCGAACCGAAGCTGGACAGTAAAAATGTATGGCCTTAGTGGCGCCTGTCCACCTGGTCCTGTAACTACAAATAACAGCTTACCATATGCAAGGCAGCTGAGAGTAGCCAGAATATAGGAGTAAACTGTTTCTGTCAATTTGGGGTTGACCTGCAATCTGCAATGAGGGTGGGACCCACTCAGGGACATTTAAATGGGGGCTAAGCTTTGTTGCTGAGTGTTTACATTTGGGTTAGCAGATGGATGATGGAGCTGGTCCAGCTCCGGGGATGTGCAAAACATTTTCCTGATACTACAGGCCTTTCTTCTGTAAGCTGTTGGTCTTGAGACAATCTTCAGTCATCCCATTCTCATTCTTTGGCCATGGAGCCGATGTTGCCATGCAACGACATCTTAACCGTCATGTTAAACCAAATTTGATGGACGAAAGGCATGTTAATCTGTATTCTAAAAAAGAAAGAGAAGTGCCTTGTCGTTTGCCTGAGGGCGAAACTGCTTTAGTGCAGCATTTGCATGACTATAATGACTACCCATGACACGTGGACCCCTACTCCCCTCTAAGAATGGGTCTAATATGGAGAAAAGTTCATACAGGGGCATCTGTGTCCGCAGTGTGTTTACTAAGTTGCAGGACTCACTGATAACCAGTAGGGGTGAATCTCTCGTATTGAGGAATCAAAACAAAGAGCGCCTGCACCGTGTGGTTTCTGTAGGCAACATGGCACCCACATAGATGCATTGTTTGTGTGACCAATTATCCCATTAGCAAATGTATGCACCAGAAGCAGTGTTTGTATACTTGCTGTGTGCATTTCATGTGGACAAGTATTTGATATGGCCACACGGATGGCATGGTAGTGAGAGCAGAACAGCTTGGGATTCATGGGCTCCTCTTAGCAGCACTAAAGAAGAGCTTGGATAATGCCTACCTATCTGTATATGTGACTGGCTGTGTGGGTGACATATTCAGAACTTACTCAAGGCGCAAGGCGAGGCAGTGAGCTCAGCCCCTTGCTCTTTGGCCTCTTTACAGAGCAGCTACATGAACTCATTGCCATGAGGCTGCCAGGTGGAGCAGGCGACCCTCTATGGTGGCATGCATGTGACCCCAGAGGCACGTATGCTGATGATGTGAAGCTCTTAGCTGTGAATGACCCCAGGATGCTGCAACAGCTGTTGGATGTGTTGCAATTGTTTCGTTGTCTGTTTGACATGGAGGTGAATCTGAAGCCCGAACAAAACGTGCAGTCATATTCCAACCATCTGGTACACGTGTTGCAAAGGGACTCAAATGGTATTACGATGGTCAGGAGGTTCCCGTTAGTGACACTTATGTCGTACCTGGGAGCTCTCCACCATGCCACCAAGGGCATCAAACCAGCACGATATTGCTCTGGCATCCTCTGGCAGTAAGGCCGTGCATGCGTTGCTGTCACAATGGGGGACTGGTTTATGTTTTCTAGAAACACTGAGTAATTCAGATTACAGATTACAAAGTGGCCCCACAAAGGGGGCGCCCGTAATGGAGCCAAACTAGGCTCCATGGGCATCATACACCATGCCAGACTCATCAATATAATCATCATAGTCAGACGAAAACGTATCAATTTGATAACCAACCAGACCTAGCTCCTCTAGTGTCTCCCTAGTTGCACAAGGTAGAAGGTCTGATGCTTCAAAGCGCCTATAGTCTAGGCATTCTGATACAAAGGCAGCAACCTTCCTGGGGTTCTGGTTCATGAAAGCAGTAAATTGCAGATATGCCGCTTTGTGCACTTGTGCTGGCTAAGAGGTATGTGCACCCTGTACAGGATGTGGGGTAATTGGTAATTGGTAATTGATGTGGGGTAGAGGAGGCAGCAAGGTTAGTGCCAACCATTCCTTTGGATAACCTTTCATTTTTAGTTTGATTTACTGGCAAATATGCCGCCTTGCACACAGATGAGCCCATCGATCCAAGGATAGACAGTTGCAGCTAGCCATATGTTAATGTTAAGAGAGACCAGCCCTCTGGGCCGTGCAGCACCCAAGCATGACTCCAACAAGTTTCTTAGTGGGGTGGGGTGAGTAAGTGAGCCATATGAGAGTAAGTGAACATGGCCTTACTAGAGCGGATGAGTTGGTGCTTTCTGCAGCTATCCGATAAGCTGTCCTGTGGGTCCGATAGGAGTCCTGTGTGCAATCCATTGTACCTACAAAGACCAAGCTCCCCTCCAAGAAGGAGCAAGCTCTTCTACTTTACTTCCGTTCACACGAGGCGAATTGAGTGCCTCCCTCCACAAGCCTAAGGCATTGAGCGAGTCTTGTTCATGCTACTGATACTCGTACTAGGCCTCGTTCCCAAGCTAGTTCGGGCCGTGCGCGACCACGCGAACCCTTGCCAGGTCTTTTAGAGGCACTCTCCTGACTCTTCATACCCCCCAGGCTCCGTCACTTTTTTCTAGATCTCAATGGGGGTTCCTTCGCTTCGGAGCTCTGTGACACTTGTACCGCTTCTTGTTGGAGACTCTGTTCTGCTGAGAGCACTGGCTGCTGACGCCTTGCCGGATACGTAACGCTGCCTGGAAGCGGCGACTCAACCTTTAAAGCTGAAACCCAGCTAGGATCCTGAGCATTGGGCTATCAACCTGAGCAAGATGGCTCGTCAAGGGGTGCAGCGGCTGCTGCCTTTCTTATCTGGCAGGGCCTATAGCACTCGGTTTGCAGCCCGCGCTGGCGAGGAGATTGTCCCAATCAGCAACGCACACAAGCAGCTCACAGACGTAATGCAGGTGCGCAGCGTATGGATTGTGGGGCAATGGATTGTGCCAGCAGGTCGTTTAGACGTCAGTTGTCGACACCATTGGCAGAGAAATTGGCTTTCTTCCATCTTCGACAAGCGATGATTACTTTGATCTTGTTCGTGCAACCTTTACGACCATATTTTGGCTTTGTCCCCTTGGTCGTCTCGCAGGTCCCGCAGCGTATCCTCATGGGCCCCGGTCCAGCCAACGCGCACCCTCGCATCCTAGCAGCTCAGTCACTTCCCCTTCTGGGTCACATGCACCCTCCTTTCCTCAAGATCATGGACGACATCAGCGAAGGTCTCAGGTACATCTTCCAAACAGACAGCAAGTACACCCTCATGGTGTCAGGCACAGGCCATGCTGGCATGGAGGCAGCTATCGCGAACTTGCTAGAACCTGGGGAGAAGATCATCGTGGGCAATGCTGGTATCTGGGGTGAACGTGTTGCTGACTTGTCAGCTCGTTATGCGGGCAATGTCATCGAGCTGAAGGTCCCCACTGGTCAGACCTTCAGCTTAGAGCAGCTAACAGCAGCCTTAGAACAGCACAAGCCAGCCGTGCTGTTCCTCTGCCAAGGGGAAAGCAGCACAGGAACACACCAAAGCCTCGCTGGCCTTGGCGAGGTCTGCAAACGTACTGGCACTCTGCTGCTCGTAGACACAGTGTGCTCCCTAGGCGGCGTCCCCCTCTTTGCAGACAAGTGGGGCATCGACTGCATCTACTCAGGCTCTCAGAAGTGCATGTCCGGCCCACCCGGTGCGGCCCCTTACTTTATGTCTGAGCGTGCCATGGAGAAGCTGCACTCCCGGAAAACAAAGCCTGCGACCTATAACCTCGACATGAACCTCATCGGGGATTACTGGGGCTGGTATGGCAAGCGCAGCTACCACCACACGGGTCCAGTCAGCACCTTCTATGCTATGCGTGAAGCCCTGGCGGTGATGGAGGAGGAAGGCCTGGAGCAGATGTGGAAGCGCCACCAGGAGATGCATGAGATGCTGTGGGATGGTTTGAGCAAGCTCGGTCTCCAGCCCTTTGTGGAAGACGAGGCCAGCAGGTGAGGCTTCTAACTTTAGCGCCTTGCTGCTTATGATGCATCTGGTGGGGCCTGCTTCATTTGCTGTACAAGTACAGCAGTGTTAGTGGGGTAAACAGCAACAGCAACAGCAGCCAACAAGAGTGGTTTCCAGCATTGTCGTTTGGAGAGCATAGCTATAGCACTCAGTAGCAGCTTTAGGCATAGCATACGGGCTTATAAGGGGCTTCTCTAAGCCCTTTGTGGAAGATGAGAAGCGCAGGTGGGTTGTGGGTTTGGCACCTCCCTGCTCATGAGGCTTCTTGGGGGCCTGCTTTGAATCTGGACAAACGAACAAATATTGAAGGTTGGGCTGCACACATGAGGGCAGCTAGAGACAAGTGGATGCGTAGCAGTTCTAATGGGGTAAGCAGAAGGAGCAGCATCAGCCAATAAGAGTGGTTTCCAGCATCACCGTTTGAACACTGGCAGCCATAACACCCAGTAGCTGTATTTAAGCATAGCATAGGGGCTTGTTTTCCTTATAAGGCAAGGAGGCAGCCGTCTGTCCAGGAGTGATCTTGCTTTCAAGCTTTCATTCTGCTAAGCATGCTGCAGTCCAACCTGCTTGTGTTGATCTGTTTGGTAGTGGAGTTCCAACACCAAGGCAGTGGTTAGAATTCCTGCCAGGTCACGTGCTGTAGGCCAGATATTCTTTCAGAATAGAACAGCAGCAGCTGCAAGAAAAGCAACCAAAGAGGTGGTGAAGCATCTTACTGCAACAGCGACAGTAGGAGGGAGAGAAGGACGTGAAGGTCCAGTAGACATTTGCAGAAGTGCGGTGGCAGCGTAAAGCAGTAGCAGCAGGAGTAACCTAGAGCAGCAGCTGTAGAGGAGCACAGAGCACCAGTAGGAGCAGCAGTAGGGCAGCTCAGCAGCTACTGCTACTACCCAGAGTTCTTGCTCTGCTACAAGGGTTCTGGTTGTACCCCCTACACCCTTACCCCTGTGGTACAGGTTTGGCAGGTTTAAACCATTGTGAAGTACACCTGTCTTGAAGGATCCGTCTTGTGCTGGCATGCATCGACTGTACCGCCGTTTTTTTAGCCAGTAGGCAAGCATGAGCAACGGTAAACTAGCACATGTCCTACCCATTGCACATAGCTTTCTTCTGTTCAGTAAAGGCTCATATATTGTTTGTCCTTAACATCATAATGTGCTTGTTGGGTGTGCAGTGATGAACCCCTGCCATCTTGCTTTCCTCTTGCTGCTAATCCTATCCACAGGCTGATCACAGTCAATACGATTAAGATCCCTGAGGGTGTTGATTGGGCCGCTGTGGTGAAGAACGCAATGGACAAGTACAACTTGGAGATTGCTGGAGGACTGGGTCCTACTGCTGGCAAGGTGTGGCGTATTGGGATCATGGGGTACAATGCTCGGCCTCAGAATGTGGCGCTTGTGGTGGAGGCTTTCAGGGATTGTCTAGCACAGCAGGGGAAGCTGTGAAGAGCCTGGGTGGGGGTGGGGCCTGGTGAGGTTTTAACTGCTGTCCAAGCTGTGCAGAGCATCGGTCCAGGTGGGGGCAGTGAGGTACAAAATGCCCTGCAAGCTGTGCAGAGCATTGGTGGGGGTGGGGGCAGTGAGGTATTAGCTGCCCTGCAAGCTGTGCAGAGCATCGGTAGGGGTGGGGGCAGTGAGGTATTAGCTGCCCTGGAAGCTGTGCAGAGCATCGGTGGGGGTGGGGGCAGTGAGGTACAAATGCCCTGCAAGCTGTGCAGAGCATTGGTGGGGGTGGGGGCAGTGAGGTATAAACTGCCCTGCAAGCTATGCAGAGCATCGGTGGGGGTGGGGGCAGTGAGGTATTAGCTGCCCTGCAAGCTATGCAGAGCATCGGTGGGGGTGGGGGCAGTGAGGTATTAGCTGCCCTGCAAGATGTGCAGAGCATCGGTAGGGGTGGGGGCAGTGAGGTATAAACTGCCCTGCAAGCTGTGCAGAGCCTGGGTGGGGGTGGGGGCAGTGAGGTACAAACTGCCCTGCAAGCTGTGCCAAGAGCCTGGGTGGGGGTGGGGGCAGTGAGGTACAGACTGCCCTGCAAGCACACAGCTTGGGGGAGGCTCCTGGCTGTCATTAACTGTTCCAGACACGTAGCAGAGGGCTTGGGAGCTGTCGCTGTTGGGATGTCACCCCAGCTTAGCATTTGTTACGGGTCCATACTGCTATAGCCCAGGTGTCCATGTGCATGTTGTGGTTGGGTAGCTACGCGTGCTTATGAGCTGGTTGGGTTTTTTTTGTGTTTGCTTCTGGAGCTTCAAGGGAGGGCATCTATTGCTGCATTACTGGAGCACTCTTGTTGTCAAGCAAAGGACAAAGGCTGGCTGAGGGGCTTAACCCAGAAGGGAGCATGTGGAGGGCCTTGGAGGTGCTGACAGGGGTGCTGCCGGGAACTGTCATCGCTTGTTTTTGCATTCTTAGAGTCCAAGAGCTCTGGTTTATTGGCCGTCTGGTGGGATATGGCCCTGACTTCTTGGTGTTCTGGGCTTGGCTACTTGGTTGGAAGGAGCCTGGACATATCCTGAGCGGGCTTGTGTGTCCGGGGGATCGGGCTTGGTAGGTAGCGACCAGGTTTAAAGCCAGAAAGGGGGTTTCTAATTGCTTGTATGAGATAGATCACTGCACAGCTTTCCGGCCGTGCAGCACCCGCCTCATGACTCCACCCAGTTTTTTGTAAATGCTTATGTACTGAGGGACCTTGGGCTGCTTTGAGACTTGAGTGCTTGTTGGTCATGGGGGTAGGAGTGGATGTCTGCTGGGATTGGGGTTTTAGGGTTTAGGGTTTAGGCTGTCTGCTGAAAAGGTGGCGACATGCTTGACATCCTGACTCGGTAAACGCAAAGTGGTTTAATGAGAGCTGGTGGATCAGGGGCCAGCATGTTGTAGTGGATGGTCACATAGATGTTAAGCTACAAATGGTTTGAGGAGGTTTGCTGTGTTTGTGTCTTGAAGAAAGCTGGAGGGATGCCGGATGTGCTATTGGATACAGAGGTAACCATATGGTCAATGCTGGGTACTGGTTGGTTTGGATGTGCATCTGGGAGGTAGGAAGTGTTGCTTGTGATACCGTACGCCCTCCCTTCTTGAGCCCCCTGTGAGGTGAAAACACAACTCCCTTGTTCTGAGCTGTATGAGCTAGGGCACAGCACAGCTGCGTTGTTATGAGACACTGAGTGATGCCTGGTATTCCTTGTTCTGGGCAGTGTGCTGACTAGACCATGAACTTGCAGACATTGGATAATCTGATACGCTGAAGAATGGATTGCTTTGAGGACACGCATGCATGGGCGGCGGTGTCTCCCTTTTGTTAAGACCAGTCCTAGTAGTAAATGCTAGCATGCTTTCCTAGTGCCATATAGCTGTACAGAGGCCTGCTTGTGCTGACTGTGGATGTCTCTGGGCGTTGTATGGTCTTAATTGCCCTGAGCAAGGCATTGTACTGCTTGGCTTGCTGTTGAGTGGGTCAAGTGGTCAGACTGGGCTGGCCTGACATACAATGACTAGCAAGGGGTCAAGGGAGGGGTGGTGGCAGCCAGTGTGAGACCCTTGGACAGGAACTTTGAGTATGCCGTTGGAGTGGAAGTTGGGTCCTTGTGGGTGGCGCTGCCCCCACCGTCGCCCCACTTTGATGGGGGCGGGGGGGGCATTGGCCGGAAATCTGGTATGTACTTTTGGCATCTAGTTTGCCTTTCGATCATGGACGGCTGGTGGTATGTCTATGTGTGGGTCACCACCAGTTACCTAAACGGTATGGCACCATTGGCAATGCACATTACATGGATCGGATCCTTGCCTTGAATGTTTGTTTTACTGGCATGGTCATGAACTGTCTGCAAAGAACCTGTACGTGCCAACAATCCCCTGTCAGTTACAATCATTGGCGCTCATGATATTTTGAATATACCAGCCATGGCGTGTCCCTGCCCAGGTGTCATTTGCTCCAATGTTCGTTCGGAATACTTCCTCCTCCTTTCAGTCATCCATACATCTCCATCCAAGCAAGCCCACGGGGCTTGATCTTTGAAAGACAAGCGTACATGGTAGCAAGCCAGTGCGAAGGGCTATGATGCCGCCGCGAAAAGGGATTGTCCTGTCAAATGGCAAATGTACCAGGCCACGGAACAGCTGCAGAGTAAAGAGGGTGCCTCTAAACACGTGGTGGTATGATGGGTTAACACGTGTGCATGGGCCTCTCATGGGCCTCGAGGTAGGCTCGCAGGCTAGTGCTGGGAGGTTTCAGTCCCCCAACTTGTATTGAAATGTGCATGATGCGGTATGAACACTCACCGCTTGATATAAGGAACATCGTTCATGTCACTACAGAACGGCCATGGCCTCATGGGCCTCTCATACTGGCACCACGCCATAAGGGGCTTTGTGTGGACCAATGTACTGAACACACATCACCAGTACCTCACGCCTGTAGCTTTGACTTCAGCCAAGATTCTATTGTAACCCTGGTTTCTACTGTCCATGCATGCGGGTCGGTCCTATGTACGCCACACGACAGTACTCTAGCCTTTTCTTTCACCAATAAAGAGGGTTTCAGTCCTAGTATAAGTCTTAAGCGAGTTTGTCTGCTGACGTGTGTCACCTGGCCCGTCAGGTGGCAGCCAGCCATGCTCACGCAAAGCTCAAAGGAACTGGTAGTGGCCTGCGACTCAACGAGCCCCTGTATATCATTCAAGGTGGCCCATGGATCCCAGAAGGCATTTTCGTGTCACTTCCGACTGCACGGATGTGCCCAGGCCAGTAGCAGCAGCAGTCCATGGGATGTCAGGCTTGGCAGATCAATGCACCCCTTTGGCAGCATGAAGATGCCTCTTGCGATGCCCAGGCGCAAGGTGTGTTTCACAGTTGCTTCTGCGCCGTAAGAGCAGCAGCAGGGCATTTGTACCCTTTCTGCACCGGGATTTAGCATGGGATGCAGCGTGGATAAACCTTCTAGGCAAGGCCTGCTTGTCAAGCGAGAGAAACTCCTACTCTGAGTGCAATAATGGATGAAGGTGTGTGGATGTTGCCACCGGCTGGGTTGCACAGATTAAATCCCTCTGGCCGGGGCATGATGTAACAAGTCAGTGTTTTGAGAGAGAAACTCAGTGCAAATGTCTAACCTGGAAATGGCAGAGCAACAAAGCAACACCAATACAGGACATATCCCATATCCACAGATACAACTACCGTATCACTACGAAAGAAAAGCCTCACACATGACTGGATCCCCATAATCTTAGATATGAGATAGATCACTGCACATTTCGGGCCGTGCAGCGCCCGCGGCATAACTCCATCCATTTTGTTGGTATGTGCAGCGCAGATATTGAGACAAAGAGGCGAGACCGCTAAAGAGCCAAAGCTGCCAGACCATGCAAGAGACCCAGGAAATTACACTATTAATATTGTCCGTGCCATTGCCAGCCAGTCCAAATTAATCGACTTCCTGTGTTGGGTGACTTCTGCAATGCCTAGGTGGTAACCAGTGCGAGTTACACCAGCAGCAGCAGGCCCCCGCCTCCCCCTCCGCCAAGCCGCTATGACAACCCTGGCCCCTACCAGCCCATCACCCTCCCAACCTTCAATTTCCCCTTGGGTACCGGCCCCAGTGGCCCCGTGGACCTACAGATGGAAGTTGTGCATCCAAGAGGTGCGGTTGCTGTCATTAATACTAATTACCACTTACCAAATGGCCCCGTCAGAGCAAGGCGCCGGTGGGGGCAGCGCCACCCGCAAGGAGCCAAGTTAGGCTCCAACGACATACTACGGCATTACTCCATTTCATGATATGTCACAGTAAATAGTGCCATAGGCCCCGCACCTCAAGCTGTCACAAAAAACAGCGAGGTGGAACAGAATACTTTGGTTGGTCCTCGGCATGTTTTTGCTTGCTGTCAACTCCTATATGGGGTGGCACTTCGCTGGTCTTTGTGCAGGGCCTATGGCACTTTTTGCTATGGCATATCATGAGATGCAATGTTAATACAGGGTGGATTCCTTGTATTTGTCTGGTCTTAGATTTGTCTTGAATCACTTTTTTGTCATGCATGGTCATGTGAACCAGGGATTTCGCTCTTGATATTTCAGCCCAAAACTGATTGCCCCATTGGGCATGTGTAGAATGGACGCCAGGCACAAGTACTTGCATTGCAAAAAGTGAAAATGTCGTTAATGGGTATTGAACTAGCGACCTACCCCCTCGCTTTTTCGCACGGGAAAGGAAAAACGAACAAAAAAGGACAAAAGCCGAAATGTCGTTAGTTGGTAAACCATGGGTAAGCATTTTGTCCATGGTTTATTAGGACAAAATAGTGTATGGTTCTGGAAGCAATGCAATCATCTTTGACTCACCCCTCATAAGGGTGACCATTTTAGGTTTGTTTACTTGGTAAGAATTGTTTCACAAAACGCGCTTAAAAAACTGTTTATTCTTTAACTTTATTTGTGGTCAAGTTGTTAGCACAGTTTGCACAAACAATTCTGCCATTAGCTCCATTGTAACGTTCATAGGCTTCACGCCAAAGCTCGACAGCGGCTTTTTGATAATTCTAAGGCTTTTAAAGTAATCTTCTCGTTTCAGTCTTGGTGACATTTTGATCTAGATTGATATCGACCGGGATGGACTGCTGTCACCATTCGCGATGATATATTAGAGGCTTTAGATAAAGTCAAAGACCCAATTTTTTATCCAAGCTGCCAGGGATAGGAGGAGCTGATATCCTCCCCTCTTCCGTCGTC
>OY744506.1:1843972-1864895 GCA_963556185.1 Pseudopediastrum boryanum
GCTGCTGCTACTACTGGTGCTGCTGCTGCTACTACTGCTGCTGCTGCCACTGCTGCTGCTACTATTGCTGCTGCTGCTACTACTGGTGCTGCTGCTGCTGCTGTCAATCTACTAGCTAAGCTGTTCTATCCACCTTATCAGCGCAGCAGGAGCATCGCCTTTGCTACTGCTCCTCCAAAAACTGCACAACTGCTTCTGCCACAGCACTGAATCCTAGCTGGGGTCCAAACCCTAAAATACCAACACCATACTGCTCCTCCCCCCGCTGCTGCTGCTGCTGAGTTGTAAGCTGCTGCAAGCCCCTGTAAGAAATCCTTCCTTCCCCCAGTCGTCCAAAAAAAACGTTTGCCAGCGTTCTCCTTCTCACTGCTGCACAAGCCATCAACCCTGCTACCACACAGCGATAACTCATGCATGGCGCTCATGTTGGTACTTTACATATGAGATAGATCACTGCACAGCTTTCAGGCCGTGCAGCACCCGCCACATGACTCCTGCCAGTTTGTTAGTGTGTGTGGTATCTTCCATTCAAAGCTGCACCAAAGCTGATGCAAAGCCACCTAACCTGCTGCCACCATGGATGCTTCCCTCCAGCCTTTATGCTGCACTGCTCAATATTCTGAACAGCAGCAGATCAAACTCCCCCCCCAGGTTCGGAATTCCAACCCTGCTTGCGAGCTGCTGCTGCTGCTACCTGCACACTCGCAAAACCTACAAAGAAATGCTATCCAACCTCCCAAGATTCCAACTTTCCAATCCTGCTTGCTAGCGGCTGCTGCTGCTACCCGCTCACACGCAAAACCTGTGCAAATCAAGGATTACCCCCCCCCCCCAAGGGGTGGGATTTTGATCCTGCTCTGCTAGCTGCCACCGCTGCTGCTGCTGCTGCTACCCGCATACTCGCAGAAGTGGCGCAGAAATGCTCTCTAACCTCCTAATTTCCAACTCTGATCCTGCGTACCAGCTGCTGCTGCTGCTGCTGGTGGTGGTATTGGCGTACCCTGAAGCCCAGCGTACCCATATGACCCTGCACTGTGCAGAATGGAATTCTGTAATGTCAAGCCTCGTAAAACATATCTCTTCAACCCACAGGGGTATGGCTCCAGGCTAACGCTATCCTCCATGCGTGCGTAACTCTTACATCACTACTAGGCAGACAGCAGGGCATTTACAACTACATCGACTCCAGGCTGACGCTATCCTGCATCACAAACTGCTAGGCTCCCGATTAGAAATACCACCCTTGACAGCCCCAACCCAGGGCCCTCAACTCCAGCCCCAACCCAGGGCCCTCAACTCCAGCCCCAACTGCACCCCCAAATATTACCCTCCTCTACTGCTCCAAGTCACCCATGCAGGTCACCCAGTGTCACCCCACTCAACTGCTCCAAGTCACCCATGCAGGTCACCCGGTGTCACCCCACTCAACTGCTCCAAGTGACCCATGCAGGTCACCCGGTGTCACCCCACTCACCAGCAAACCAGGGATGGACTCATGCACTTTCCTCGTCAGCAGAGGGAACCCAAGGGTAACATCTATAGGGAATGGAGCAGGGGTGGAGATGTCGTGCCGCTTCGCCCAGTACCCCACAAACCGCCGTACATCCACGGGTTTGTACTGCCAGTGGGGTTCAGCGTAAACCAGGGGGTCTTTGGGAGCGTATGCGTTCTGCACTGTGAGGGGGCGGGGCACCTTCGTGCTACGGGGGGTGTTTAGATCAAAGCTCATTTCTGAGAACTCTGAGCGTGCGTCATCGAAGACGTCTGGATGGAGACCCTCATTGCCCCATTGTGTGATGTATTCCAACATGGCGTACCATTCCTTGTCTGCATAAATGAATGGGTTGGGGGGGGGGGTGTTAGAAAAAGAGGCAGTACAACAGTCATGGATTGGCACTTGAGCAGGAAGGGGAAGGGCCAGAGCGAAGCGGCTATTGCTGATAGTTTCACGGCATTTGAAGGGGGTAGAATCACGGCAATGGCTTTTGAATGATAATCAACCTGCTTGGAATGCAGCTGGAAGGTGGGGTTTAGGCAACCCAGAAGCGAGTTTTGCATGAAGCTCAGTTGCTCTGCTGGTTCTAGTGAACGCTGGAAAAAGCCCGCTGCCCTTTGCGCAGGTGCAAGCACTGCTGTACGTCCACTAGCTCGGTCGCAACTGCTGCGCACCTGTGTATACTCCCCTGCGTTGTATTAGGGACAGCGCGTTCGCCGGCATGCGATGGGATCTGGGGGTTAGCTGGTCCTGCTGATACTTTCTAGGGTTGGAGGTGGTGGCGATCACTTGCGCTTTGCCGTCTGTCTGAACCCAAGTGTTGGTTTCGACCCATGTGTCGCTCTGACTTTGGCTTGTAGTCTCGTCGACGACTGCGAAGGGAGAAGTACAAATGTTAGTTACTCGACAGGCAGGGTCGTGCCTCCACTGCAACATGGCGGAATGACAAAGCTCCGCACTCTCGCGTGCTGTCAACACCCAAAGGTTTTCAGCCCCGTCTGATACGTGAATACAGGATGCATTCAGTTGCTTTGGCCATTGCTTCACTGTTCTGCCCCTCTAAGTTAACAGAGATCTCTGTTAGGTGTGATATGTGGGCATGCTACAAGTGGCCCACCCTTTACCGCTGGTAAGCCGAGACGCTTACCTTCCGGCCTAAAGCAGCACCCAAACATGGAAGACCGCGATTTGCTGCTCCGGCTTTTGCTGCCTCGCGAAACTGTATCCAGCTCATAAGTAGCCATATCGCTGCGAGCAGCTCAGCCTTTTTGCAGGCCCCGGATGGAGCTCGAAGAGACACTAAGTCCCGGTCTGCAGTATCCACTGGCCAACGTCGCTGCGTTTCTCCAGGGGATGTCTACAATTCCGAGGGATTCCAGATCCACTGGCAACAGCCCGAAGGGCTTCGGTGTGCGTTAGATTACTCAAGCCCCGACCGAAACTGACTCGAGATGGCACTTCACGCCTGAGCCAAACACTGGCAACCGCGAAGCTTTGTAACAGGTCGATGCCTTGATTCTCTGCTCAGAGCACGCAATTGTCGAAAGGTGACTGCGTCAGCTTCTTCCCGCTTCTAGCTACACGAGTCTGGGCGTACACAGAGGGGCCAGGGCCAGACGCACAGCAAGCTTGATTGATTGGGCCTGCTGGCTGTTGGGATGGATGAAAGGTCACGCCTAGGCTGTGGACTGATTTGCTATGCCGACAAGGCTGCTTACAAGCAATCGGGAAGTAGATGACAGAAGCGAGAGCTCACTCCGTCACTCCGTCACTAGCCGGCCTGGTTTCGGAGTGAAAGTGATTGTCAGTTGGGTTGCTTTGGGGGGCGGGTCAGAAACAGTCTTCGCTCGATACCACTGACACCCATCGATAACGTCTGCAGGCCTGGATGTTGATATTTCGCTGTCGTTTCGTGCGTTGGCCTGTTCCGTGTTTGTACATGCTCCCCTGTGTGCAAACCGGTAAGGAAGTAGGATAAGAAGCCCCCGTAAATAAGCTACATTGTCCATATTTTGCATCCGGACACGATGTGACACCTCTAAACATGAACGGCAAACCCTGGAAGTTGTTCGCGTCTGTGGCACAATGCCTTCAGACACGTCCAACTAGGCGCCCTGGTTGCTTGCCAACTGATGGTGCTGATTCCTCCCGATTCACTATTAGAGTATTATATAGCAAGTTGCTTCACCGTTGCTGATACTAAAAGCTCAGGCCACCCAGTGGCCACGCCACGTCCGCTGATCAGCTGCCAAGGCTTGGGTGGACGGGAGCTTGCCTCGGGGGCTGAAAAGCTGCAAAGCTCTTTACTGCGTCACCAACGTCTCCTCATGAAAGCCATAAACACATTCAGGATGAACGGCGGGGCAGTCAACGTTGGTACACTCTGAAGTAGGGTGCTTGATTGAGTAGTGTGCATGATCGCGTAGTGTGCAATGAAAGGCGAGAAATGACATGCACGTTGTAAACGTGGAAAAACTGCGTGCTGGCCAATGTTAGGCAGTTCTTTAGCCTGAAAGGCATTGCAGTACTGCCCTGAGGAGGTACACCTCACACCTTGACGAAAATGACGGACGTATGGCGACGTATGACTGTCATCATTTGTGATCGGGCTCTGGTAAGTGAAGAATGACTTGCTGGCTACTGACTTTTGTTCTGTGGGTCTCTCAAGTCTGCACGCAGAGCTTGAGCCCCGTCGTTTTTGCCTTTGGCGCATCTAAACCATTCAAAAACTGACTGAGCGCATTGTGGTCCATATCGGGGCGAATTGCTACGTTTACGGTTTAGAACGCCAAGGGCATAAGCGCCTTGATCATTCCCAGACTACCCGGGCGCTGATTTGCTTTTTCTCGCCGGGCTGAGTGCGCACTGCCATAAACATCCCCACGTCAGGTTTACTCAGGGGCCGTTCATCGTCCTCCAGTCCCCCTTTGTGAAGCAGACTGGTCGCCATGTACTCCTTGGCATCATCTGTGCTGGGCAAACACCTCCTTGGCTCTCGGGGACCATTGCAGCTTCTGGCCCAGCGCTCCAGGCAGATGTCTTCGACAAAAGGAGCAGGTATGTACGGCCCCCTTACCAATTAATGCGCTAGGATGTGAGCAGACGGCGAGAGCGATCCTAGCTCGGGCGTATAACGGTTCCAGATAACGTAATCAATTCTCAGAGGTAACAGCAGCAGTAAAAACTTTAGATATGAGAACCCAAGACACAAAAGCTAATGTAGGCCTATGCAAGCGATGCTAGCGCCATTTTTGGCATGTGACGTTATGGCCATGCACCACCAGGGGTTATAATTAGGTTTTAGAGTAACAGATACCTATTTAGATCCCCTGTGCACCACCAGCTCACTTGCCGCTGATTACCCAAGTAGGTCATCAACAGCTACCAGGCCAGCTTGCTTGCCCATAGAGTCTTATTGCCCAGCAGCAGGCAGACCAAGAGCTGCTCCCTGATCTAAAACCGCTGCCAGGCCCATTTCTGATTGCTGCGGGCAGGGCTGCAGCCTTCAGTCAAGCAACCAAAATGCAAGACCTTCCTAATTGCAATACATAGATCCAGTCCCAGTGCTTCCTGCTGCCAGCCGTTTGAATGCATGCAGACTCCTCCCCTTGGTGTTCCCACCCACCCAAGATCCCCATAACTTCCAATTCAGTTGACGTGCAGCCAACAACCAACAGCAATTCAACTAAGCTGTGCGCTGAAGAGGTTGCAGATTCATGCCTCGCCAAACAGTTTCTGCCCAGAGAGAAGGAGGGCTACACGCAGATATCTTTCGTGATCTCCAGCATGTGGTTGAGGGAGGGTGCCCTTAGTGTAGGAGTTCCACGGTGGCCCCATCCACCTTGTCCCATTCCAAGCCTAGCCTAACAGTGCACCTTGCCATGTCATTCTGCAGCTCCCAATGTTGATCAGGATCAGCTTCCAGGCAAACGGTCGACATGACTGGGTCTTCATTCCATATCTGTAGTTGTGCTCTTGTTCCGTTCACTTTAGGAAATGGGGTTTGACCCCGGTGTGTTTGCTCGTTTCGACCTAGCTGCCTTGTATGCAGCCACACCTTACACTTCTGCTTGCATCTTCTTCTATTTCCTTGTTTAAATGCCTTTAGTCCCTTCCTGCACTTTAACTGGCCTAGCCTCAAAGTACTGACTTGTTACACCATGCCCCGGCCAGAGGGGTAATCTGTGCAACCCGGCCGGTGGCAACATCCACACACCTTCTTCCCTTACTGCACAGATTGAATAAGGAGTCTTCTGGGCCTTGTGCTTTTGATTCGACTGATTTGACCACAAGCTCATACCTTTTATCCCTTCCTGCACTCTTTGTAGGTTCTGGCCCCCCCAGCCGTAGTGTTGATCAGGAGCAGCGTGAGGGAGGTGGTCCAGCTCGTTCACCAGATGCTCCCCCTGACCCCTTGGACCATGTGGGCAGTACTGCCAGGGGGGACCCTAGTGAAGTGATACGTCAGGCTAGCGGGACAGCACATGAGGCACTCAGCAGCAAGAAAGACAGGGGGAGGGAATGGCTGAGGAAGGGGGAGTCCGAGGGAGAGAGGGGGTTCCAGTTGGGGGGGGGGGGTCGAGTCCAGTTGGAGCAGGTATGAAGGGGGTCCAGTGTGGAGGGGGAGGTTCCATTTGGGGGGAAAGGAGGGGGGTCCTACACCAGGGGGGGACCCAAGTGAAGTGATATGTCAGGTGGGAGGGACGGCACATGAGGCCGTCAGTAAGAGGAGCCAGGCCGGGGGGATGGGGGGAATCAAGGAGTGGGCGGGGGGGGGGGGGCATAGGGGGAGTTCACTTCAGTTGGGGGAGGGGGCTATGTTTGATTTGGGAGGGGGGGCAGGAGGGGGAGGGGGGAGAGGGGAAGGAAGGATGGGGCTGCACTAACAGCATAGCTTGTTCTATTCGACTATGCATCATCATCCCGTGATCTGTTTGGGTTGACCCATGAGGCTCTCAGCAGTGAAGATTGTAAGCCTCATAGCTGTAATTAAGAGGGCAGGGTGGGTAGCTTTGGGTTGGGGGGGGGGGGTATCATGTGGTCAGTGGCGATTGGGAAGCAGGATGTTGATGAGTTGCTGAAGTAAAGGCATAGGTATTAAGGGTAGGGGGGGGTGTCCTAGTGGGGTGAGGGGGGTGGGTCGGCAGAGTGGGTGGGTTAGGGGATGCCACGCCGCAGCCAGAGTGCATTTCATTGTGGGGAATTGATGGTCACACTACTAGTTGCAATGCACATCTGCTGTGAGAAAGCCCTATAGAAGTGATGATGCTAACTCCTTACCCAGTGGTAAGGTCTGGTTGCATACCAAAGACATTCAGTAGTCCCGCATATTTGCCACATTGCCCGCTGTTGTGTGGGGCCCAACTCCTTGGATGGCACTCTGGTTTTGGCATATCATGAAATGTTTAAGAAAGATAAGGGCACATTAATGCCCTGGGCAGCCATTGCTGCTGGAGGGAGGCATTGTAACTCCTGGACAATCCGCTCTTGCTGTTAGTTGCCTTTGGTATTATGGTTTAGCCCTTGCACTTACTCGTTGTTTTTCAACTCCTGGCTTTGTGGGATGTATAACGTAGTGCCAACCTGGTAATTACTTAGACAGAAACGCTTTGCAGCAACTCGGCAGACAAACATACAAAAAATTGAATTAGTAATTTTTGCGCACTTGGATTGCTGTCATTAGAGCAATTGCAAACAAGCAGGCGGAAAAGCAAAAAGCAGGATGAATTATCTTTCTGAGGCCACTGCTATATCTTGACAATTGTGGTATTCATACAGGGAGAGAGAACTATGTCAGAAGGGTTTGCAGTGTGCTCCCGCATTAAGCACTAAACACTATCTTTTAGGAGCAGGTTTTTGCCCCTACCATTGAAATGCTGATGGGCTTCAATGAACACCCCTTACTTCATCTCATGCTATATGTTCAGAGGTGCGGGGCCTATGGCACTTATTGCTATGGCATATCATGAAGCGTAATAATAATACATTACTGTGCAGAGACCACTGCACAGACCTGAGCATGACTCCAACCAGTTTTTTTTGGGGTGTGGGGGAGAAATTGACATAGGTATATCATTGCATAGCTTGTGTCTCCAACCAGTTTCGTTAGAGCGTTGAGAGGGACACTCCGTGACTGAGAAGATAAGATGCTTAATCTGGCAATCCCTCATCATAGTTACGTTTTGGATCTTCCTTTGCACTCCCTGCTGTTCAGTTACAATGCTCCCTCTCAGGACCAAGGGAAATCTTATGTGGAGTTAGCACCTCACATGGCATCTCGATTTGCTGATAAGGCCAAAGGTGCCCTGGGCCATGTGGCGGATGCTGCTGCTGGTGTGGTGGGGGTGGCGGGGAGGGTGGGGGAGGTGGTGGGAACAGTGGCTAAGACAGCAAGAGGAGATTATGATGGTTCGGGAGTGCTGCAGGTACGTGCGGGGTTTAGGGGTAGGGTTTTGGGGGAGCTTGGGTTTTAGGGGAGGAGAAGGGGTCAGCGGCAGCGGTGCCCGGGGAAGGGGGGGGCGGCAAGGAGAGCGGGGGGAGCAGGTGGTCGGCACCGTGGCTAAGACAGCAACAGAAGAATATGACGGCTCAGAAATGCTGCAGGTACGTTCGGGGGGTTGAGGTGGTTGTAGGGTTTAGGGTTTAGGATAGCTAGGGTTTTAGGGGAGCAGAATGGGGCAAGGGGGGGAGGTGGTGGGCTTAGTGGCTAAGACAGCAAGGGGGGATTATGATGGCTCGGGAGTGCTGCAGGTACATGCGGGTTTGGGGGGGGGGTCCTTAGGTTTTATGGTTTAGGCTTAGGAACTAGGGCTCAGGGTTTGTGTGAGCATGGTGTGTATGTTTCTACAAGGTTAGATTGGAGGCCTGGGGTTGCTGCAGTCTGCTTCTTAGGGAAGGGGTGAGCAGAAAGGGCTTGCGGGAAGGGGGAGGCAAGAGGGTGGGGGAGGTGGTCGGCACGTTGACTAAGACAGCGAACATCGTACCCCTAAACTACTAGGGGGCCAGCGGGAGTAGTATGAAAGTGTATGCCCCTGGTGTGTCTTAGGGTGTAGGGGTGAGATAATTTGGGTAGGGTTTAGGGGGAAATGGTATGTGCATTTCGAAGGTTGTTTCCAGGCCTGGGGTTACTGCTCTTTACAGTCAAGCACCTGCTGATCCTTAGCGTTTGACATCTGCCCAGTAAATATGTGCATCCGCCGCTGCTCCCTGCTGCTGCTGATTTCACGGTTGTCTGATAGATAGCTATTTGTGAAGGCTAAACAGAGCCATCATGAAAAACATTTTGGTGAGGGCTCCTGCTGATCTTGCTTGATCCATCTACAACCCTAATCCATTCATGTCTAATTCACTATTACCGGTAGGGTTTAGGCTTTGGGGTTAAGCACGCCAAAAGGGTACTATTAGCAGCATGTCTGTGGTTTAGAAAGTCAGCGTTGCATTTCACGTATACCACAGCAAAAGTGACATACCACTGCAAAAGTGACATACCGTATATTGAGATCACCTCATGGGGAAATGAGCAACGCTGCAAAGGCAATTTCCCTGCTGCTTGTTGTTGTTTCCAGGATGCTGAAAGACAAGGTACATCAGGGAAAGAGGGCGCCGGTTTCTACGACACCCCCCGTGATGCCGGGAGCAGTGGTGGTTTTGGAGGGGCGGGGGGGATGCCGCTGCCAGATCGGAATGCTGATACAGCTGCTGCTAGGGAGAGTGACACTGCGGGGGGTTCGGCAGATGCTGAGACTGTGGCAAGGAAGGGGGGGAGTAGGGAATATAGGGAGGCAGCGGAGAGGGTGAAGGAGATTGAGCATGAGAAGTAGGGGGGTGGATGGCAGGCGTTAGTCCTGCGTAGGTTTAGGGATGAGGCGGTATTAGCATCCGTGGTGCGTTTCCGCCCTACGCCTACGTACTAGCTGGGTGTTGCTCATGACAGGGCAGTAGTGGTTGAATCGAGTGCATGAGGGGAAGGGTTTGGCAAAAAGAGGTTTGACCGGCTCTCTGTGTGTTGTGCATGGTGTGCTTCTGTTGGACAAATGAGCTAGTTGGGTATGGAGGAGCTATATAAAAGAGGTTATCTGCTGGTGTTTTTGTTTCAGTTGTTGTTGGCGGTGAGTATATGTAGAAGCGAGTCAGACTGTGGATTGCTGAAGTGACGTCAGTGTGCTGCGCATTCGGTAAGGCACATTTAGCACTGGACAAGCCTAGGTTGTACTTTTAGGTGGCAGAGGAGTGGGCGGAACTGGTGTCAATATAGCTGTGCGTTATACAGCTGACCATGTTTTTAGTCACCACTGGGTGCAAAAACTTCTTACATACGGCACAACCGCACTATACGGCATCTCCGTGAGTTACTGGTGTAAGAAGATTGTGATCCAGGGCAGCCATGTGTCCAAACCGGAAGCCAGCCCATCTCCATGGACAATTTCAGTGCCCATCGCGGATCGGTACCGGTCACCGCACTCAGTTGCGCGGAGGCTCGTTAATACGCCTGTGTTCCGCCTGTTGGCCATGCTTAATGCGAACAACAAGGTCAAGCCTACACAATTCGCACTTGAGAGATTGCAGATTCAACATTTACTGGTTATCAGCACCGCACAGATGCCCAACTCCAGCTTTGAAGCTGGACAGAACGCGAGCGAAAACATGAAGCTGGACAGGAGCACGAGCCAGTAAAGAATGGTCTTACAGTGATATGTATGCAGCCCAGCCGACGATGGTACCAGCAGACCACCAAACCATACCCACACACCAGCTGCGTGCCCCTACCAACAGACCCCTGGATAAATCCGTAAATCCCAGAGTTAATCCTGGGAAGTCCTACATAAGTCCCAGGATTTATTTCTTAATCCCAGGCAGGTGTGAGAAGTGTCGTTTTCACCAAGGGAGCCGTATCTTAAGGACAGGAAAACCATATCGAGAGACTCTACATGTCCTCCTACATCTCCAAAGCCATAAGAGACCAATACAGCAGCAGCATACATATAAACCGCTACCGCCGCCGCGCCTACTTACTAGCTAGTACATAGCCATACATACGTATGTATACATACATACATTCCCATAAGTACATACATACTGCCAGAACCCATCATCAACATGCACGAACGAATACATCACATGCCATGTACATATGCACAACGCACATATACCAGTGGCAAAGGGATTGTGAAGCCCAGCTGACCACAAGCAAGCCTTAAGGCAGCAGACCATCATCACATATAGCATAGTTGCGCCCGATCCAGCAGCCACCCATCCAAGTAAGACTGAGCTGCAATCTCTATCCCAAGTGACCATCATACGAATTAGCTGATCACGTAGCTGCCAAGATTTCCCCGTGACAGCTGAGACAACAGGCGTACTGCATGCATGCAGCAAAAGTAAGACCTCGGTCCCTCCACCAGAAGTTCTCCCAATCAACAGCAGAATTGCCATACCCTGATCACTTAACATACTAGCCATTGCATAGCATGCATACATGTAGAGACACCTGCATACGGAAGAGTGCCCTCATCAGGGGGATCGTCAAGCGCTCCCTGCTCAAATTCCATCTCTCCTCCATTGCCATCGTCCTGCAATGGCACAGCCATATCACCAATAAGCTATCTGGCTGTTGGCACCACAGTACAAAAAATATTACAGCCCATGTGCATACCTTCAGCAGTTCAGCCTATGTAAACATTTGAAAGTAGCATACGTGTTACCTGTGAGCTATCATATGTGTGTCATGCTTGCTAGTCCCTCGTGCTCCAAGCAGCCATCCCGATGCAATGTCCAACTTATGATGTCCGGAGCAACGACACAGACATCTGCATGAACTTTTTCATTTACAGATATTGTCATATGCTTACCTGTAATTCAGCCTCTGGATCTGGCTGCTGCAACATACGTAGCACTGCTTGCCGCTGCTCAGCAGTGAGTTCCTCCATGGCCGCTGCCAGAAGTCCTGGGTTGTTGCCCAAAACAGTACCCAGAACAGAAGGGTCTGCATGCAGAAGACGTGCCAACCCATCTCCCTGCTCCTGCCCAGGTACACCAAGAGTAGCCTGCCGAGTTGTTGCTGCTCCTGCAGCTCCTGCTGCTGCACCTGCTGCAGCTCCTGCTGCTGCGCCTGCTACTGCACCTGCTGCTGCGCCTGCTGCTGCACCTGCTGCTGCGCCTGCTGCTGCACCTGCTGGTGCTGCCTGTTGCGGTGGTCCTGCGAGCTTTAGGCGCCGTGCGATCTCTTCTGGAGAGGGCTGCTGGGTGCGGTCTTCCTCCCTAGCATACACGCAGTGGATGTGCTTTCCACTAGCATCCTTCCATTTCTTAGCACCAAGCCTAAATCGATGGGTATCGCAGGTAGCTTTAGGTCTAAGGTACTTAGCTGGGTTCCACCCATCTCTTGCCCATTCCTGGTACCTAGCCGGGTAGCATGTATTACACAAGCACAAGTACAAATCTTTCAATTTGTCTACGTCATCGTCATCGTTATCCATAAGCCCATCGACGCGAACGATTAACCGCAAGCACTACCACCTGCCGCTGGCACTTCCCATGCACCCTGCATTTTAAGAGCTTGCACAGCAGCAGACCCCTGACCGTCAGACGCGACACAGATGCCGCTTGATGCAGAAACACCCGTCACAAGCTTGATAACTTAAGATTGGCACATCTTAGTTGACGGACACTTGGTTGCTGGTCACTTGATGTTTACGCCTCACAAAGCCCTGCCCCATTTGAACTGCCCCGACTGTGCTTCTGAGTGGTGTTAATAGTGTTATTGATTGCAATGAGTTGGACATCGCTGGGTTTGTCAGCATGGCGTTTGTTCCTCCTGCCAAAACAGCTTACGAGCTTGAACGCGAAGCCCGTATACTCCAAAATACGGCCTTCATCAATGCGAACTTAAAGAGTACCGTTGATGAGTTCAAAGCACAACTGCAGCAGGCTCGCCCAGTCCGTAAGCCACGCCAACCTAGGCCACTGCCACCTCCTCGTCCAAGAAGCACACGTGCTGCAAGCCTTCTGGCCCAAAAGGCGGTAACAGCCATTGTTAACTTCGAGAACACAACTCAGCCAGCCCTCAGGCAGCCAAAGCAATCTATACAGATGGCTAGATCCGCAGAGGAGCCAGTTCTAGAGACTGTAAAAGACTTCCTGATAGCCTATGCTGGCTACAGCGAAGTCGATGCAGACAATCCCGAGGCTTTGCAGGGCACCCTAGCGTTGTTAAGCAGAAACACTGTTGGCTTGAAAGACATTCTGGCGATAACCGATAGGGATCAGGAGAAGGTCATGGATCAGCTGCGCAGCATTCTGCCAGATGCCAAGCCTGTTGAACTGACTAGGATCGCTCGCGGACTACACACATGGCGAGGTGGAGGTCCCTCCAAGTAAGACAAGACAAGGAAGCAGTTCAGCTCATATTACCGCGCTCGCGTATGGCACTGTTAAGCTTATGCACACCTGGTGAAATACGTCTCGACTCGTGTTGCAGGTCCTCTGGCAGCGAGGATGGACCAGGCGACAGCATCAACGGTGGTCATAGCAGGATGCGTTTGCCACAGGCCGCCATTGGTAGGATGGAGGCTTATGTAAACGCTTTCAAGACCACCTTGAACGTGCACGACTTCAGTGCTGCCATGACGTACACTGTAGAGAAGTTGGCCCCATACAATGCAGCAGGGGCTACAGAAGCTAACCAGAAGAACATCCTGGTAAGTATGGTTCAGTCTGAAAGTTCTATCCCCATCCTTATCGTCTAAAGTCTCAATCCCAGTCTCCTGCTGCAGAGCCTCCCTGAGCTCACCACTGCCATGAGACAGGACATCTTGGAAGCAGGCTTGAGCACAGAGCACTGGACAGACGAGAGGTTGTTTGCCAGCATAAAAATAAAGTTCAAGAACCTCAAGGAGGGTAAGTGCCCCAGTCAGTTCAGTATGATGTTGAGCATGTCCATGGCAGCCTTGAGGTCCAATTGCTTGTACGTAGGTGCTCTCAAGAGGCAGGCCGCTGCTAAGGAGCTACGCTTGGCCAAGAAGAAGATGATTAAAGCAGATGGTAAGCATGTTCTTCTGGCCAATAGCCCAATGCTTAAGGTTCCTCACAGCATATGTACCAGGATGCAGTACGCCTCCTGCTGTCCTCACATCAGGTGATCCCTTGCGTACATACTGGTAGCTGTAAGATGCAGGCGGAGGGGGCAATATTGTGGCAGATTGGCTTACTTTCCCGACTATGGTTACTGCAGGGGCCAAAGCTGTTGACGTGGATGAGACACCTGGGTCACAACAGCAGAGCAACCAGCCATCTGGAGGTGAGCTTGTGGGGCATCTGCATGCAAGGCCACTTTCATTGTACGTATGTAGTCTCAGATAACATTAGCTCACTACTCTCTGCAACAAATGTAGTCTCTTTCTCTCTACACATAAGTAAGCAGGAAAACCGACGTTGCCATTTTTTAAAATTTAAGCGGATGTATCGAACAGGTGCTAAAATGGCTGAGACAGTTTCCTCAGTTGCTCCAATTGCTGGTGGATGCAAGCACGACTTTCTGCCTTCTGGTGTGTAGCACGCAGCTCTTTAATGCATGTCTCATGAGCCATGTGTCCTATCCACCCACCCGCATGTATGCTTCAGTAAGACATGTCATCGAACTGAATCTGTTTATGCTACTGCATGCTGGCAGAGGCCAACAACAAAGCAGCAGCAGCAGAAGCGTCTGGCGGTGCAGCAGCACCAGAGTGTGCAGAGGAGCATGATGGTGCAGAAGGGGGTGCTGAGGGCAGGGGAGGGAGGCGGAGGGTTCAGAGGGTGACAAGAAGTGCAGCAGCACCGGCGGCAGCAGCAGCAGCACCTGTTTTAGAAGCAGCAGCTCCCAAGGGTCATAAGGGCAGCACAGCAAATGTGTCTAAAAGCTCTGGCAACAAGGAAAATGACCCTGCAGCAACAGGGGTTGGCAGCGCCTCATCCTCTAAGGCAGCAGTAGCAGGGGCTGGCAAAGGCTCATCCACTAAGACAGCAGCAGCAGGATCTGCGCCAAGCCCAGACACGGTGGACAGCAGTGCTTTGGTTGCTCTGCTGGTTGCCGCTGTCAAGAACTGCCCAGACCTTGCTCTGCAAGTGCAAGCAGCCATGGATGATCATGTCATGACTTGTAATGCAGCAGCAGTTTTAGACTCATGTCACATACTAGCAGTGTGGTGCTGACAAGACTATACACACATACAGACTAATGTGCTTTGGGAATGCGGTCCCTGTGTTGGTGGCTATATGCATGGGCATGCATGAGCATGCATATCTGTATAGTGTTTTTTGATTGATTGCGTTTGTGTAGTACGTATCGTTGTATGTGTGTGGGGTGTTTGTATGTGCAGTTGCTCAGTAAGAGTCAAGCAACTAGAACTGGTAATTCTATTATGTTGGTGGACGTAGGGGCCTGCTGCTGGACGGGTGGTTGCTAGCAGTCATCGCACCTAATCCTTAATCCTTAGTCTCTAATCCTTAATCCCTAATCCATAAGTCCTCCAGGATGTATCAGGATTAGGGATTAAGGACTTACTTTAAGTCCAGGATATACTTCAATAAGTCCCTATATCCGTTAATCCGTAAGTCCATATAAGTCCAGTAGGCCCACTGAGGATTAAGCAAGATTAAGGGATTAACTCAGGGGTCTGTTGGTAGGGTGCACAAGAGTCAGCTTCAAGCCTGCAGGACCAATTCTCCCCTTCCGCACTTACAAGATGCAGCGTCGCAGAACATAGAAGATGTATATTAATGATCAGCTCATGCTGCTCACGACTACAAACCAAGCAAGAGATACCCCAGCCACACAGCAAATTGCAATGCCCCAACTAACACCATGCTCACCACACCCAAACGACATGAAGGAGAACAGCCATGCAAATCCCATTCCAAGAAAAGCGGCATCAGATCTGATCAGAACACCACCATCTTCAGATCCGAGATAATCCATTCCCGCACTCCACTCCTGCATTTCTTCACCTGCTGCTCTTGCTTCATACCTTACATACCCTGCTGCTGCTCCTGTAACTGCCCAGTGCTAGTCCTCCTTCCAATCCACAGCTTTTCTGTACCAGAACAAGACTCACAGCTTCAAGTTCCAACATGAAAATGTTCAGTATGTTCAATACCAAATAGTTTACACCACCCTGGTCTCAACATCTCTGGCCAAAACACTACGCAAATGATGAGACCCTTCACATTTTCACAACTCACACCCTGCACCGCTCCACCACCCGCCTCGCCAACTCCTCCTTCTCAAAACAATCTGAACTATCCACACCTGACTCCTGTAACATCTGCTTCAGCTCCCGCACCCTCAACCCCATCAGCTGCTCATAGCTCAATGCTGCTGCTGCTCCCGCTGCTCCTCCTCCGGTCTGCTGCTGCTGTTGACTCCACTGCTTCCACCCAGAACCCTCCCCTCCCCCACTTTGGCTACTACTACTGCTGCTGCTGCTGTTTGTGCTGCTCCGATCATACCGAGTAGCCCCACTCCCTGCTCCCGCCCCTCCTCCTGCTCCTGCTCCCGCCCACGCTGTCTCCCACTGCTGCTGCTGCTGACCTCTGCCGGTTCTGCCTAGCTGCTGTATGTTGGTGAAGCGTGAGGTCGCAGGTGTTAGGGCTCTGATGGATTCTGAGGTAATATCCAGTAGGGTTTTGGCTTGGGTGACATCTATGTCACTTGACCGGATGACGACACATTGACCAAAGGCCACCAAGGCACTCTGCGACACACACCAGCAACAGAAACACACCCAATTATAACTGCTCATAAGATGACTGCAAAGGAGAGGGGACAGAGCCGTTCTGTCTGCATGTTTCAGAAACTATCGTAAGGTCAAAAGCTATCATGACACTTTTGCATACAACAGTATTAAATCACATCAAAATGGCTCTCACTTAGCTTCAATAGAAAGCAGGGGGTCCGGGGGCGGGGTGCCCGCAGCTGGTGTGTGGCGGGGAGGGAGGGGGGGGGATTAGATACCATCAAGCATCATAGTAAACGTGTGAGTCACCCCCCACCTCAAGCTGTCACCAAAGCTGCACGCTGAAACATCTGTAGCAGGTAGAATCACATAAGGAAGCTTTTCCGGTATTTTGCACCGTACCTCGGCCGTTCTCACACACATGCACAAACTACGGTTAGCGTCGAAAGGCACAGGAGATCAGAGCTGCGGCGCTCAGTGCTACGGTCGGGAGGATCCTTGGGGCATTATGCATTACTCCTTACACATGATAATTACTCCAGTGATGAGATTCCCAGAGGTTTGGGGTGGTGGTTGCAACCTGTTTTGTTCGCTGCACCCTGCTTTATTCGTTCCAGCACTGAATGACAGACCCTACTTTTCTTGTCGCATCACTCTTCCCTGCTTTGATTACCTGTACCCAATCCCCGAGGTGACATATCAGAAATGAAACTGTTGCTAATCAATGGCAGCCTCAACAGCAAGTACAAGAAGAGGCATGCAGAGCTGGTTGGGTAACTGCCGTCGCAGCCATTGTAAGGTAAGGAAACAGGCGATTGAGACTAGGAGCCCTACAAGCATCCTGTGTTAACATTGCTCGAGGTAGCAGCTATAGTTGGACGCCAAAGCCATTCTTCTTTCGATCGTGAATTCTTACATCCAGTGCATGGGATTGGCGCATCCTGCATGTGTACGGGGTACACACAAAGCTGATAGAGTTGCTGATGGACTTGCATACTGGCACACAGGCTGCTGTTAGGATGGGTGGTGTGGTGTCTGAGTGGTTTGATGTGCATGGCGGGGTGCGGCAGGGATGTGTCATTGCTCCCTTGCTGTTCAACATCTACATGGACTTTGTGGTTCGGCAGGCAATGGCTCAGATGCCGGAGGGATGTGGGGTGAAGCTAGCCTATCATGCAGATGGGAAACTTGAGCGTGATGGGTGTGGTAGTGGTGGGTGTGTGGAGCTGTTGTCTGTTCTGCTGTATGCAGATGATATGGTGTTGCTAAGTCCCAGCAGGGAGGAGTTGGTGGTCATGCTGCAGGTGATGGACAAGGTTGCTGCTAGTCTTGGGTTGCGCATCAATGCAAGCAAGACTGAGATCCTGTCCATTGACAAGGATTGGAAGGAGGGGGATGTGCCAGTGCAGCAAGGACCAGAGGTGGTTATCAGTGAGGGTGTGGTAAAAGAGGTGTCACAGTTCAAGTACTTGGGAAGTGTGCTTGTGACTGATGGCAGGTTGGATGTGGAGTTGAATATCAGGAGGGGTAAGGCTGTGGGGAGGTTTAAGCAGTTTGAAAAGATGTGGGGTACCAAGCATCTGTCATTGGCTACGAAGGTGAAGTGTTACAAGGCATATGTGTTGACAATTCTGCTGTTCGGGAGTGAGTGTTGGTCCCTGACCAAAGTGCAATCGCAAAAGCTTGAGCGGGTGCACTCTAGCTGCCTTAGGAGCATCCTGGGGGTCAGGCTGTCAGATCGGCACACCAATGAGCATATCAGGAAATCATGTGGGGTAGCCACCTTGTCAGCATACATCACAGCAAATAGGCTGAGGTGGCTGGGGCATGTGGGCCGCATGGAGGAGGGCAGGTTGCCGCATATTGCGTTGTTCTCTTCATTACATGGTGACATGACGAGGCCAGTGGGTAGGCCTCGCCATACCTGGGAGAAATGCGTGTGTGCTGATCTGAAGGTGCTTGGTCAAGATGAGGGGAGCTGGGAGGCTTCATGTCAGATTAAGAGTGCTTGGAGGAAGAGGTTGTGGGATCTTACGCACCCTTGGGAAAGCCAACGGTTAGTGAGGTGTAGAAGGCGCACTAAGCAAGCTATTGATAAGCATGTGGAGCGCTATGTGGTGCCTTTCAGTGGCTGGGAGGATGGTGGTTCACCAGTACCTAGGTGGTGGGAGCCACCTCCAGCCCCTACTAGGGTGGTGCTTGATCCTGCTGCCTCCCCGCCACCCATGTGTGATGGAAGAGGAGCAGGTTTTGGGTTTTAGTGGTGGTGTTTGTTTCCCCTTGGTGTGCACGCCGTTGCATCTAGCCTCAGCTTGTGTGTGGCAAATCCACCATCGGTTGTGTGGCTTCGTGATTTGTGATCAGGAGCCTTGTGTTTGTGGCCTAGGTTTGTTTGGCCATTGGCATTGCTGGTCTTGCGTTTTGATTGATTGATTGAGTGCATGGGATTGCGACTAGGACGCCTACAAGCACCCCAGAATGAAATCTGAGTTCATACTTCCACCCAGTGACTGCACATTAAAATGCCTAACCCCTAAACATATCAATCATCACAGCGCCATAGCCCTGACAACATGGCCTCAACCCCTGTCCCCCCTGCTCCTTCGTCACCCGACTCACTTGTGTCACTCGTCTCACTAGCTCGTCCGGCACTGGCCCAGGTTGTGAAAACATAGCAAACAGTCCCAGCTGCTTATCCAGGAACTGCAAGTGCCCAGCATCTCTCAGAATAACCTCCCAGCAAGGGGCCTGGGGGGTGCCACCAGCAGCAGCAGATGTAAACTGGCGCCAGTTGGCATCTTCTGGAATGACGTCGCCGTTTTGTCCTGCCCCTATGATCAGGGTAGGGAGGTATCTAACGCGCGAAAATGCAGCAGCAGCAGCAGCAGCAACGAGAGGGTTATTACATTTCATGATATGCCATAGCAAAAAATGCCATAGGCCCCGCACCTCAAACGGTCACCAAAACAGCGAGGTGGAACAGAATACAGGTTGGTCTTCAGCATGTATGACAACGAGAGGGTTATGGGCAATGCCAGTGCATGCCAGTAGTGACCTCCCAGATTGTAATGTGCACCTTGGGGTCGGTCACATCACAAAAGATAGAGCTTAACTGCCCCAATGGAAGCAGCAGGATGTTAGTTCGCTGAAACCACCAGGGCGCCGTTCGACCTTCCGGAAGCAGAGGCTGAACCTGTAGCAGGTTACAACGTCTCAAGCAGCAAAACTTCAGCGGCAGAACCAGGAAAATGTATCTGACGAGTGGAAGTGCAGCAGCAGCAACGAGAGGGGACTGAGCAGCGATCAATGCCAATAGTGACAGAAATTAAGAGCAGCAAAACTTTGACAGCAGAACCAGGAAAAGGCATTTAACGAGTGGAAATGCAGCAGCAGCAGCAGCAACGAGAGGGGACCGTGCAGCCGTCAATGCCTATAATGACAGGATTTTCCAGCAGCAACACTCCAGCAGCAGAACCAGCAAACGGCGTCAGGAAAAGATGACCAAAGTGAAAAGTAAAGTAATCAGATAATGTATGGCTCATTGTGCTAGGGGTAGATGTACCTACATGGTGTGATTTTCAGCACAAGTGCAATTTACAGGATGCTTGATATGCCATGTTCAACATGAAAAAACATGTTCAACATGATATAACATGCTCAACATGATATGACATGCTCAACATAATATGAAATGTTCAACATGATATGCAAAGTTTAACACGAAACTTGGATGAAGAGATGAGACTAGGACTGTCTGCTAAAGAGCATGAGCACGGATTCCAATCGCAGTAGCAATTTCCTAAGGAAACCACTAAAGTTTAAACCCGAAGCTTAGAACCTAAGCCTAGCCCATGCCCCTGCTACCAAGATACCAATGTGCAGATATTGACCACTTCTGTTTAGGCGCATGTTAGTCACCTTGCATGCCTGCATACCGGATGTTTTATCTTGCAAATACTCGGCTTGCGAAGACACCCCGCAAATTGCGAATGCACCTTGATGTTTTCGTAACAGGGTGATGTGCTGGGCCTATGCACTTCATGGGGGGTCGGGGGCCGGGGGAGCGTTAGGGAGTGTTAGGGGATTAAAGAATCCTGCAGCAGGGTCCAGGCCTTCTGCGCGATTCAGGGTTTAAGGGTTTTGGGGTAGGTGGATGGATGTGTAGGGTTTAGGGTTTATATGGGGGGGGGCAACAAAGGGTTTAGTCATGCAACTTCATTTACATTATGAGTTGCTGCCAATGCCTCTTCAACAATCCCTCACCTGCTCTGTACTGCTTTGCGTAACCCTGGTAGTGCCGACGGGTAACCCACCCCGGATGGCCCCATGTTACTCCGATCTACTGGATCGATCAGACATAATCCAACCACCCGTGCGTCCTACAACACCAAAAACAAGCCGGCAGCAGCAGTCAGAGAGCATTTCTGTGAGGAACACAAAAGCCTATTTACCTCCAGACAGCACACAGGTAGCATGACTTCCATATGCAAAGAGAGACCAGGAAGCCGACCAGTACCATCAACAAATAAGGCACCGACTTGTTCCACCATGGCTTAGACAGAGGATCTAAATATATGCAGCCAGGCCGGTGCCAACCTCCATGTCATTTAGCATTCAGTCCGAATCAGGTCATTCAAACTAATGTGACCCCCCCCCCCTCTTCCTCTCCTCAGACCCCCCCCCCTCTGCACCCCCTCCCCCCACAAAAACTCCAACG
>OY744506.1:1865095-1899705 GCA_963556185.1 Pseudopediastrum boryanum
CCCTGAATGGTGCTGGAGCAATGAAAGAAAGGCTTGAGGGAGGGATTTGCTTACATGGCCAGCAGGCAAGCCCTATGGTAATACAACAAGCTGTTGCTATTGCCCTAATACAACCTGATTGGCATGGCCATCCTTCCACCCCCTTCCCTTGCTCGCTCGCCCCTCTATGCCAAGCTGCTTTCTCTAGTTGGCTGCAATTGTCAGCCATAGACTTAGGGCATAACGTAGGGCACATTATTGGGTAATAATTGCTTTGGCTTTATGCATATAGCTGCCCAGGTGGCCTCGCTCTATGTAAGCACGGTTTGAATGTTACATTTGAAAAAGAAAAACCCGGAGCCAACACGAGGCTCAAGGGGCTTCCAAAAAACCAAACTGACTAATATCATCAACTTCAACTAATTCGTTCTCATACTCATCACTAGAAACATCACCACAACTTTCATCTTCACTCGATTCAAATCTGTCAAGCTGCAAATCAAACACCCACTCAGTATCTTCATCTCTGAAGACACGCATTTTATGTACCAGCTTCGCCAACATATGCTGCTTCGGATGACACATAAGCTTCCTTAAATCACCTTCACAGTAATCAAACAACTCACCAAACTCCGATCTGATTTCCTGGTAGGCAGGGCATTCCAGCATGAAATGCTTTTCATCCTCAACGGTATATCCCATGCATTTCCTACAGTACCTCTGTGCCCTCACAGTACCACCATCAGTCCCAACGTCCAGTCACAACACTCAGCCAGTGAGATCCCACTCTAAACCTCATGAGATCAGCAAGATGCTCTGGATTTATACAACGGTCATTATCAACATACCTAGCAGGCTGTGAAACACACTCAGCCATCCACGTATAACAGGTCGCATACGATACCTGATCCGAGGATGCAACCCTAGGATCCTCTGGGAGGTCACACCAACAAGCAGTCCACTTACTACCCCAAGTGCCTAGGACAACTTCTGTGTCTACACTTTGTTGTAAATCTAGATGTTGACATGCAGTGCCTGCGCCTCAATTCCATCCTTCATCTGCTAAACGACCCTTCTCAGCTATGACTTCTTTCTTCACTGCATCCCCGCACCCCTATCCATATGGTTGGCCGGCATGGGGTTGTGTGACTTCTGTTCATCAGCAGGGGTCGTGTGCTGCTTGGTCCTGAGTGACCCTTTTGGCATAGCTGGTTTTGCGTTTTGATTGATTGATTGATTGATTGATTGATTGATTGATTGATTGATTGATTCCCGCAGATGGCTTGATCACGGACAACATTGGCAGCACACAGCTATCTGATTGCAAACCAGCACCTCTCCTAGGCTTGCCAGCAGGCGCCAGCTCAGCAGGCCTTGCAGCACGGATGCAGTCACTAGTCACACCTGGTGACACCAGTAGTGACACTGGTGACTACAGCACTACAGCCGATGATGTGGTGGTAGCTACGGGCAGTGCCTCCCTAGCTCAGCAGCAAGATGCTCTGCTTAGGCAGTTGTTTTCAGATGGAGAGGCCATGGGGAATTGCTCAGCGTTCCTACGGAAATGGTGAGGGGCCAACTGGCTAAGCAACGACTCATGGCATTTTTTTGGCAAGTATGTTGGCCCCCGGAGGTTCCGGGTCTGGATTCAAAGTGCCACTCCACTTTTTCAGTGATTATGCATGGCAGCGGTGGGACCAAAGGCACCTGTTAGTCTCCCAAGTGGTTGCAAGCAGACAACATATGTATGCATTCCACATTGAGCCCTTTACCACCTGGAGGTGGTTAGCCTGTCTTAGTGATACAACCAAAATATTTACCTCACATCACAACATAGCTAGCTGCAAGCGATGTCACATACATATTTGTGTATCGCTACCACACCTCTCCCTGTACTGATTGCTAGACATGAGTGCCCTGTTGGTGGGAGTCACTCCAGGCTTGGTCCTCGCCTATTAGAAAGCCAGCAACTTGCCTGCTTCCATTGGATCACTGGCTGCCTGCTCCCGCAGAGGTCACTGCCTGCTTCCATTGGATCACTGGCTGCCTGCTCCCGCAGAGGTCCCTGCCTGCTTCCATTGGATCACTGGCTGCCTGCTCCCGCAGAGGTCCCTGCCTGCTTCCATTGGATCACTGGCTGCCTGCTCCCGCAGAGGTCACTGCCTGCTTCCATTGGATCACTGGCTGCCTGCTCCCGCAGAGGTCACTGCCTGCTTCCATTGGATCACTGGCTGCCTGCTCCCGCAGAGGTCACTGCCTGCTTCCATTGGATCACTGGCTGCCTGCTCCCGCAGAGGTCCCTGCCTGCTTCCATTGGATCACTGGCTGCCTGCTCCCGCAGAGGTCACTGCCTGCTTCCATTGGATCACTGGCTGCCTGCTCCCGCAGAGGTCCCTGCCTGCTTCCATTGGATCACTGCAATGCTCCCACTTTATCACTGCCCACTCCTGCAAAGGATCACTGCATGCTTCCATGGGTGAAGCTTCCATTTGCTATTCTAATGCGCAGGGTCCCTGCTGTAGAGAGCAACAGGACAAAGGGTGAACAGATGGTTAACAACCTCATCTCACAGGTGAGGGCATCGTGTTATTAAAAATGAGTGCTTGAGGTAGCAGCTAGAGTTGGAGGCCAAAGCCATTCTTCTTTTGATCGTGAATTCTTACATCAAGTGCATGGGATTCAACGTGTTTTGGCATGTTGGCCATCCTCAGATCCACTTCAGCACATGCAACGAAAACACATGTGTAGACCGAAAGAATGAATGACCACAAAGAGAATGAACAGATTGTGTCACCACAGTCACTAGGTGCCTGGGGTTTAGGGTTTTCATTTTTGGGTGCGTGCCCCGGTTGACAATGAAATTGTCAAGGGCACACACCCAGAAATGGTCCGGGCAGCTATGCACCAGCCCTGACCGACCATGGTTAACAACCTCATCTCCCAGGTGAGCCATCATATCCTCAATGTGGCACCTCGGCCGCCTATCAAGCACTCAGCATAACATACCTGGCTCCAGCATTTCTGAGATTGAATACACATGAAGGCTGGACTCTTGCTTGGACGTGAAGGTGTACGTCTCTCTAGTGTTACATTACATGCAAGGTCCGCCATATACAGTCTTAGTTCGACGGATGATACCATTGCACGGCAGCATTCAATTGTATGGTAGGTATGCATGTGGCCAAGCCACATATATTGGACAACCTCTCAAGCAAGCACCATTACACTTGTGAGCACCTTAGCAACTAACTGGCCATGTCTCTCTTATATGTATAATTATAAGTAATTATAAGTTGTTCAACCTTGTGATCCGATCAGGTTGGAGATGGCATATGTCATCGGGGGCCTTGGCTGAACATCAGAGCATGTGGGTATGATGGAGGGGACTGCTGCCAGGTAAGCCGGTAGGGGGTAGGATAGAGGGGCCTGGGGTTTAGGGTATAATCCGGGACCTAACATGGGTCGGTCAGACAACCCTGGACCCTTCCCCGCTTTATGTGTAAAATGGGCTGCAAACTGGCCATCGGTGCCGTCATCCCAATGATCAGATTAAGATCCGATCAAGTTCCATCACGGCCATGTAGGGGCCCATGAGATGATGTCCGTGGAACTGTACCTCTAGGGGGCGACATACTAGTCCTAGTGGGACATCCTAATGCTGTGCCAGGGAACCCCCTGGCTTGCCTGTTGCTGGCAAGCGGCTGCAGCTTTTGCAGCCAATTAGGTGAGTAAAAGCTCATGTGCATGCATTGCATCTAGTCAACTGGCTGTGAACATCCTAGTGAATGAGGGGGGGCTTGTTTTTAGGGCCTTGAAAGCAACATTGGGTCTAGCAAGTGGCTTTGTTAAGCACACTTGGGTGCGTCAAAATATGTTAACGCACTACCGCAGGGGTCAAATCTTGGCATAGCAGCCAAACAAGTGCTAAATTTTGCCCAAGGGTGCCCCCAGGTGCTAGATGGTTTGCCCGGGCATGCTATAGACCCCCCTACCCTTGAGTTGGCACGCACCTTGTACGCGGTATGTGTTTATGGTGCCCAGCCCATCACTCTGTTTTCTAGAAAAGTACATCCAACATGAGTTGCAGCTTTTACTATGAGCTGAGATCCCCTTGCTTAGCCGCCAATATGTACAGGCCATTTGGTGGCTGCAATTGTATTTGCAACTCAATTGGTGTTCCTTGATCCTGCTGCCTTCCCTCCACCCATGTGTGATGGAAGTGGAGCAGGTTTGGGTTTTAGTGGTGGTGTTTGTTTCCTCTTGGTGTGCACGCCGTTGCATCTACTAGCCTCAGCTTGTGTGTGGCAAATCCACCACCGCTTGTGTGGCCTCATGATTGTGATCAGGAGCCTTCTGTTTTTGGCCTAGGCTGGTTTGGCCGTCCGCATCGCTGGTCTTGCGTTCTGCTTGATTGATTGAACTCGATTGCTGCAGGCCACGTGTGTGACTCAATGTGTGGACCTTGATAATGATGTGGTGGCAGTGAGGATGATATAGTTGTAACTGCCCTGCTGTCTGCCTAGGGGTGATGTAACGGAGATACGCACGCACGTAAGCTTCAATGCATGGGAATTAACAGGCAACCAGCCACACTACCGGTTTCGGCCTTTTCGGCCTTCATCAGGTGCAAAGACTGATATGCAAGTTCATCGGCTGCAATTTCCAATATATGGCATAAAACTCACACAGAACAAGCCACCAAACTGCAAACTGAGCTGTAGTTGTGCAGGTCAGTTGTAACCGCTTCAACCACAGATTATGCACACCATGGGTTAGGGTTTAGGCCCTGAATCCAAATTCGAAAAAACCCAAAAATAGACAAAATAACAGTTAAGCAGATTTCTGCCAGTTTTCGCCCCATTCAAAGGTTCAGTTCTTCTTTAGAATGACATGGCTGGGCTGTTACGTTAGTGAGGATTACGTTAATTACGTTACGTTAATTGCTGCAGGCCACGTGTGTGACTCAATGTGTGGACCTTGATAATGATGTGGTGGCAGTGAGGATGGGATCATGTAGCTGGGACACCTTCGAGTGCAAGGACCCAGATGCTCGGGGGAAGCCTGCCAGGAAAATGGATTGCAACGGCAGCACCCGCATGACCCCTTCCAGCATGTCCTATCAGCTGCTGGTGATGGGAGCAGCTATTGGCAGTACAAGTGGTGGTGGTGGCAATGGTACTGCAGGGGAGGTGCAGTACGTGCAGACTGCAGACATGCGACTTGTTAACTATGCAGATGCCGGATCCAGTGAAGCAGGGTCCAAAGGTAACGAGAGGGTTTAGGGTTAAAGGTAACGAGAGGGTTTAGGGTTTAGGGCCCAAAGCTAACGAGAGGGTTTAGGGTCCAAAGGTAACGGGAGGGTTTAGGGTTTAGGATCCAAAGGTAACGAAAGTAGGATGATCGGCATTGCGGCTTTCGGCTGGATGGTACATGCTACATGGTACATGCAAGGCATGCGGGGCAATCAGTTTTAAGAATGTGCCAGCTCATTTTGCAGAGTGCCTAGTGGTATGGGTTGCCTTTTGCCTTTTTGTTGAATCATTGTGCGCATGTGAAAGAAAAAATGGAACAAATCAGCATGTAAATGGTCTCACATAGTGCTTTGTCAATTGGTTGTCTATTTGAGTGCAACCTACCCCAGATTTGAACCGTGTTTTGGTTCTGTACACTAAGCCATAGGGGTTTTGACGCCTGAACCCTCTTCAATACCATTATTAGGCCAGTACTCTGTAGTAATGATTGGTTCTCCTAGTTAAACTCAACCCTGTCCTTGGTAGTCTTTTGTTCACTCCCCCATCACCTTGCCTCTTGCGATCTGGTCATACTGCTGCTTTGCACTGAGTTTGGCATACCTGGGCTGTGTTAGTAGACTTAACAAGTTAACAAGGCTTCAACATATGCTGTGTTCCGCGCTGTTTTTTGTGACAGCTTGAGGTGCGGGGCCTATGGCACTTTTTGCTATGGCATATCATGAATTGTAATACCATGCTGTCTCATTCCTTCACATACAGGTGAAGCTGGTAACGGCCATTGTGACTGGGCCCTCAATAATGAAGGTGATGGGTTTGATGGTAAGTGACTGGCAGGGATTAGGATTTAGGGTTTAGTTGGTTAGTAACCAACTAAACCCTAAACCCTAATGCAGATGATGGTTATGATGGTAAGTGATTGGGATGGATTGAAGTCCCCTAACTCCAGAGAGCTACCAGCTTCTCTGCGTTCTGCTATCTAGTCAATATGTTCCTGCCCTACTCTTAGGCCTCGACCCAGACTGGCTCTTGCCCCCTCTCCATTTTCACTCACTGTACTTCCCGCGCCGTTGCATCTAGCCTCAGCTTGTGTGTGGCAAATCCACCATCGGTTGTGTGGCTTCGTGATTGTGATCAGGAGCCTTGTGTTTATGGCCTAGGTCTGTTTGGCCATCGGCATAGCTGGTCTTGCGTTTTGATTGATTGATTGATTGATCGATTGACTTCCCCCAGAAGGAGACTGCTGTGCTGACACGTGCAAGCTACCCTGGGAAAGGAAAACTCCTAACCCTAAATCCTAAAACTCTAAACCCTTTTCCCCCTTCCCCCAGGAGGAGACTGCTGTGCTGACACATGCAAGCTACCCCGGGAAAAGAAAACTCCTAAACCCTAAACTCTAAAACCCTAAACCCTTTCTCCCCTTCCCCCAGGAGGAGACTGCTGTGCTGACACCTGCAAGCTACCCCGGGATGTGTCACGTGGCATCTGCACATTCTTCAACTGCTTAAGCCCTGTGGTGGCATCTGGGAACACCTCCTTCATCCCCGACCAGGTCCCTCCCATCCTTTTCACACCAGGAGCCCTCACTCTCTACATGGGACAGAACCTCACACAGCAGAAGGTGGGTATGGTGGAGGGGCATTTCAATCTGGGTGGGGGAGGGGGGGGTGAGCCTGGGGTTATGGGCTGGGGGGGCCGAAAAGGATCAGGGCGGCGGAGCTAGGGGGGTGCAGAAAGCATCGAGAAGGGTAGGGCAGGCGAGGCCACTCACCCCTTCTGGGAGGATATGGTGTAGGAGCTCTCACTCTGTACACATCAGAGTGAGAAATCACACAGCATGAGAGGGTGGGTATGATATACCGGTAGTTTTGACTGCCCTGTTGTCTGCCTAGGGGGGATGTAATTGTTACGCACAGACGGAAGCTTCAACGCATGGGAATTTACACGCAACCAGCCACACTATATGTTTCGGCCTTTTCGGCCTTCATCAGGTGCAAAGACTGATATGCAAATCCATTGATGCGGCTGCAACTTCCAATATATGCATAACACTCAATACAACAAGCCACCAAACTGCGAACTGAGCTGTAGCTGTGCAGGTGTTAACCGTTACAACCACAGATTGTACAGACCAGGGTTTAGTTTAGGGTTTGGGGTGTTGAAAAATCCCAAAAACAGACAAAATGACAGTTGAACACATTTTTGCCAGTTTTCACACCAGGAGCTCTCACTCTGTACATGCGACAGAACCTAACACAGCAGAAGGTGGGTATGGTAAGGGGCAGGGTCATCAGATACAGTTGTTACTTTGTTACATCTACGCTCGCTCCAGCATGTATGAGCGGCGTAGAGTTAAGGAAGTAGGCTTACTACAGTGAATCACAGATAGCTGCTTGGCCCTGATGCGCAAGTGAAGGGGAAGGGTCTGTTGCTGGGTTCTGATGCAGCAGAAGCTACGTATGTTCACTCAGTGGCTCACTGGCTTACTGTTTTACAAGCAGCAGACGGAAGGTGTAGTAGAAGAAGGGGGGGGCATTCACTGGCCAGGGTTTACAGCAGCAGAAGGTGTATTAGAAGAAAGGGGGGGGGGGGGGAATTCCGTTATTTGACTCCGTGTCACAGCAGAGCGTGCAGGTGGGGGGCTGAGCTCCAGTTACTGAGATCTGATGCAGAAGAAGTCAAAATATGATGAGCCGTACTGGGTTGATTGCTGCTGTGCGTGTTAGGTTGTTTCGGCCCCGCAGGCTCTTGAGCAACCACACCTTAAGATCTGGTCTTTTTTTTTGGTCGACCCCACAAGTGCATCTGTTGCGTCCACTACAATCCACGAGCTTTCCCCAGAACCTTACATAAGAGTGATGTGTTCAAGTATGTAAAGACGTACATGTGGCAGCGAGCTCAATCACAGAGCCGGCAAGTTTAGTAATTTGTGTGACGGTAAGGGACACAAGGCTAGGCCCCCTAGCCTGAATTGCCGGGCCGGGCTGGGACTGCCGGCAGCAGTGCTTGTGCCCCCTGCAGTTGCCCAACCAGCTCGCCATAGCTTTTCTTGTTCTTCATTCATTGTATGACATGGCTGCTGCTGCCTGCTGTGGTGGCCCACTAGGTGGTGGCTGTTGACAACAGAGATGCAGAGACCAATATCAGCATCAGTGGACCTGTCATCACGGTCTCTGTGATGTCAAATACAAGTCCCTCTGTCCGACAAAATGCGGATCTTGCCACAGCTTCTTTTGTGGATGCCCGTAGTGCTGCTTCTGCCGTGGGTGCAGCTTCAATAGTCATCCCTGCTGTTGCTGTGGGCTCTTTGTTACCCACCACCAACAATCCTTACAAGGTGGGGAGGCACGATTTGCCATGACATGTCCGCCTGCTTAGAGAAAAGAGAAAGGGGCGCAAGGCCATGGGAATGCCTGCATAGACTTGAGGAAAGAGGGGTTTTGCCGTGCATTAGTTGTGTCCTGCTTAACTCATGTTCCTAGGCATCTGCTGCATACCTGCATTGTGCCATTGATGACATGCTCTAGCTAGGGTTTATAACCAAAATCCTAAACCCTAAACCCTACTAGCTAAACCCTACCTAGACCTATAACCCTGCCATGACATGCTCTGAGCAACGCACCTGTGTCATGGATGAATTCAAAAACTGGGTCTGAGACTAAAACTGAGACCGTGCACTGTGGACATAGACCATGTTCTGAGAATAAACAATAAACGCCAACAACCCTTAGAAGGTGGGGAGTGGGCACAGCAGCTGTATGTATGAGAAGCAGTGTGGCTAGACTAAACAACATAACAGCAGGGCTTTGACTGGTATCATAGCTATATCTGTTTTGGTGCAAGGTGTGCACCCGACTGACAGACGGATGTTGTGTGCTGTTATTATCATCTAGCTATTATTGGAGCACCTAATAAACCCAATTGGCATTATTAACTAGTGTCATGCATGGCTCTGATACTCATGTACTGCATCATCTTCCCCCCTTCTCTGCGTAGTTCTCTCTCTCTCTCTCTCTCTCTCTCTCTCTCTCTCTCTCTCTCTCTCTCTGCATCATCTTCTTGGGTCCCGTAGGCATGCAGCACCGAAACAACAGTACATGGTCATTGTAAACTAAGGTTCCAGTGGTGAAACGGTTATTGCTGCTTCCACCAGGCTGCTATGAAAGGTTCTGTTAGGGTTTAGGGTTAGGGTTTAGGGTTAAACCCTATCACCCCTAGGCAGACAACAGGGCAGTCACAACTACATCAGCTTCCACCAAGCTGCTATGAAAGGTTCTGTTATTCAGACATGATAAGGATTACTTAACTGGCAGCATGCTTTGTAAAGTCAACGTGAAGCAGGGGTCCCACTCTACACTTTCATAGTTAGGCCTGCCTAGACTCTGTTTGCCCCATAGTAGAGGCCACGAGGCCATGTCTCCTGGCCTCCGAGTTGCCTCCCCCTTGTTTCACGTGCCCGTAGAAGAGGAGCTATGCCTCTTCCTCAGTTAGTCAACTAGCTCGGCGTAGCTCTTCATATTTTTCTTCTGCCTGCCTAGATAATTATAAGCCCTGTATGTCACGGGGTATCAATCCATCTGCTGCTGCCCCCTCTAGGTGTCCTTGACTTGGACTGCCACCGACAGTGCAGGCAACAGTGGTACTGCCACCCAGACCATTGTGGTGCTATCACCGCCTGACACCACCCCTCCTACCATCAGGGTCCCTGGACCTCAAACCATTCTGATGGGGCAGCCACTCATTGTGCCACAGGTGGGCAATACAATTATGATATCTACTGATCCATAATCAGTGGAATGAAAAATTGACTATGTAGTACCCTAACCCCTTATACTGTCAATTTGCCTTTTGTTTATTCATTGTGAGGTCGGCAGGGCCCGCCTGGCATGTACGGTTGAATACACTTGCCCAGAAGCCAGTTGCAGCCTTCCACCTCATGGGTGTATGTAGTTGTTGAACCGCCTGCACATATATAGTTGCTGATGTTGCTCCTGCTGCTGCTGTTGTGAGTGGCTCATTATGGCTTTGTAGTGCGTGGGGTTGATTGTCGCTCAGTGGGTATTATTCCATAGAGTTCAAGCACACATGGCTCAGCATGATCACCATCTGGACATCTCACCCCATTTGGTCAGTCGCACCGACCCAAGGGTGACCAAAGGGCCTAAGATATCCAGATGGCGATGGCATTTTTACTGACTGCTGAGGTACCCTTGGGCCAGACCTTTAATTACTATCCGGTGACTCGCCCTGATGGCCCATAATGGTATGTGTGTAACTAGTGTGTGGCCCATAGGGTTAAATATGCTTGTTAGTGCCTTGCTCCTCACACTGACCGCATTGAGCCGGCAATTCCATAGTACTGAATTAAGTGCGTGCCAAGTTCATGTTGCTGCTCAGCCTCAAGGCGGGTTGTTTGGCTTCTTACTTGCAGGTGAACATCAGTGATAACAAGGACACCTTAGCTCAGCTCCAGGTCTCAGGTCCCAACATCACAGTCTCCATATCTCAGCTACAGTCCCAGGTGGTACCGGGCTCACCACTGCCTACGTACACAGCATCATATGTGGTAAGTAGATAGTGTGGGGTGGTAGGGTTGGAGGTGGCTTTGTGGTGGGCCAGAACTGAGGTCATTGTGCTCTGGTAGTCGTGGGTACCCTCGGCAGTAGGCTCTACTTCCTTAATCGTACGCCACCAACCAGTGTGCGTAGATGTAACAAAATAACAACTATATGGTAAGTAGGTGGTTGTTTGTGGTGGTGGTGGCACATACATAGTGTATGCGGGTAGCTACTTTCCAAGAAGCTCACTGTTGTTGCACATATTTGTGATAGTGAGAGGCCAGCTTGGAGCAGCTAAGCACCACCCGCAGGAAGATGATACTCTGGTGCAAATGTTGAAGGAGCAAAATCTAGGAAAACCCTGATCACTAAGCCATGATCACTAAGCCATGATCTTACAACCCTTATTCGTCCCCCTAAAACAAATATGAGCGTGTTTCTTCTGATTCCTTGACCAGGTCACCTTGGGGTGGAGGGCGCTTGACCAAGCTGGGAATGTGGCTACTGCCAGTGTGGTGCTGACCGTGGTTTCCTCCATCTGCACCCTCGGCTTTGGCAGTGTCCTCTTGAGTTACGGCATTGTGGACAACATGTGCCGCAGAGTTGACCTCAGTGTCTCAGTCAACGCCACTGGTGGGGAATGGGGGGGGACTAGAGGGTGGGCCGTTGACCATCGGTCAGTAGGGCAAAAGCGATAGTACTATCTAAAGGAAGTGAGACAAGAATATGACGTGCATGGGGGGGGGGGGGGCGCGCGGCTGCAAGAGGTGATAGATAGGTTGGGGCAGCATTACTACACACCCTGATGTCCTTTGCTCGCTATGAACACAAGAGGGCATGCATTGCTGATTTTTTCTAGTACCAGGAACTTGAAATCAACGGTCTTAAACATGAGATGAACTGAACTTCTGGTGTGCTGGATCTTATGGAATGCCATAAGTCCAAAACCTTTCATGCATACAAACACACCTGAGTTTTACTGTTGATCTCCTCTCCCCACGCATTGTGGTCACTCAGGTAACCTCATTGAAAGGAGTGTGACCATCGACTGGGGTACTCCGGGGTCAAAACCCTTCACAGCAAGCGCTGCTCCAGGGCCTCGCCCCATCACTGCGGGTCTGCTGTACCCCTTGCCCACACCACCACGACCAGCAGCAGTAAGCCCTAAACCCTACAACATAACCATCAGCCTAGCTGGGAGGTGTGGGCAAGAGCGGCGGCTTGTGGCAGGTTCTGCAGTTTGGAGGTCGCAGCTGGTGGTGAGGGCCCCTGTAGCAGGTAAGTAGGTGGTGTGGGCGGTGGTAGGTAGGGGGGTTGTGCGTTGGTGTAAAGTAGCAACCTAAGTGGACAGGGGAAATATAGTGGCCGGGTTCCTCTACCTCATCATGCTGTACTGGCTGCATGCTCGAGTTAGTATTGTCCATTCAGTGCTTGCTGCATGGATTTGTTGCTAGTGCAGCACTATTGAGGCTCCTATGCCAAGTTTCCAGTTGTCTGACTGCGTGCCAATATGCTGCAGTATGAATATTGTGGGTGAGCCAGTTTCTCTAGTATTCTTGGGAAATTACAGTGAGCTAAGTATTATAATTACAGTGAGCTAAGTATTATAATTACAGTGAGCTAAGTATTATAATTACAGTGAGCTAAGTATTATGATTACAGTGAGCTAAGTATTATAATTACAGTGAGCTAAGTATTATGATTACAGTGAGCTAAGTATTATAATTACAGTGAGCTAAGTATTATGATTACAGTGAGCTAAGTATTATAATTACAGTGAGCTAAGTATTATGATTACAGTGAGCTAAGTATTATAATTACAGTGAGCTAAGTATTATAATTACAGTGAGCTAAGTATTATAGGTTACTCTGAGTACGGTATGCGCTTGCCAGTTTAGAGATATTGATGCACGGGAGTCCTGGCTTGTTTCTGTTAGTGTACGGGTCCAAACAGCATCAAAGCAGAATCATTATCCTGCAGTAAAGTGGTTCAAGTCTATGCATATGTGCCACAGGAGGGAGTGAGGAACTGCTGCTGAACTACAGCACTGAGTGCAACGGACATATGCTCGGCACCATGCGCTCACTTTGCTTAGCGCGTACCGACTGTACTTGGGTGATCCCGGCTGAATGGTGGAGTAATGCTGCACAGGGCGGTTGATCCCTTCACAAGCAACTAGGACCACGAATTACTGGCCGTGAAAAGTGATACAGTCAATCAGTGTTTTGTGACATGTGCGTGTGTTACTGTCTTTGCAGCCATTGTAAGGGGCCGCTTCCAAGATGCTGCCTCCCAACAGCTGTTGACTTTTGCAGTGACGGGCAGCAGTTCGGCACCAGGCTGGAGCAACAGCATGTGCAGCAGCAGAAGTGGCATGACCTTGGTTGGCAGCAGCGGCGGCTCCATGTTTGCAGGGTGTGTCAAGCTGGAGCTGTTGCAGCGCAGTAACAGGAAAACTACCATCACTGCCACAACCTTCAGTAAGGTGGCCACTTCCACAGGTACCGCTGTCACTAGTTTTTGGTGGCAACAAATGTCTTGGAGGGTGACAACAATGGAGGGCCGTTGCAACATAACAGCGCCTAGCCCAGCTGCGCAAGCGAGACTCGGGAGGTTTATTTTCTCAGTGGCGATGCCCATTTCCAGCGCGGCTGGTGGACAGGTCCTTGGTGGCTGGAACAGACCGGTGGTTACTATTCGAGTGTTGGACAGCGCTAAAAACCTGGTGAGTCACGCTGTTGTAGCCTGGGACCACACACAATCATTAGTGATGTTATATGTATCAGTGAATTGTCACATGCAGCGACTTCAGCATGAGTGCGGCTCATCTTACACACACTGACTTCCGCTAGTTTTAGGGTTTACGGTTGAAACCTAAACCTTAAACCCTAAAACGTCACACACACTGACATCCTCCCCGGCATGCATATACATCATCAACTTGATTGTCAGTACATTTTCATTAGGATTGTTACTGTCGGCAACATGGGTGATTTGCGGCATCCACATCGAAGAGATATTTTCATCCCCCACTACTCCCTCCCGCGCATTCCTGATTCTTGACCTTGATGCGAATCTTAACATGTGCTTTTATACGCTTCCCAGGTGGTGTATGACAACCGTCCCGTAGCGCGACTGCCCCCTTGGCTGACAGGAGCACCGCCAGGAACTGCCAGTGCACCTCTATCAGGGTTTGCTTCCGTGACCATGGGGTGTGCACTGTAGTGATGGATGCACCGACATATATATGGAACACCCACATGGTACTAGCCAATCATACATTGGTCGCCTCTATGCGCCAAACTAGTGGCCTCCTTATATGCGAGTTTTGTCCGGGAGCATTTGATGGGCTGTTCGCTTCCAGAATCTATTGGTTATCAGATGTGAGCTTACCTTGGACACATTTTCATGATTAGCAATGCCATCATTGTTACAAATCTACATCTACAGCAGTGGAGGTTTTGGGTGATTTTGACCTAGCTGCTGGACCTCATGTTTAGGCATGCATATATTGTCATACATGTCGAAGTTTACCGGTATTCTGTTCCACCTCGCTGCTCTTTGTGACAGCTTGAGGTGCGGGGCCTATGGCACTTATTGCTATGGCATATCATGAAATGTAATAATAATAATACAAATCTACATCTACGCTCGCTCCACCATGAGCAGCGTACAGTTAAGGAATTTGGCTTACTAGAGTGAGGGCACCTGCCTCCTGAACATAACCAATGTATCATGGCTCGTCACGCACCACCTCCAGCCCATCCACCTCACTTTCAGATCCTACACCATATCCTCCCAGAAGGGTGGCCTTGCTTGCCCTACCCTTCTCCACGCTTCTGTGCCCTCCTAGCTCCCCCGCCAGTGGCTTCAACTTGGCCTGCAAAGGATAATCAGTGAGAAGCGCCACTGCGGGGATTTGGATTATTATTGGATGTATGCTACTTTCAAGGATTTATATAAGAGGCTACTTACAAGGACACATAAGTGGGATGCAAGCATGTGCTACTGTTTGAAGGGTTGACAAGAGAAGGATCTATGCCCCTAGCTATGTGGACGGAGGCTGCTGTGCTAGTGCGGAAGTACTTGATAGTTGTGCTTGTGTGTGCTCATGTCCGCTGGACCCCAGCGCTCCGCGCGGTGGCCCTAAACTAGTCACTGATGTCCTACTTCTGAAGCAGGGGAGAACACTCATATGTTTTGTTCATTTTGATTTTCTAGTCTCATTGGCGCCGTGGTGATATGTATGTATCTGATAATATTCAGGAGATTGTTGAGGTCATAAACTCGTTTTATCTTGTATCCCCCGGCATGTGCAAGTGCACGGTCTGGAGGGCTGTGCAGTGCTTTCTCTTAAACGTGTACGTGTTGGGTGCCTTGGCCTGGTTCCTTTGAGAAAGCAGAGAGAGAGAGAGATCTACGCGAGCCGGAGTACCGTGTATTGTTCTCCAGCGTGGGATTGGGATTGTAGGAAGGGTTCCTTGGTGTAAAGATTGGCGGAGCCCTTACCTTGTCTGGTTCCTTTGTATGAGGGTGCTTTGAAGACCCGGCTAAGCGGTCTCATGTTGCCCTTGTGAGCTATGTGATTATATATCCCCTCATTGCGGAGTTATTCATGAGTTGTGGTGTGAGAAAGAGGCAGATCTACGCGAGGAGACCGTGTGCTGTTCTGCAGCGTGGGATTGTGGGAAGGGTGCTGCACTGGTTCTCTTGGAAACCTTACGATTGACAGTCCGAAGCGTGCAATGGGTAATGGGTAATGGGTTATATGGGTAGAGCTGGCCGGCAGCTGCCTGGATCGGTGCTGCCCTGCAGCTGCGCTGGAGCTGCCCAGCAGCTGCCAGTTGTGGCCCTTGTGTGTGCAACCTCTTGCTATTCTGGTGTGTGCGACTGAACGCTATATAAGTCACAGGCTCTGCTGAATGCGAGCAACTCCTAAAAGTGTGCTTGTGCAGTCTAGTACGTGTTGTTTTGAAGTTTCCCACCCTCCCACCCCTGCAAAGTAAGATTACATGCTGGTCAAGTATGTCACCATCTGCGTTTGTGTAACCTGTCTGTATTGCCACCAGTCTGGTGGTTCTAATGTGGTGGAGTTGCCAGACGTCTTGCTTCAAACGGGACGTTGGTATTTAGATATGTTTGATTCGGAGTCCACTCTTTCTGGTGATTTGTCTGATGATTAACTGGTTGAAGTGCCGTAGATGGATACATGGTTGGGTATCCTTCTACGTTGGTGGCCTGCCGGAATCCATCCCGAGGCGTTTGGACCCATAATTACCAATTACCAATTACCAAATGGCCCCGTCAAAGCGGGGCGCCGGTGGGGGCAGCGCCACCCACAAGGAGCCAACTTAGGCTCCAACGGCATACTCAAGTTCCTGTCCAAAACTCACACACCGGCTGCCACCAGCCCACCCTAAATCCCTTGCTAGCCAATGTATGTCAGGCCAGCCCATTTCGACTTGCCATGTGCTGACCAGTTGACCCAGTCAACAGCAAGCCAAGCAGTTTAATGCCTTGCTAATTACTGATGGTGGGTTTCAGTCGTTCCGATTTTGATGTTTAATTATGATGAAAAGCGCTGCGCTCACTCCTTAGTTGCGGCTGGCCATTTTTACCTTCTTGAATGTCATTCAACTGAGTGTCAGTGAGGAGAGCTGGCAGTGAACGGTGGTCAGCAAGCTCACTCAGTAGCATGATTGTTGCCGGTGTTTTAAGCAGGTAGGCTGTTGGCTGAATTGTGAGAATGAAAGGACGGCGGCCAATCATCGCTCAATTTCTCTCACCCCTGCACCCCTGTACTACATGCTCAGCGTGCACCACCATGTGTTCGGCTGGGTCTGGTACCTATGCGGCGGACATGCATGAACATAACAAAGTTCCGACTGGTGGAGGATGTTCAGTTTTTCCTGGTTCTATCTGTGTTGATGGCTTTGCCACCCCTGTGGTGAACTGTGGCACTGCACCATGCCGATGGGTTTGCCAATGTAAGATTCACACACACATATAGCAATACTTCTTAACATCCGCAGGCCCGGCCCACTGCATACATGTACACGTTCACATGTATTGTGTACTGCTGCCTTGAAACAGTACAAAGGTATATTCATTGCTGCCTGTAAACCTCCACCCACAGCTGCAGATCAAGCAACAAGCACCATTTCAGGCAACAAGCACCAAGGGCCGCATAGCAAAAAGGCCCTCACAGCAAATCTATAATTAGACTCAAAACAAAAAGAAGGTGCGACAACCGCAAAAGGGCTGCTAGGTCGAAACGACCAAACACTCATCTACAGGCTGGCACTCATGCGACCATGCCTGCCGCTGTCTATCTCTGTCACTCACTCTCAGTCTTTGCCCATCTCTGCTGCTTCACATCATAGAAATGCATCATGCAGCCTTTGCCTTGGCACCTGAGCCCAGGATCTTCTTTCGCTGTGTCAGCATGTAGCCGTACAACTGGGGCAGCCCTGCAATGAGACACAGCCTCAGGGTCAGCAACAGCGGTTTAGCTGTAGAATCAAGGCCAAAGAGACGTCACTGATGAAGAGTGACTCTACCAAGACTAAACTTGACATGAACCATATTTGCTGCCATTGTTGCTTTGAGCCCCAGGACTAGATCTTACTAGCGTCACCAAGTCCCACTACCTGTATAGAACTACCATTTAGCACTGCATACTAATAAACTACTTGGAGTCATGCCCCAGGCGCTGCACGGCCCGGAAGCTGTGCAGTGATCTATCTCACATGACTACCACAAAGCACCACTGGTGTGGGCAGCGCTGACTCGGTTACTCAATCACCCATGTGTCAAAGCCAAGCACAAATTAGCAGCCGCCGGCCCACCCTCAATCTCCCTAGCCATGTCTTTCAGGCCAGACCGGACCAACAGTTTCTTTTAACCGTCGTACGCTAATCATCTTCACACCCTGTAGACTGAGGCTAGGAGCCAAGCTATCTCTGTTGTCTGACGATGCTACTGAGCGCAGAACTGAGGTGTTCCTGCCACGCGCAGTTTTTCAATGGCCGTAACAGCTGATGTACTATATGCAATGCCTGAAAGTCTCCACGGCTCTCGTCACCTTAGCTCTCAGTATCGGTTTCTCTCAACACACACTAAACAAACTGGTTGAAGTCATGTGGCGGGTGCAGTGCCCGAAAGCTGTGCAGTGATCTATCTCATATATATGCAATGCCTGTACCAATACTGCAATGCATATCACTTTGCTGAGCGTTACTGCAAAGGTGTCTGACCACACACTAACAAACTGGTTGGAGTCATGTGGCGGGTGCTGCACGGCCCGAAAGCTGTGCAGTGATCTATCTCATATAAAGGTGTCTCACAAGCCCATGGTGGCTCACAAGCTCCTGAACCCATGTGCATGATACATCCTGCCATATTATTACATTTCATGATATGCCATAACAAAAAGTGCTGTATTGAAACATTTCATGATATGCCGTAGCCTTACAATTCTATACTATAACCTCACCTGGAATGTATGTGGCCATGACAATCAAGCAGACAACGTAATAGCTGAAGCCAAAATTCCATGCATTGGGCATGTTGATGCTCCACATATCTGTGGCCTTGATGATGGGCAGAGCTAGCCAAGCCATGGTCAGCTCGCTGGCAACGCCAATCGGGTACAGGACTATGAAGCCAGTGTACCTGCAGCAAGGCCAAAGAATCAGTGAAGGTGACGAGAGAGCTTGTTGAGGGGAGGTAGCACACATAGAGCCTCGTACAAGAAACGGCAGGGTACAGTACCATGGAGGCAGAGGACCTGCGGCAAGACAAAACAGAAGATGAAAGGGACAGCGTGAGTCTCTGCTGCCAGGCCTGCTCAAAATGTAAGATGCATGATGAAGAAACCTGCGCAGCGGCCTCGTCGACCGTAGTCACGCATACGTATACCATGGCTTGGACTGCTGGAGCCTCAAAACCAGGTTGGTCCAGCATCTGTGCTGCATGACTGAAGCAGATAGGGCACACTACACTGAGGATTGATCTGAATTTCTGCAGCCTGGTGTGCTCAGTCATTCAATGGTGCCATCAACTCAACATGCACAGCAAGTGGAAGTGGGACCAATATGACCTGGGCCTGTTTAGCTTGCAGGTATTAGGTGCAGTTTGGACGCTGAACAAATGCATGATTTCGTGGTATATCCATGCATTGAGAGTCTGAATGCAGATGCTTGAACACAGGTTTAGATAAAATTCAAAAGAGGGGTAAACAGCACTGTATGCTGGTACTATGGCGTTGGTGACCTAGGCTTATACTACTGCCTGCTACTGTATGAAGCAACTTCAGCAGCCATCAGCAACCAGGCCCGGGGTGGGAAGCCAGACTGCAAAGCAGTAGTACCCACGTAATGGTCTGGAATAACTGCGGTCCACAGTCCGCATGGACCAGCTGCTGACCAGCACTGAACCCGCTTGCCAGCCGCAATCAGTAGAACAGTAAGCCGGCTTTGAGCATGAGCAGTGAATGTCTTCTCATGTCGCTTTGAGTCAACTCTTGCATTCTGTGTAGCGCCATAGCTCATCAAGCAGTTTGTTTGTCTCCGCTGGGACTAGTGCTTATATGCTTCATTCAGAGAACTTGGGTAAGCAAGCTGAGGCGTGACCTCAGCAACATGCATCGGCAGCACTTGACCTAAACTTACATCTCTAGTCTCATGTCGTCATTTATCATTCATATTAGATCTATCAAACACGCCATTCTCCCGGTCCATGCCATGATAAACAAATCTGCGGCCCAGCACACCATTTGCAAGCAAAGGCTGTAACACACTGTCCATATGTTTAGGACCCTTCTCAAAGATACTCAGCGACTTAACTCACCTCAACCATGTGGCAAAGTAGGGGGTGAAGCCGGCCTCCTTCAAGGCAAAGAAGCCGTATCTGATGACCTCAGATATGCACCAAGCAGTGAGAAGGCTGATCAGGTTCAAGGAGAACACCCCAGGGATCACAGGGATGGAGCCGCGGACTGTTGTGGGTAGGCAGGGCACGATGATGAGCCACAAGCACCAGATACGGCTGGCAACCTGAGTGGCTGTTTGCAAGAGGAGGACACAGCCACAGCAGCAGGCATTGTAAGTCACAGAATGAAAGCGATAGCAGTTAAGCTGAACTGGACACCAAGTAGGCGCCAAGCTGAGTGCATTATTTTGAGAGCTTAGGCAAGGGGCAGGGTTCACAGGACTAATGGAGCCGCGGACTGTGGTGGGTAGGCAGGGCACGATGAAGGGCTGGCAACCTGAGTAACAGTTTGGAACGGGATAGCACAATTACAGCAACAGCAGGCACTGTGAGTCACCAAGGGGACGCCACAGCAGTTGAGGATGACTAGACGCCACGCAGTTGGCAAGTTGACTAACTAAACATGACACCCTCAAGAGGATAGCCCAGGGAGCCCTGAAGTGTGTTGGGAAGGAGGACACATCGCCAAGCTTCCAGCATGCAGCCCAGACTCTCCCCTGCTACCTCCCAGCATGGAGCCCAGGCTCTCCCCTGCTACCTCCCAGCATGCAGCCCCTGCTACCTCCCAGCATGCAGCGCAGGCTGTCCCCTGCTACCTCCCAGCACGCAGCCCAGGCTCTCCCCTGCTACCTTCCAGCATGCAGCCCAGGCTCTCCCCTGCTACCTCCCAGCATGGAGCCCAGGCTCTCCCCTGCTACCTCCCAGCATGCAGCGCAGGCTGTCCCCTGCTACCTCCCAGCACGCAGCCCAGGCTCTCCCCTGCTACCTTCCAGCATGCAGCCCAGGCTCTCCCCTGCTACCTCCCAGCATGCAGCCCCTGCTACCTCCCAGCACGCAGCCCCTGCTACCTCCCAGCACGCAGCCCAGGCTCTCCCCTGCTACCTTCCAGCATGCAGCCCAGGCTCTCCCCTGCTACCTCCCAGCATGCAGCCCCTGCTACCTCCCAGCATGCAGCCCAGGCTCTCCCCTGCTACCTCCCAGCACGCAGCCCAGGCTCTCCCCTGCTACCTTCCAGCATGCAGCCCAGGCTCTCCCCTGCTACCTCCCAGCATGCAGCCCCTGCTACCTTCCAGCATGCAGCCCAGGCTCTCCCCTGCTACCTCCCAGCACACAGCCCAGGCTCTCCCCTGCTACCTCCCAGCATGCAGCCCAGGCTCTCCCCTGCTACCTTCCAGCATGCAGCCCAGGCTCCTCCCTGCTACTGCTGTTGCCCCTCCATCCTCACAAGATCTTCCTGGACCCGCTGCTCCTGTGCTGCACTACCTCGCTGACCTGACTGTTACCTGGCTGTGACCGTCTCTGTGATGACTGGCTAAGCCGCATGCCCTGTACCCCTTTGCTCAGCTGTGATACCCACTTGATTTCTGCCACGATTCCCCATCCTTCATGACCTTAGTTATGACCCTAACAAGGCCCCCTAATGAGGGGTCATGCTGGACCTTTCCTTGCTCAAGCAACGTCCACTAGCAGCATGCAACATTCACTCGACACCTTGCTCTTACCTCCCTGCTGGTTTCAAACCCTAAGTCTAGCACACATTGCAATCCCCACCTAACCATGCATCCTACCCCTGTACCCTACCCCCAGCTTTTTGCTCACTTGCCATGCCCACTGATTTCCAAACCAGGTCAGGAATGCATGGCTGGACCGTCCTTGCTTAAACAAGCTCAATAACCTGCATGCAACACTTCGTTGGCTACTGCTCTTGCCTGCTTGTGCATCCCACTCTAATGCCCACCTAAACATTCAGCACCCCCACCCCGCACCCTTTCCCTCTTCCTCACATGTGATGCCCATTATAGCTCTACTCCCGGCCAAGGGGCTTTTATCGGACATTGATAACTCGAGATACTTTGGCCAGCAGCACTGGCTGCCTGCAAGCTCCACTTCAGTGCCCACCATCTACGCACACTCTCAGCGCCCCCCCCCCCTTGCCAGTCTGTTGCTCACCTGTGATGCCCAGTGGGCTCCTGACAAGGCCAATAGCACTGTGCACCACCTCCATAACAGCTGCTGTTTGGCTGATCTTCAACGGAAGCTCCACAACCTGCAATGAGTAGGAAGAGCAGGCAGCAAGGGGCAAGTCACATAGGTTTCTTGTACCCCCTTGCTGCTTTCTGTAGCAGCTTGCGGAGCTGGGCCTATGGCGATTTTGCCACAGCATAACACAAGATGTGATGTGAATATGTAAGGCATGCATATGTACACCAAGTGCTGTGTGCAGGAAGTTGTGATTGCTGGCAGTGACAAGCAGGCTGCAGATGGTTCTGCATCTTTACTGCGTTTCTGGCTGCTGTATCTGTGATTTGCACTGGAGCCCTTCTGGTATGAGTCTGCTGCAGCTCCTGGCAGCTGCATGCAGCATGGAGCTTTGTTGCTCAACTGCTTTCGTGTTTATGAAAGCTGGGTGATACCCAGGTTTACTTGCAGCATCTCCGGCCCTTGCAGGAAGCTAGCTCAGACTTTCCCTGCTCTCAGCACTGCACCTTCCCTCCCTTTGTTTTTCAGGGCCCAGAGCCTTGGCAGAAGGCTGCCACAGCAAGTGGGGCTGCATGCAGTATTGACCTGTGCTGGAACTCATGTTTTTATAGCTACACGGCTCTAGTTGCAGCACTCAAGCCCTTGGCAGAAGGCCACCACAGCAAGGCCAAGTCCATTTGCAGCTGCAAGGGGCCTATTTCCATCTGCAGAACTGGGAAGCTCTTAATGGAGCACCTGTACATGCCTACTACTGCTGCTGAATGCAGCTGTATGAAACCACACCATGCATGGTCCTTACGGAAGTGAAGATTTGCACCAGATGCTGTGAACGGGCAGAAAATGTCTGCTCAACTAAGGCCTAGCTGCTTTGCTGTTGTAGCATGAGAGTGTTCTGCAAGCCTTAGTCGATGGAGTATCTGGCTTAGAGGTGCTTCCTTTAGGGCTGCCTGCCTCATAGTCTATCCTGGGCATCTAGTGGCCTGCTAGTGACTGCTCAACCGCGACCCGTCACCCGCTGACCTTCCAGACGTCTTCGGATCCTCCTTTCTCCAATAAGACTGTTTTGTAGGTCAAGAATAAGACGAAACCCCTGCAGCAAGGACACAGTTCAGTGCCACTACTACCCGGATTCTTCTACCGCGCAGTGCAGCAAACGGTATACAAGAAGCAGCCACCCCAATCGCCATGGCGCGTTTATTCCATGCATGCGACAGTCCATGTTGTAGAGAGACTATTGAAAGCTGTTGAGTCATGCATTTGCTGCGCAAAGGCGGGCAATTGCTCTAGTGGCTGACACCATGGCGCTTACCAGCCAGCGGTCAGTGCCGCGTTGTACACCATCAGATAAGGGTTGCCCTACAACCATCTCAGTTGTGTAAGGAGATAAACTAAGGGGCTGCTATAGTTCGCACTATCCTCACCATCTTGGACCGTGCGATGCTGTGCTCAAGGTGGTTGAGATTCAACCCAGCTCAAGAGGACAAAAATAACTCAGAGAGCAGAAGACAGCTGCAGTGAGGCTAATTTCAGCGCAAATTCGCCAATGTAATCGATTGCCTGCGCCTTTCAGGAGCCCAGAAAGCCAGCAGCGACCCACTCTTGAACCGAGTGCCACGACGAGTGACGCAGCGAGTGACAGCCCAGACACCGTTCACAGTTCGCTTACTGAACTGCCTCCAGCTGAAGCCGGTCTTGCAACGTTAACCAGATAACATTAAAAAGCCTTCACCCTGCTGTTTTAGTTGGTATGTGGAAGGTGCCCATACCTGCGATCTCTACCGCTGACGTGTTCTCACTCGATCCGTGCTGAAGGAAGCAAGTCATCTGTGATTTGCATACAACCTTTACTCTGTGTATTTTGCATACGTGGGGCGATCTGTTAGGGCTTTATTGCAGTGTCGGTTACCTGCGGATCCCATCGTACCGTTCCCTTGGAAACTTGCCGTCCTTGCAGAGATCTTACTGACAACAGAGGGCGCGGTGCACCTGTGCCTGACAAGGCCAATGACAACTCCTGGGGCAGCATTAAGTACAATCCACCTGTACAGGCGAATCTTGACAGCAGCCAAGGACTTCCCCAGCGTCAAGAAGCACTCAATAATCAGAGAAATCAAAGCAGAATTTCGCAGGAACAGGACCTTGACAGACGGGGAGAAGGTCCAGCACTGTCGCGCAGTAGCCGAGCGCGGCCTGTCCGACCTCGAGGGCTATGCACGTGCAGCGAGGTCGGACGACCCTCGTTTGAGCCTGAAGGGGGCAACTCAGTGAGCCTAAGCAGAGCATCATGGAGAGTATGCACACAGGTTGAGCTTCAGGACCAGGGTGACACGGTAGTTCCTAGAAAGGCTCCAAGTGTCGTGATGCCCATCAGATGCACCAACTCAGCATGAAGCCGCAGCTGCTGCAGCCCTTGCAGCATGATTAGCAGCTGGCTGCTTGCCGCTGTGTCAAGGAATGAAGGCAAAGTTGTGTCTTACATGAAGGAGCAGGAGCAGCAGGCAAGGGAAAGCACAGCAGCAGCAGGGGCAAATGACCGCATTGTGGGCCTGGTCGCGCCAACAGCAGTAGCAATGGTGTAGCACAAGGTTGAGGTGCTGTATCATCAAGCATTGCCGCTGGGGGAGCCCCACAATCCTATAGGGGGGGGGGGGACACGGGGCCTAACTCAAAGAGAGGAGGGGGTTCTAGAGGGCCTTTTGGGCATGTCACTAGTGACAACCCCCTAAAACTGAAGGGGGGGGGGGTAAGGGGTCCGCCAAACTCTGTGTCTTCCCCCCCCCCCCTATAGGATTGTGGGGCCCCCCCTGCATGGTTGAGGTGCTGTCAGAGGTTACTAAAGCCCTTAGTTTTTCTATTAGGGATTTATTACATCTGGTGCTGTGTCATAAGCTCCAGTACCAGCTTATGCATGGCACAGAACCCTGGACCCTTGTTAATGCTCTGCCAGTGGTGGAGTGCAGCAGTGGACAATAATTACCACTTCTTCCCCAGAAACCTCATTACATGCAATAGCAGTTGCTGCTACTTGTTGGGCAGCTTGGGGCTGTTTATCCATCCTGTGTATTATGCATGTCTTCGCCACAGCTTCTCTCATCGCAGATCCATAAGTATCACTGACACTGGATGCCTGCTTGGCAGCCACTATCTGGATCGCTTTGCCTACTTTTTTGCTGTGCTTGAGGCAGCCCCTGCGTGGTTGGATGGCAGGGAATTTGGATCAGGGCTACTGCTCCAACCCCTGATTTCTTTTGCACTTTTGCAACACGTGCACCTTTTCAGGCTAGTGATGAGTCTAGTATGTCTGTTTGAGCACGCATTGCAGAGATAGAGAGGCAGAATGGAGAGAGAGACAGAGAGAGTGGGAGAGACAAAATAGCTACGTGAGAGGCCAGAGTTTGGTCTCCAGCATGGGTTTTGGGGAAGGGCTTCTGGCTGCGTCAGTGAAGGGTATGGGAAGCCCTTATCTTCATGTGCATGGCTCTCTAAGGCTACCAGGTTGAAGAGACAGCCCAGCTGGAATGCTTCTATTATGGAGGTCAAAAGGGGGTTGCTCTCCATGCGGCATTTCCTTTTAAAGATATCATGCATAGGCCAACGGGGTTGCTGCATTTGTTTGAGCTGATGTTCTCTAAGATGGCAAAAAGGACAGCGGAATTGTATGTGCTAGGTGGTTAGAGGACTCTGCCATGACATAGGAGGGATTGAGCTCTGGTCTCTACAATTTGTGTGTGGTTGGATTGCTCGAGGCCCTTGTTTGGTGGGGTGCCGCGCGTAGTTGTAGCGCACTTAGTGTGAAGGGGGCAAAGGCAGAGGTAATAAAACCCTAATTGATGTTTTATAAAGTTTTATTACCTCTGGCAAAGGCTTCTAAAGCCTCGAACGTGATTCAGTCATTGGGCAGTCATGCTGTGAGGAGGAAGAGGGGTCACATTTTATGCTCCTCGATGCCTTTGATGCTAGTAAGCATCGGCATGCCAGCATGCTCGATTACCGGCATGTTTGGTCGTTTGACCTAGCTGCCTTGTGTGCAGCCACACCTAGTGCTTTTGTTTGTTTGTTGGCTGTGGGCGTGGGTACCAGTTTGGTTCCGTTACGGGCGCCCCCTGTGTGGGGCCAGCTTGTAACCTGTAGTCTGCTGTTGGCTGTGGGCATGGGAATCAAGAGACTAGACCTAAGGCACTATGCAGGGCCTATGGCACTTTTTGCTATGGCATATTATGAAATGTAGACCCAAAGGCAGCAGTGGGGGTTAAAAAAGATGGGATGGCTTGGGACCAATCATCATGACTGAATGGGTGAAATGATTAGTTAGTTGCTGGTACGGCAGAGTGACTGCCACTTGTTTGCCGTCAGCCTGGAAGGCAGTGTACTTTCCTTTTCTGTGTGGATTTTGTGCACGTGATAGCAGCAGAGCATTTTCTTTTTTACTGAGTCCGTGTGGGTGGTGTGTGTTCGTGGAGATGCAAGAGGGTGGGGACGGGCGGGGGGGGGGGGGGGGGCGCTGTTCGCTTTTGGCATGGCGTGGAATAGTTCGCTATTCCTATAGTCAGTGAGTTGACTAAATAAACTAATTATCTCAGTCCAGGACATATGTCGAGGGTCGGGTACAGTCGTTTGATGAGTGTTAGGAGCTCTGCGCCCGGATAGAGCACCTTTGCATCTATGAGCATCGGCAGGTTGGCAAGCTGTGGACTGTGCAGATGTGACTGCCTGTTGATGCCCGATTATTGAATGTACAAAATGAACAACACCCTCACTGCCATGGCTTGCGCGGGAAGATACCGTGCATGAGTCTGACCTGCCCCTACTCGCCGGTGCCGCTTGTCGGACTTGAGTGAGGGATCTGAGACTCCCTGACTGTGGCAACTTCCGGGTGCTCCAGCCGTGATCTCCACGCACCGTTACGAAACAATACCAGGCCAACTTATTTCCCGCCTAAGTATCGTGCTAAGTTATCCAATCTGACCACTGGCCACAGCGCATGTACCCCACTCGTACCAAGCTGACACAGGTTCATCAGTCGGGGATTTAAGACGTGGCGTTTCTGCACAGTATAGTTAGTTTTTCATACCTAACACGGTGTTAGGTAACCGTGGCAAGTCACACGACAGTATCATTGTAATATTTCACCCAGAAATTGGCGCCAGCGGCCCAAACGAGCCAGCCCAGCAAACAAAGTGCAGTCCCTCTTGCTACATACGCAGTCCACGTGACATAATTGATGACCTCATCTCTTTGACTGTGATTCTCAACAGCCAAAATCGGTCAAAGGGTCCCTAGCTGATAGTTCAGGTGGTTTTTGGGAACATCAGCTAACAACACAAATAAACCGACATGAGGTCTAGGCCAACACAAAAAGCAGCCACATCCACCCCTTGCTCTTGGCCCTTATGGGTACCAATATTATACACGTAAATCAATCAATCAATCAAAACGCAAGACCAGCAATGCCAATGGCCAAACAAACCTAGGCCACAAACACAAGGCTCCTGATCACAATCACGAAGCCACACAACCGATGGTGGATTTGCCACACACAAGCTGAGGCTAGATGCAACGGCGTGCACACCAAGGGGAAACAAACACCACCACTAAAACCCAAAACCTGCTCCACTTCCATCACACATGGGTGGCGGGGAGGCAGCAGGATCAAGCACCACCCTAGTAGGGGCTGGAGGTGGCTCCCACCACCTAGGTACTGGTGAACCACCATCCTCCCAGCCACTGAAAGGCACCACATAGCGCTCCACATGCTTATCAATAGCTTGCTTAGTGCGCCTTCTACACCTCACTAACCGTTGGCTTTCCCAAGGGTGCGTAAGATCCCACAACCTCTTCCTCCAAGCACTCTTAATCTGACATGAAGCCTCCCAGCTCCCCTCATCTTGACCAAGCACCTTCAGATCTGCACACACGCATTTCTCCCAGGTATGGCGAGGCCTACCCACTGGCCTCGTCATGTCACCATGTAATGAAGAGAACAACGCAATATGCGGCAACCTGCCCTCCTCCATGCGGCCCACATGCCCCAGCCACCTCAGCCTATTTGCTGTGATGTATGCTGACAAGGTGGCTACCCCACATGATTTCCTGATATGCTCATTGGTGTGCCGATCTGACAGCCTGACCCCCAGGATGCTCCTAAGGCAACTAGAGTGCACCCGCTCAAGCTTTTGCGATTGCACTTTGGTCAGGGACCAACACTCACTCCCATAAATAACGTAAATAATAATAATAACAATAATAATAATAATAATAATAATAACGTAAATCCTACCATATAAACCCCTCAAGCAGTCTCAACATGCCACCTGTGCTGTTTCGTACCTCGGCTGGCATCCGCAGCACTTCAACTTAGCTAACATTCCAGTAACTTCTTCTCATTCACCATTCATGTTCAATACATCAAACAATAAGAGCTGCCACATCCACACCACAGACCCAGACCTGCACCTGTGGTGTGGCACCAAGGATTCTGGCCACCCCAAACCTTGAGGACCCTTGCTATACGTTACACTACAAGTACTGCAGTTAGTAGGTCGTTTCGACCTAGCGACCCTCTTGCGGTTGCCAAACCATGTTAATGTTTGCTTGTTATAGCCCCATGAAATGTAATAATAAAATAGCCTCAAGCTGTCTCCACATGCCACTGACCTGTGTTGTTTCTTCGGGCCAGCACTAAGAGCAGCCACATCCACCTCCCACTCCTCACCTATCTACAGGCCCCAAGAGGACCAAAAGGTTCTGGGGCCCTAAACCCTGCGGCATCCTAAACCATGGGGTGCCCTAAACCCTGGGACCCAAAACCATCAAGCAGTCTTTCCATGCCATCTGTGTTGTTTTTCAAGCTCGCAATATGAGCATCCGCATCAACCCCTTGCTCCTGCCCTATCTACACACCCCAAGAGGAGCGAGTATAAACGGTTCTGACAGTCCAAAGCCTGGGGACCCTAAACCGTGGGGCCCTAAACCCTGGGGACCCTAAACTCTGGGGTCCTAAACCCTCAAGCAGTCTCCACATGCCACCTGTGTTGTTTCTTCAGGCTCACAATGAGAGCAGCCACATCCACCCCATGCTCCTGGCCTATGCGGTCCAGTTCCTCTAACACACTGCTGTACATACGCTTTAGGCCGCAGAAGTAGAACAGGGCATCATCACTTTTCATGAGGTCAAGGAACTCGTGCCCATGCTGGCGAATGCGGTCCTGCAGAGAAAAAGGCAAGATTATGTTTTATGCAATGAAAGTAAAAAGTGCAGTATAAAGTATGTAATAAAATCTCACTCAGTTGGAAGCAACATGTGAGAAGCACTGAGGCTGTTACTATCTGTTCTAACTTCGAAATCCTGTACATAATCCAGACATAGCAACAGAATTAGGCACCAAAGGTTTGTCAGCTATTCTAAGGAAGCATTTCTGACGACAGGATGAGTAGAACAGGGCATCATCACTTTTCACAAGTTCACAGAGCTTGTGCCCGTGCTTGTGAATGCAATCCTGGATGAAGATTGGAGAGAATATCATTCATCATAAAGTTCTGGATGCAAGAACTCAAAGGTATGTTTTCCTTTCCTGCCTGCATGATGGTTAGAACAAGGAACACACGGTACAAATTGCTCCAGATTCAGTGGAATATCCAGCTTCGCGTGTGCAGGTCCCCTTGCTGCTATAGCCCTCAACTCAGCTCCATACTGCGCCCCCCAACTAAGTAGCAGAACCCCACTGCATAAAAAAGGTTTTTAATTTTCTATAAAACTCATTATGAAGTGATGATTAAAATAATAATCAGGATCCTATAGACCAGCACGGACTAGGACCGTGAAAACTGGTAGTACAAAACCGACTGCCATCCTACCTGCACCTCCCTTCTTTACCGTTCTTCTGCTCAAAGCTCCGTCCAGCTTCATATGTTTAGGGTCCTCCGCTGCTATAAACCTCAACTCAGCTCCGTACCCAATTATACCTAGTCGTTGTACCCTGAGTGACACCCGTGTGTCACTAGGTATCACTAGTGTAACCCAAACCCTGCTCCCCAGCCAGTCTACAGGGTGGGGGTGCCCCCCCCCCAATGAACGCCAATAACGTTATTTGGAGACCCAGACACAACAGACCGCATGGTCGTAACCTCAGTTTCACTAGGTGTAGCCCAAACCCTCCAAGTTGTGAAACCGACAGACTCCTACCTGCACATAAAGCGGCCCTCCCTGCTTGTTCTTCTGCTCCAAACTCAGTGCAATGTCCAACTTCATGTGTTCAGGATCTGCTGCTGCCATGGCCCTCAATTCATCGCCATACAACACGCTGTCTTCATTAGCAAACCCAGATAGCATCCAGAAGCTGCCCCCTCCAGTGAAGGGACTGGGGGCCTCTCCTGGGAGCCCATCGTAAAAAAGGCGACGCCAGAAGGATCGGAAGGGGGCAATGCCAGTACCTATGGACACAAGACAAGTAATATGAACACTTTATATCTGGGACTGAGATTTGGAACGAAAGCGGGGGGCAATGCCAGTACCTACGGACATCATATGACACCAGGCCTGCACAGTGGGCACACAAAAGTCAGCAAAAGGTCTGGCGCAGGGCTCCTCCTTTGCTCACAAGTACTGCACCGTCAATAAGAGGCCAGGCAGGGTAGATGAGTGCCTTAGGTTTTAACCCCAACCCTAGTGCCCTAAATCCTAGTACCAACCCCAAACCCCCACCTGTTGACACACAGACGAGATGGGTTTGCTCCAATTGTCCTCCAGCCTCAGCCTCCGCACCAATATCAATATGTATACTATTGAAGCCTAAGATGGCAGACTCAAACCCTGAGTCAGAATCCTAGTGCCCTAAACCCTAACCCTCCATATGTCACCTGTTGAGACACACAATGGGTTTACTTAAAGGGTCCTTCGGCAGCAGTAGCACATTTCACAGATTGCCTAAGCCTTAGATCCCCAAACCCTAAACCACAATACAAGCCTGGACCCTAGTGCCTTAAACCCTAAACCTTGAAACCCCCACCTGTTGAAACACACACGATGGGTCTGCTCCAAGGGTCCTCAGGCAGCAGCCATAATACTCCAATTCTGTAAGCCTTAGATCCTACCCCAAACCCTAATGCTAAACTCTGGTGCCCTAAACCCTAAACATCTCCTACCTGTTGAGACGCACACGATGGGTTTGCTCCAAGGGTCTTCCGGCAGCAGCAGCACATTCCCGCATGGACCAGTCATTACTAACTCGTCACCCGGCTTCCGATTACACAAGTAATTAGAGCACACCCCATGGATCATCTCCCCAGTGACCGGATCTGCAGGCACCAGCGACAGCAATTAGGACATTATTATTCTAAATCACTGGTGTTCTGTACTGCTCTGCAAGCCCCGAGGTTTTGGGGCTACAAGGGTTCAGTGGGCGCAGTGTGTGGACAAAAGTTAGCAACCCGTCTGGGGCTGGGCGTCTCCTCTGCTCACAAATAGGGGGGACATATAAGGGGGGGGGGGCAAAACAGTTGGCAGTTGGCGCAGTGTACGAACAAAAACAAAAGTCAGCAACCCGTCTGGGGCTGAAGAGGAAGACTAAATGAAAGAGCTAGACTCCAATCCGAAAGGCGATAGCGAGACCGAATCGTCGTATCTGGGCTGGGCTTCTCCTCTGCTCACAAAGAAGGGGGGGGGGCTTTTGGGGGGGGGGGAGGGACAAAAAAACAGGCTACAAGAAGATCCTCCACCCACAGGTACTGCAGGGTGAATATGAATGGTACTGAACATTACATGATTAAACATTATAAAATATAACACGAAATATCCTATCTGGATTTGTAACAGCAAAAGCGATGACGTGATGAAGCAGCTTTTTTCAATGTTCCTTGCAGTGCAGTGTCTTTCAAAGTTGTGGGGCCTACAGTCCTTAGAGGTTGAGGTACAGGTAATCAAAGCAGGGGAGAGTGGGTACTAGAATAGCAGGGGTACTTTTGGGGGGTAGGGTGCATACTCTATCCTTGGCAAATGATCAAATGTTGCATGTATCATGCAATGCATTGTGCCAGCTATTCATGACAGAACCCTGACGGAAGTTGGTTACAGGTAATCAAAGCAGGGGAGAGTGCGGACGAGAAAAGCAGGGCCTATCATGCAGTGCTGGAACGAAAGCAGCAGGACACCACCCTGCCTAATTTCATCCATGTTCCTGTCCTGCTGCTGCTTGTTCGGTTCTGCAGTCAATGATGCTAGACGCTATGCTGAGGACCAGTATCAGGTTACTGCTGCAGCTGCTCCTGCTCCTGCTGCTGCTGCTGTTCTACTGCGGCTGCTGCTGCTGCATTCCTGCTGCTAGCGCTACTCTTCCTTTAAGCTGTTACCTCGAGTCTGCCTTAATGAGTTGCTGCTGCTGCTGCTGGCGCTGCTGCTGTGACAAGGGGTTCCATCCTGCCGCGACCCCTTATGCCACTCCGGTGGTGCTCTGCCGGTCTCTTATATCAAGGTTTTAGATATATTTTGCTACCTATGTGTTTTCATACATTTTGGGCATGTAAATCAGCACATCATATTTGCCAGGATATGTCTGGTGTTTATTAGACTATACATCATGATTAGTATGGGTGTCATCATTACTCGGTTTAATTTGAGTACCAGTGATTATTATTATTTTGCAGTAATCATTGTGTTCCTGCTGCTGTGGTTTATCTGCTTCCAACCTCTGGTGCTCTCGGGGTTTTCTGCTGCTGCTGCTGCTACTGCTGCTTTTCCTCCTTTTCCTCCCTTCCTTCTTTGGTTCCTTTGGTTCCTTTTTGGTTCCTTCTTGTGCTGTGGGTATTTGACAGCTGTGCTGCCTTGGTGCAGCCACACATTAATTTTTTCTTTGTTTGCTTGATTATGTCGCTCGTACTGATACTGTTCCTTTTTCACCAAGTGCTTTTACCATTGTGTCCTGATCAGCTGCTGGTGCTTATGTCTCTCTTCTTCCCTGCCAATGCCACTTTCAGGTTTGATCTGTAAGTTTTTCCACCCTAGGGTTTAGGGTTTGAAATTGTTGAAATTGTTGAAAAGACAAACTGTTGTCTTACCTGGGTAGTTGACTCTGACCACACACAGGGTGCATGTGTTTCCGTCCCTGCCATCTCCATACCGGGATGAAGCGATGGAGTAGAGCCGCACGTGCTGCGGAACCTCTTTCCCGCGCGCATTGACCTTCATGCCCTGGGTTCAGGTTTAGCGGCAAGGAGCAGGAGTTACACAGAGAGGGTCAGCAGAAGCTCAAAAAGAGCTGCGCGACTTGCGTTGCCGGAGCAAACGTGTCAATTCAATCCAGAATGCGAGGTGATGCAATCCAAGGGTGAGAAAGAAGAGGCGTGATGGGCGAGCACTTGGGCGAGCACGAGGGCGAAATCTTGCTTACCGGTGGTTGGACCCCGAACGATTGCCCTTCATGAAATAGGACGCCACCAGTGTCGATAACAATGTGCGAGACATCCCTTTCTTTGTCTCTCCCACCCAGGCGTTTGATGGACAGCACTTTCCCGGTAAAAGGCGGATTTTTCCCAGCTTTTCCGATTCCGTGAGTGTTGACTGGCAACTCGGTTCCCTCTAAGTCCACGGATATAGGGCGTCTAAGCTCCTGTGAAGTGGAGCTGACGGCATTACTGACCACCTTTAGGCGTCTTGGTCGCGAAACTGCCGCAGGGCCTGAGATCAAACCAGGGTTACGAGCATGGAGCAGCATGTCGACTGTACGACGTCTTCACAGAGCCAGGAGGATGAAGGCAGGTACACATGCCGCATCGTCGCTCGCAGGCGGTTTCAAGGCCACGCCCCTGTACGCAAGGAATGCTGGCTATCTTGACATTGCTGACCGCTCGTGATCCAGTCACTTGTTACGCACACAGAAGTGAGTCACCCGTGCTTCAACCGTACTCGTCAATCGCCAGCCCACGAGTCATTGCCGACAGTCCTGCACTACGCAAATTTACGCCGCTTGCTAACTGAAAGCACCTTGGAATCTATGCCACGCGAACTGCCAAGAAAGTAGACAAGCACGAGATCAATCGGTACACTCCAACTAAACCCTAAACACCGGGCCTCCTGCCAAGCCGTGCCAATCATTTGTGAAATGTGTCAATCATCCAAAGAATAACAAATGCATGGCTGCTGCTGACAGGACATCCCAACTGCTGCTGCTGCTTCTGCTGCTTCTCATTCTGCTGCCCGTGGTGGTGCTGCTTCTCCTTCTCTTCCCCCTGTTGTTGCTTCTTCTACCGCATCTGCTCTTCCCCCACTGCTTCTCCCACCTATGCCTCTCCTCCTCCTCCTACTGCATCTCCTTCAGCTCCTGCTGCTTCTCCTACTGCTGCAAAATCATAGCATCGCTCCTGTGTCACTCTCTCCCTGCTGCTGCTGCTGCTCCCGCTTCTGCTCCCATTTCTGTTGCCGCGTCTCCTGCTACTGCTTCTCCTGCTGCCGCTTCCCCTGCTGCTGCTGCTGTCCCTTCCCCTGCTGCTGCTGCTGCTTCTCCCACTCCTTTCCCACTGCTGCTCCTGCGTCTCCCCCTCCTCCTGCATCTCCTCCCGCAGATCCATTGAATGCCATCTGTGTTACTCTCCACCTGCCTTTAAGGCACAACGCACTACTGGCTGAACTGAATCCTGCAGATGCACAAACGAGCCACAACAAACAGTCAGTCCACCTAACAGTACCTTCATGATACAAAAACACACGGACTATGTAATTCCGCCAGCTCTCTTGATGTCTGATTGTCTCCGCTCTTGTCGTCTTAGCTCTCATTATCGGTCCTTCTCAACACACACTAACAAACTGGTTGGAGTCATGTGGCGGGTGCTGCAAGCCCCAAAAGCTGTGCAGTAATACATCTC